>CM050323.1:45136137-45220826 GCA_027475135.1 Bactrocera correcta
AATGCGGAAGGAAGATATTTAACAACCTAATATATTTATATTTTATAGAGTCTCTTTCCTTCTGGTCTCTTTAGCACCATCTGTTGTAACGATTGTCCAGATCCTGCTTGGGATGAAGCATTTAGATAACTGTCATCAAAGTTATTTAGGGAAACGAGCTATGGTTCAGACCATAGATAGATGGAAGTTAAGCTAGTTGGTTTCATTGGGCATGCATAGAGGTGATTAGTGTCATGCGGGGACTAATTGGGTGTATGGCATAGGTTTTGTATGTCACGGTCTATCCTCAGTGAGTAGGATTTTACCCTGCTACAACAACAAGAACGAAGTTCAGCTAGGGTCAATCTTGTTTCACACTCAAATCGATTTCTTTTTCTGCTATGTGTGGTGTTAGAGTACTCGTATTAGCTTTTCCGTGAATGGCGTTCAGTTCTCCATCTGAAATAGTGCGCATCCGTAATTTTGGCGGTGTATTGTTTAAGTTCGCCGACATGTTGGAGGAATGTTCTTCTGCTGTTCCTGAGAGGCGGCTCCGCTTCAAGCAGTTCACTACAGGGATCGTTTATGCGAAAACACCAGAAAAGAAACTGCTTGGAAAGAAGTGAATTATACCCCTTTACAAGGAGCATGTGGTCCTCAGTGTGAATATGCTCGATAAGAGACATTAAGACATGTATTCCAGAGTGCAGTGACAAATCTGTATCTTCCTCAACTGTGTCCTGCAGCATTTAAGCGTCCATATTGGAGGGCGGCGTAGTTAATGACCGGTCGACCGTTTGCCTTGTATATTGTCAACAACGTCTCTTCCTTCGCGCCTCAAGTGTTGCCGTCCAGCACTTATGAACATCTGCCTTCAATTTCATTACACGACGTCATTATCGTACAATCATATGCCTTTGAAGTAACAGAAATGTAATCACTACTCTGTAGCGGGAAGGGAACATCACCCTGTGAAACTTCCTGTTAAAGCCATCGCTACAGTTTCCGAACAAGTTTAAACTGACCGAAAAATATTCAATATTCATCTACACGTTATCATGATCGTTGTGTTTAAGCCATTTGATGTCTTCAATGAAACTAACTGTATATATTCGTTGTGCTTTTTGTAGATAGCCATATCTGTTTCGAGTTTCCTCATAATCCCTCCTAGCGGACACGATGTTATCTTCTCATCGGACTTGGGCCAACTTGTTTGATTTTTCGTTGCCGAAAATGTTGTTGTGACAAATGGTGCAAGTTATGGACATTTGTTACCGACGCTGGAATTAATCTTTGCCGACGACAAGGTTGGCAACGCTGCCAGGGTATCTATGTATGTACTATATGTGGTAGCTTTCTATATCCTCTCGTAATTAGTCAGTAGAACTCCACAGGCCTTCTCTATGCCTAGTACTTCCGCTTGAAGGATGCTAGCTAAGTTTGGTAGACAGTTAGAGAGAGATTTATTTATTTATATCCACGGAGTATACCCCGTCGCTGCTCCGCAGTTCATTTTGGACCCGTCGATATACGTTGATCTAGTATCCTTTTCCACTACACAACATTTTCTCCATTCACGTCTACAGGATTTTCTCACTTGGAAGTAAATACTGAAATCTGACCTTTGGGGGTGTGTACTTTGATTTACAGAGACTGATTTTGAGCTGATTCAGAATATTGCTGTGACCATAACTCCTCCTGTTTCAATCACCAACCTACTTAATTCTTATTGTTTTTCTTATGAAAACGTCCATGAGAAAAATTGGTCTTATGATGGCTGCGTATGTACATCTATATGAGTACAGTTATTCGGTTTTAGGCCCAGTTCCTGCCGATTATTATGTGGCTCGTATGAAACGTCACGGAAGCATTTTTGATTCGTTTCTCAATACTCATTTTCCAGAGACCTGCTTTTGAAGTGAAGGTTAACTTTCGAATCTTTTTTTCGAATAATTAAGAAGGAATATACTACTGTGCCCTAAAAATAAGGTGCCATTTGAATTTAAACTGCGCGCGTCCAAGGATTTGGAGAATTATTTTTTTTTTTAGGTTGGTAGTACTGTCAGTTACATTTATGTCAAATTTCATGTCAAAATATTCATTAGTGTTTGAGATACGTGTCGTTTTGTGAGCTGCTAAAAGTAAGTTTTTCGTTTTTTGCTATGTCGAAATTTGTTGAGCAAAGAATTTGCATTAAATTTTGTTTACGGAATCAATTTTCTACTTCGGATACATTGAGGATGGTGCAGAAAGCCTTTGGTGGTGAGGCTATGTCTAAAAAAAATGTTTACAAGTGTGAGTATATAGTGAGTTCCAAGCCGCCCGTGAACGTGTCGGATACGAAGAGCGACCAGGCCGACCATCAATCTCAACCGACGAAGCTCACGTTCAACAAATCAAAGATTTGGTGTTGAAAAACCATCGATTAACAATTAGAGACCTTGCTGATGAAGTTGGCATATCGAAAGGCCCAGCCAATAGCATTTTGAAGGATGTTTTGGGGCTCAAGCGCGTCAAATCTCGACTGGTACCGAAATCATTGAATTTTTTGGGAAAAACGCGTCGCGTTGAAGTGTGTGAAACGATGCTTTCCGACTACCAGGGTGTCATGAAACGCATTATAACTGGCGATGAGACTTGGATCTATGCTTACGACCCCGAAACAACCGATCAATCGAGCGAATATCGTGCCAAAAGAGAGCCGAGACCAAAAAAATCGCGCCAAAGTCGCTCAAAAATCAAGATCATATTGACTGTTTTCTTCGATTATAGTGGTGTTGTGCATTATGAATTCCTTCCAACCGGTCAAACAGTCAACAAGGAATATTATTTGAACGTTATGCGTCGTTTGCGTAACGCTATCCGCCTAAAAGGGCCGGAATTGTGGAAAGACAATTCTTGTGTTTTACACCACGATAATGCACCATCCCATACTGCCCTCGTAATTCGTGATCATTTCGCCAAAAAGACAACTCATATCGTTCCGCAACCACCGAATTCATCTGATCTGGCGCTGCGCGACTTCTGGCTGTTCACCAAGCTCAAAAGACCGCTCCGTGGACACCGTTTTTATTTTATACGATAGAGGAGATTCAAGCCGCAGCGAAGACGGAACCGAAGGCCATCCCAGAAAGTGACTACAACCAGTGTTTCGAAGCTTGGAAAATCCGTTGGCATAAGTGCATTGCATCGGGAGGGGATTACTTTGAAGGGGATGAAATTGATTTGGAAGAATAAATAAAGAATTTTCAAAATAAATGCAATGTCACCTTATTTGTTGGGCACAGTAGTAGATCAGATAGATAGTGTTTTGAATAAGGGTTTCAAACTATACAATGTATTTTATTTTATTTTTATATATTTTCCAGATCTTTGCAAATATTTGATTCCAAAAATCAGTCCGAACTTCCAGATAAGGAGCCGTAATCAACACAAGTAGATATGAACAACAACATAAAGGAATTCTCCAGTATAGAGGATCAGTTTATTACGCCCGCCTTAGGTAAGTACAACAACACCAAAATATTTATACCACAAAAAACAACAACAACAAACAAAGTGTGCGCAAGCAAAATGTAAATTTAATAGACTCCGGCGAATTGGGTGCGGGTTAATATGAGCGCCACTAAACCTACAACAACAACAATAACGACACTGTGAGATTGTTGACAATTTCTTGTAAAAAACAACTACCTGCAACAATAACAGCAACAACGCCAACAAGGTACCACTGTTTGTGGCAAAACAAGTGAAGATATGTTGTCTATTGTGTAAAAATTTTAGTATATAGTATAAATCTGCCACAACAACAACAAGCACACTAGTAATAACAATAATAACAACAGTGCTAATGGCTGGTGACAATAACTTCAACGACGCTGATGGCTGTTTTCGGCGAAAAAGTGCGCTTAGCTTTTGCTCCGCGTTCCGGCGGCGTTCTCCCTCCTCCGCCCAAGGCACTCAACATCAACGCTGAGTGTTTTTGTATAGCGCGCGCACGTTTGAGTGATAAATGATGAGACAGCACAGTGACAATGGGTGAGAGAACAACAAAAGCGCACATAAAAAGTTCGGCAAAATAATAAACATGTTGTAGTTGGCGCAAAATCTGTCTGAACTTTCAAGCTGTCGAAAAATATGAAGTGAAATGTCTGACTAAATGTGCTCAAAAAATTTACTAAATATTCAGATTTTCAGACTGACGTTGCGCTCATATTTTCGCTGACGCTTGACAGGCTGCTGAAAGCCAACGGAGTTTGTTTATAAGTTTATTGCATGAAATGTGCGATGAATGTGATGAATCGGTGCTGAATCGGTGCTGATGGTAGTTGCGCTGATCAATGAGTGAGTTGTGGAGAGTGAGAGATGGAGTTTTGATTTCAACATTTTTTAAGTTGTGGTGTTCGTTGGTATGAAATTTAAGTTGAGACTTATTGCTTTCGGTTCATCAGTAAAGAAGAAGAAGCTTATTACTTTAAATATAAGGTAGTCGAAAAAGTATTTTCGTATTTCTAATCAAACTTCAACTTACTATATTTTTTTAATGAAGATTTTGCCATTTTTCCGCTGGAGACATTATACCATCAGTGTAAAACTTTTCTGGTTTCTCGGCGAAAAACTGCGACAAGTAATTTTAACAGGTTTTACTCCATTAAGGGAGTTCTGCATTGACCTAAACAAATGATAGTTCGATGTTGCAAGGTCAGGGCTATATGGCGGTTTCATTGAAACTTCCCAGCCAAGCTCTCCCACTTTTTGCCGAGTCATCAAATATGTATATGTATGTGGTCTATTGTTGTCCTCATGCAAGACGAAGCCTCTACTGTTGATC
Organism: Bactrocera correcta; assembly: GCA_027475135.1. NCBI lineage: Eukaryota > Metazoa > Arthropoda > Insecta > Diptera > Tephritidae > Bactrocera > Bactrocera correcta. Next base: position 45,140,948 of record CM050323.1, read on the forward strand.
AGTTCTGGACGTTTTTTTCGATTGCCTGCTTCAAACTCAACAGTTGTTTGAAAGTGAAAGGTAGCATCAATCGTTCGACCAGGCTGGATCAGCTCATATCCTTTCCAATCCCACCAAACACTCAGCATAACCTTTCGAGACGTCAATCCTGGCTTTGCGAACATTTGTTGAGCTTCACCACGCATGGACCATGATCTTTTTCGCACACTATGATCGTATTTGATCTTCGTCTCCTGTTACCATTCGCTTCAGAAATGGTTCGATTTCATTTCGTTTCTGCAAAGAGTTCACAGACAATTCATGTGGTACCCAAACATCGGGCTTTCATATTGCAGCCAGCCTTTTATAAATGGTTCAAAACCATTTGATGATGAATGTCAAATTTCTTAGCGATGTCAGGGCTGCTTATGTGACGGTTCTGGTCAGTGTTTTAAATAATTTCAACGACTTTTTCAACGGCAGGTCGATCAAAGCGAGGCAAATTTCCAAAACGGAAGCGAGCGTTCTTTCGAGCGCATTGTGTGAAAAAACTGATTGGGCCTTATCAGTGTGGCTTTAGACCTGGAAAATCAACAACTGATCAGATATTCACCAAGCGTCAAATTTTGGAACAGACTCATGAAAGGTGAATCGACACACACCACCTCTTCGTCGATTTCAAAGCTGCTTTCGACAGCACGAAAAGGAGCTGTCTCTATGCCGCGATGTCTGAATTTGGTATTCCCGCAAAATTAATACGGCTGTGTAAGCTGACATTGAGCAACACGAAAAGCTCCGTCAGAATCGGGAGGACCTCTCCGAGCCGTTCGATCCCAAACGAGGTTTCAGACAAGGCGACACCCTTCAAACTGCTGCTGGAGAAAATAATTTGAGCTGCAGAACTTAATCTTTTATAAGAGTGTACAGCTGCTAGCGTATGCCGATGATATTGATATTGTCGGTCTCAACACCCGTGCCTGCTTTCTCCAGCCTGGACAATGAAGCAAAGCGTATAGGTCTGGCAGTGAACGAGGGCAAGACGAAATATCTCCTGTCATCAAGCAAACAGTCGTCGCACTCGCGAATTGGCACTCACGTCACTGTTGACAGTCATAACTTTGAAGTTGTAGATAGTTTCGTAAATTTGGGAACCAGTGTAAATACCATCAACAATGCCAGCCTGGAAATCCAACGCACGATAATTCTTGCCAACAGGTGCTACTTCGGACTGAGTAGGCAATTGAGAAGCAAAGTCCTCTCTCGACGAACAAAAGCCAAACTCTATAAGTTGCTCATAATTCCCGTCCTGCTATATGGTGAAGAGGCTTGGACGACGACACCAACTGATGAGTCGACGTTACGAGTTTTCGAGAGAAAAGTTCTGCGAAATATTTAAGGCCCCTTGAGCGTTGGCCCCGGAGAATATCGCATTCGATGAAATGATGAGCTGTATGAGATAGAGGACGACATTTACCTAACCTAGTTCAGCGAATTAAAAGACTGCGACTACGCTGGCTAGGTCATGTTATCCGAATGGTCGAAAACACTCCAGCTCTGAAAGTATTCGACGCTGTAACCGCCGGGGGAAGTAGAGGAAGAGGAAGACCTCCACTCCGTTAGAAGGACCTGGCTACGCTTACCAATTGGCGTTACGTAGCGAAAAGAAGAAACGACTGGCGCGCTGTTCTTAACTCGGCTATAATCGCGTAAGCGCTGTCTATGCCAATTAAGAAGAAGAATACCATTCATATCTTCGTACATAAGGCTTGTTGTTTAAATGGAGCCTAAAGTCAGTTTGTAGCCGATTTCATTCATACTAAGCACAAAGATGCAACGTTATGAGAAAAACACGGCATGTCAATTTTATTAAGATAACTCACAATTTGCCCGATGTGAACAGTATAAGTTCCGAAAATCTTTAAACTAAAGGAACTATTAATCCGATCCAAGCTATTTGTGGCACATAGATATACTACCATAAGGATGACTTCTTTCTGCATTTTAATTAAAAATATGACACATTGACCAATATTTTCGTAAGAAGTCAACTATAATTGCTGCGGTCCAAATATTTGGTGCCTAAGGGCACAAACAGCTTTAGTTGGATTTTGACAATTTTTGGCCTTTTTTTTTGGTCTTCCGCATTATCAGTGCTGCCATCATAGCAACTGTATGTGCCAAGTGCAGGTCACTTCACTTGTAGGAACCGTCGGCCACCCTGGAACCACATTTTTTATTACTTCTTTTACTTTTTTTCGTTGAAAGATTTATTTCTACGCAGCTGCGTTCGAGTCCCGCGTTTTGCTGCGTAGCAAGATTGCTGCGAATTTCTTGATAATCCCCCAGTTTGCTACAGCAAGACGCTAATTAAACTATCCACATTTATTGGTTATGTGCTTATTTGTTAGCAGTAGTGGTTCAGTGTTTTCTGTAGCGAGACGGAGGTTATATGGGTCGAGCCATGCTTGCGTGCATATAATGAGCTGATTAAGCTACTGCAATGTCGTCCGCATTGCCAATTAAGTACGATTCGTCTGGCATTTCGAGATTTAGTATAGCGTCGTAGCTGATGTTCCACATGTCAGAGCCTAAAATGGATCCTTGTGTTGTTCCTGACGTGACCGTTTTCTGTGGTGATCCCACCTTTGTTTGGTACAGCAGTTTACCAAGGTAGTTCCGCACAACAGCTCTGAGGTAGTAGGGAAGTTTTTTCTGCTTTATCCTGATATATTAAGTGCTTCTTGAATGGAAAGTATAAGATGAAGGGTCCGGTTTCGCCTATTTTCAGAGCATATCTCAGGTTTTACTCAAGTTATATCTTGCACGGACGGACGGATAGACAGACAGTCACCCGGATTTATTTTATATTTTTAACTCATTAAGTGCAATGAGTTAAACAATTATCGAGCGCTAATTATTTCAATTAGATTTTAAATTGTGATACAAGTGATTTTGTGTTCAGTAGAAATTTCAATTTGAGTTTTCATTTGGAATGATAGACGGAGTAAATTTGGATTTGAGTGCATGTTCAATTAAAATTGTCATAATACTAAAGATAAACTGTTTTCGATTATGAAGAGAATATAAATTTTCTTTTAAGTAAAAAATCCAATTAGAATATTATGGCGAAATAATAGAGTACAAAAGATTTTTTTCGGTGTTATTTAGCACTGAAATTAAATAAAATACTTAAGCTGACGTAGTCCACAATTGAGTGAAAGTGTCTTTGAGTACGATATTCAGTTTCCTTTTTGTTACAGGAAATTTAAGGATTTTAATAGCGGGATTCTGTAACCAGTCTCTAGTCTCTATTTGAGACATTTTTAGGTAAAATCTCAATTCGTGACTGTTACTATTCACTAACCAGTCTCTAGCGTTAGTCTAAAAATATTGACTCAAATTTGAGACCTGATAGTTGGCAGGTCACCAACTAAAAAGAACTCTTGCTGCCATTTTGAATGCACTGAATAGAGATCATAATAGATATTAATCGATTGTCATTTTTTTTATATTTTGTAAGCAACTCAAACACGAAAAGGTTAAAAATAAACTAACTTTACATAAATTTCTTAAATATTATGAAACAACGTCAACATATATTTTTATTTTTATGGATAATTATGGTTTTTGACTATGTTATAGAAAATTTAATATTTTTTATCGACATATTTATTTCCATTCAAGTGTAAAAGCATCTCTGAATAATGAAATGTAATAGATTTTGAGACTGTCACTTACAGAACAGCAAAATCGTCTCAAGTCTCAAAAGTTGTCTCTAACTAAAAATCTCAAATTTAGACTGTATCACGATACAGAATCGCACGGTAAATTTTACATTGAAGTAAAAACTTCCTTGAGTTTACTTCTGAGTATTAATATCACTCGAATTTAAGTAAATATTTGAGCATAAAAATGGATAGAGTGTAATATGAGTCAGTATTTGTATTTTCAGTTAGGTTATGCTTAATAAACTGAGTTTGTTTTTACGTTTTGTAAGTATTTTTCGTTTGACGAAAAATTTTAAGTAAGAACTCCGGTTTGAGTGGAGTTTAAATAAGGGTATGCGTTTTATTTTGTCTCAAAAAGAGCTCCAGTGTGCGTGTGAAAATAAATGGAAAGTGTAGTTTTGTGCATTTCTTGAAGTTTGAAAGTCCAGTTGCTGGTAGGTTTGAGTAAATGTTTGAATATGAGTTAAAAATGAGATTAAATTAAATTTTTATTTTATTTTTTGTTGGTCCAGGAATTTTATTGTCAATTCCGGCTTGAGTGGAAATCAAATTTGAGTTTATGTTTGCTTTGAGTTTGTCTAAACTTTGATGTTCGGATTTGAAATTTTATGAAGTCTCAATTTAAGCTCGAGTTTGAAGAAAAAACTAAAGTAGGAGAAACCTTAATTGTATTTTCGAAGCTTCAAAGTAAAGATGTTGTTTAGCTTGAGTGAGTATTTTATTTTGAGTTGACATTGAGTGAAAATTCGAATTTAAATATGTGTAGAACTTTGACAAAGTTGTTAACAAATTGAACTTAATGACTATAAATTTCGACTTACATAAGTTTGAGTGCATTTTGGAGTGGTTTGTACTCTGAAGAATATACCACAGCTTAACACGATTTTTTTAAACAGAAGGATATGACGGAAACCTCATGAAATAGTATACATAGGCTGCTATATATATTTCTGGCCTAGGCAACACTAAGTGTTGCCAGGTGCAATCTGACATTTCCATTGGAAAGTTTGACATTTTTTAGCATAACATCCATTAGAACGTTTTGTCATTTAAACGTGAATTGTTTTATTTACAGGGAATTAAAAAATTTATCTCGTCCAAAAAATGGAATTACCTCGTGAACATTTTCGTGCGATCATTTTTCACAACTTTCGACGTGGATTATCACAACAAGTGTGCATCGATGAACTAAAATCTTTCTATGGGTATGAAGCACCATCCTATAGCACTGTGAAAAACTGGTAAAACGAATTCAATCGTGGGCCCACGCTCGCTCAAAGACGAATTCCGTGAAGGTCGTCCAAAAACAGCCGTTGTGCCAGAAAACATCGATGCCGTACGTGAACTGATAATGAAAGACCGTCATGTAACATACCATCAGATAGAGGCATGCCTATGCATTTCTCCCACCAGCATACATTCGATATTGCATGAAAACCTGGCCGTAAAAAAGGTTTGTTCTCGTTGGATCCCGCACAATTTGACAATCGCTCAAAAGGCTCGTGTGGATTGGTGTAAAGAAATGCTGAAAAAATACGATCGCGGTGCTTCAAAAGACGTTTATAAGATCGTCACAGGTGACGAATCATGGATCTATGCGTATGAGCCCGAAACAAAACAGCAATCGACCGTGTGGGTCTTCCAAGACGAGCCAAATCCAACGAAAGTTGTTCGTGGAAGAAGCACTTCGAAGCAAATGGTCGCCTGTTTCTTCGGCAAAACTGGTCATGTGGCGACTGTTCCGCTTGAGCAACGTAGGACGGTCAATTCTGAGTGGTACATCACCATTTGTTTGCCTGAAGTCTTCGGAGAAATTCGAAAAACGAACAAGAGAGGACGAATAATTGTGCACCATGACAATGCAAGCTCTCACACATCGGCTCAAACCAGCGCCTTTTTGACCGGCAAAACGTCGAATTGATGGGTCATCCGCCGTACAGCCCTGACTTGGCACCCAATGACTTCTTTTTATTCCCACACATCAATCGGAGTGGAAAAAGTGCTTCGAAAATTGGTTTGAGCGCATGCAAAAGTGTATAAATCTTGATGGAGAATATTTTGAAAAACAATAAAACCATTTTCGTTGATAAATATTCCTATTTTCATTAATAGGCCAGAAATATATATAGCAGCCCTCGTATATGTAAGAACAATATATATGTATAGGGTGATTTTTTAAGAGCTTGATAATTTTTTAAAAAAAAAAAAAACGCATAAAATTTGCAAAATCTCATCGGTTCTTTATTTGAAACGTTAGATTGGTTCATGACATTTACTTTTTGAAGATAATTTCATTTAAATGTTGACCGCGGCTGCGTCTTAGGTGGTCCATTCGGAAAGTCCAATTTTGGGCAACTTTTTCGAGCATTTCGGCCGGAATAGCCCGAATTTCTTCGGAAATGTTGTCTTCCAAAGCTGGAATAGTTGCTGGCTTATTTCTGTAGACTTTAGACTTGACGTAGCCCCACAAAAAATAGTCTAAAGGCGTTAAATCGCATGATCTTGGTGGCCAACTTACGGGTCCATTTCTTGAGATGAATTGTTGTCCGAAGTTTTCCCTCAAAATGGCCATAGAATCGCGAGCTGTGTGGCATGTAGCGCCATCTTGTTGAAACCACATGTCAACCAAGTTCAGTTCTTCCATTTTTGGCAACAAAAAGTTTGTTAGCATCGAACGATAGCGATCGCCATTCACCGTAACGTTGCGTCCAACAGCATCTTTGAAAAAATACGGTCCAATGATTCCACCAGCGTACAAACCACACCAAACAGTGCATTTTTCGGGATGCATGGGCAGTTCTTGAACGGCTTCTGGTTGCTCTTCACCCCAAATGCGGCAATTTTGCTTATTTACGTAGCCATTCAACCAGAAATGAGCCTCATCGCTCATCGGACACGGACGCGAAACACATTTCGAACCGAACACTGATTTTGGTAATAAAATTCAATGATTTGCAAGCGTTGCTCGTTAGTAAGTCTATTCATGATGAAATGTCAAAGCATACTGAGCATCTTTCTCTTTGACACCATGTCTGACATCCCACGTGATCTGTCAAATACTACTGCATGAAAATCCTAACCTCAAAAAAATCACCCGTTATATTTAAGTGGTACGCGTGACCATCTGAGTCGATTTAGCCCGTCTGTTCGTCGGTATATACGTGAACCGAACCCGAAGGTTTTGAGTTATCGATCTAAAATTTGGAAATTTCTGATGAGATATTCTAACGAAATTTCGGATGGATTAGTATCGCAAGTATATCTGAATAATTTTTTTTAGATCGGACGACTATAGCATACAACAGCCGTACAAATTTAGCAATCAAAATGAAATATTTTTGAGGAAACTTTTTTAATTGTGGGAAAGTATTCTAGTACCAAACTCTTAAATTTAATTAGCAGAGTTAAGCCAACGCTGAAATAAAAATGAAATAAAATTCGTTTTGAATGCGCTAAATTTTTCCATTAATAAAAATCGACGCTTCAACGCGTTGTAAAACTAATAAAACCACAGAAGCGTTAGCGGGTGCAACCCTGAGGACATAATGTATGCACAACAAACAGCAGAAAAACACAGAAAAAAAGTCGCACTCAGCTAAATTGCTGCCCCATTGTTGGGCACATCCTCGGCGCTCGAGTGTGTCGCCGCAGCGACTGAGAAGCTTTACCCACTCCAAGCTAACCTCTCAGCTGGCAACGTCGAGTGGACGACTTGGAGAGTGCTCGAAATGCATTAAGCCAATTAGCATAGGCAAACACAAAAGCACTTCAAGCAAGCGTCGGACAACAACAATAACAACAACAATAACGATAGCAACAATGTTACCAGCGAGAACCGCAACATTTATGATAACCAAAATGCAACACCACCAATTGCCAGCTTATACTCCTTCATACATACACATACTCGTATGTATGTGGTTATACGTTACCTGCATGTGGCAACGCGGTTGTTGTTGTTATTGTCGGCGTGGCCTGCTGTGCATGGCGCCCGCATTTGACTTTGCTAACGCTGGTTATCTGGCCGATAGCGGCTGCCCGCCAACTGCAGACTGTCTGCATGCGCTTTGTTGTCGGTTAGACAAGGCCACTCGCTGATATGCTTGGCTGCACGGCTGCTCGACTGCTTGGTTGCCTGCTGCAATTGCACCGTTAACATGTGTACGCCATTGTCATCGCTGATGCGCTCAATGTGATTGCTGATTGACTGCAGCTTTGCCTGGTTATTGCTGGTGTGGGGTTTTTCCTTGTTGCCGTTGTCGCTGTTGTTGTTGTTGTTGTTGTTGTAGCTACTTGTAATTTCGCTGATGTTTGCAAACAAATGCGGAAATACGTGTGTATATGAATATGAGTGTGTGTGTGTGAGGCACTCGACGCGCCAAACGTTTGTTACATTGTAATTGCCAATATTGTTGTTGTTCTACTTGTTGTTTGTGTAATTTGCCAGCTAAGCAGCTGTGCCGCGTTATAATGCTAATTTCGAGTGTCTGCATGCAGCACATGTGCCACGGCCTGGTGGCAAGCGTTGATGGCATCGCGAAACTGCCAAATGCCTGGTCGTTTTTGCTGTTGTTGGTGGACATATAGAAAAACGCGTTTGTGCTCGAGGTCGCGTGCATGTGTTTGTGATTAACGGTATCGATGGTGGGCAGTAACCTGCATTAGGCGGAGCTTAGCGGTGACAATAACACTGCAGAGAACAGCAGTAATCGGGGTCTTCGCGGACGGGGGGGCGGACGCAAACACGGACCGTCTCCGACAGTTGTTGATTGACAAAATTGGGTTTTCCACTTCATGACTCAGAGACCATCACCGCCCACATTCTTCACACAAATTCTGGTGTTGATGAATGGATTTGGGCGAGTTCGACGTCCATCAGACATTTAGCCGATAGAGCCCATTGTACAGATAACATATGTACGTTTGGTAGTAAGGCACAAGCTGAGCCCAACTTTCGAGAGGAAAAGTAAAAATTGAATAATTTTGACTAATTTTTGTAAAATCTTGATGGTAAAAGGAGAGAACCGTAGCAAATGGACGAGTTCTATATCTACGAATATCGGAAAGCAACTTCTTAGTATTTTATATCTTTGAAGAACTTGGCAGTGCCGCTAGCGGCTTCCAGCCCACAAAAGAAATTCCCCGACTAATTTATGGGATTCTTCATAAGCACATATGTATATCTAACTATAAGCATCGGTTTACGGCGGGTACTCGTACGCCACGAAATCCCTAAAACAACATGGCTATAAAATTAACACGGAACCCATTAGGTCCCGGTTGAAAAAGTGTTTCTATAAACTCTGATTAGATTGTATTATGGACTTCGCTTTCTTTGCCATCCATCTGAGCTATATATTCTTGGTTAGATCTGAGTTTAAAGTTGTTCAGGGATTCTAATCAAATGTTTAGTATGGATTCCTGAAATTGAGAGCTGCTGAGCATCATTATACAATTTGCTTCAAACCACATGTTTCTTCAAAACCGGAACACAAGTAGATGCTGCTTCGATTAGATTGAAAATCATCTTAGAGTTTCTAACTCAGTTCTTATCGATATACGGTGGGCGGCAGAAGATTGGCGGAGCTTATTTTTTTTCTTAATTGGTGTTGGCACCGCTTACACGTTTATAGTCGAGTAAAGAACAGCGCGCCAGTCGTTATCCCAAGCGAAGCCAGATCCTTCTCCACTTGGTCCTTCCAACGGAGTGGAGGTCTTCCTCTTCCTCTGCTTCCCCCGGCGGTTGAGGCGTCGAATACTTTCAGAGCTGGAGTGTTTTCATCCATCCGCGCAACATGACCTGGTCAGCGTAGTTGCTGTCTTTTAATTCGCTGAACTATTTCAATGTCGTCTTACATCTCGTACAGCTCATCGTTCCATCGAATGCGATGTTCGCCGTGGCCAATGCGCAAAGGACCGTAAATCTTTCGCAGAACCTTTCTCTCGAAAACTCTTAAGGTCGACTCATCAGTTGTTGTCATCGTCCAAGCCTCTGTACCGTATAGCAGGACGGGAATTATGAGCGACTTATAGAGTTTGGTATTTGTTCGTCGAGAGAGGACTTTACTTTTCAATTGCCTACTCAGTCCGAAGTAGCACCTGTTGACAAGAATTATCCTGCGTTGGATTTCCAGGCTGACATTGTTGCTGTGTTGATGCTGGTTCCTAAATAGACGAAATTATCTACAACTTCAAAGTTATGACTGTCAGCAGTGACGTGAGTGCCAAGTCGCGAGTGCGACGACTGTTTGTTTGATAACAGGAGATATTTCGTCTTGCCCTCGTTAACTGCCAGACTCATTTGTTTTGCTTTCTTGTCCAGCCTGGAGAAAGCATAGCCAACGGCGCGGGTGTTGAGGCCGATGATATCAATATCCTCGGCATACGCCAGCAGTTGTACACTCTTATAGAAGATGGTACCTTCTCTGTTGAGTTCTGCAGCTTGAACTATTTTCTCCAGAAGCAGGTTGAAAAAGTCGCACGATAGGGAATCGCCTTGTCTGAAACCTCGTTTAGTATCGAACGGCTCGGAGAGGTCCTTCCCGATTCTGACGGAGCTTTGGGTGTTGCTCAACGTCATTTTACATAGTCGTATTAGTTTTGCGGGGATACCAAAATCAGACATCGTGGCATAAAGGCGGTTCCTTTTCGATGAAGAGGTGATGTGTGTCGATTCTCCTTTCACGAGTCTTTTCCAAGATTTTGGTGAATATCTGTTCGGTTGTTGATTTGCCCGGCCTAAGGCCACACTGATAACGTTGGCTTTAATCTTTCACACAATATGCTCGATAGAACCTTATATGCGATGTTGAGGAGGCTAATCCCACGGTAGTTGGCGCAGATTGTGGGGGCTCCCTTTTTTATGAATTGGGCATAGCACAATTAAATTCCAATCGTTGGGCATGCTTTCGTCCGACCATATTTTACAAAGAAGTTGATGCATGCTCTTTATCAGTTCTTCGCTGCCGTGTTTGAGTAGCTTGACCGGCAATCCGTCGGCCCCTGCCGCTTTGTTGTTCTTCAGGCGGGCAATTGCTATTCGAACCCTTTCATGGTCGGGCAATGAAACGTCTGCTCCATCGTCATCGGGTTCGCCTTCTCCTGGCGTTGTGCGTTCACTGCCATTCAGCGGGCTGGAGAAGTGTTCCCTCCATAATTTAAGTATGCTGTGGGCATCGGTGACTGCATCACCTTTGGGGCTCTGCAAGAGTATGCTCCGGTTTTGAAACCTTCTGTAAGTGGTAATTCAAATTCTAATTCGGAACAAAATTTAATTTTTTAACATGTACTTGAGAATCCAATTGTAACAAATATCTCTTCTTGGAACGGAAGTTCAAAAGTTTAATAAAAAACGACATTCATAAAAGGACCCCCAAAACTGTGTAGAATCGCAATCAAACCCCTGCCAAATTGCAGCTTCGTGCAACGCGCAAAAGCCACATGCTTCCACAGATAATTGCCAAGCGGGGAGTTGCAGATACACCCAAAGCATGCAGGTGATGAGTGTGAACTCGCGATCCAAGGGTCATTATATGCACAGCTACAAAGTCTGGGCGTTACTTGTATTTGCGTACAGTTAAAGCAATATCAACAGTAACGACAACAACAAACGCGTCAATATTTGTTGTAAATATTTGTCAACAAACGCTTTGGCCACTTATAATTTATGGTGTCATCACGATGACAATAATGAACAAAGCAAGCGTCACAGAGTGACGACCAGACCAGACGAAATTATAGCACACATGAGCAGTTGGTGCGCGGGTGAGGGTGCGCACGTGTGCGAATTGTGTGAGCATGTGAGCATTGTAAGCGCGTACAAAAAAAGTCGCCACTTTCGATGTCAAGTTTGTCAGTTTTGCTCATTCAAGCAGTCAATCAGCGGATAGATTTAATGTCGTATCTATTATGCGTTCATGAACCCAGCAGTGAATTGGGATTTGCTTCTAATTGGAAAGTGTCTGGAGCGTACTGTTATTGGCTTCGAGGAGTGTAGACAGGATAGGTTAGGTTTGGGTGTAGGCTTGATCCAAAATCAATGGATTTCACTTGGTTACCCGTAAACTCTAAAAAGTGGATCCAGATCTTTTTTTGCTTTGCGTTTTAAACCAATTCCAGCAACTGCGGTAGGTTCAGCAAAGACGCGTATACGAGGAGAAACACGAAAATAGAGCAGGAAGTAACAACATGTTTTCCATCTCGCCTTCCTCCATACTGATATTGATTTTGCAAAGAGCCAGTAGTCCGAAGGACCTCTTACGATTTACCTTGCGCGAGAAGGATGCGATTCCGTTTGTTGACCAGAGCTGGCTGAGCTCACTGAATGTCCAAAATTTAGATGCATAATGCAAGGAGGCATCGGAGAACCGACTCGACTCCAATCGGGTGATTCCGTTGTGTCCGGACATACAAACAATTCTAATATGTAGAAGGCTTGAAGGTCAATGAGGTCCTTATCAGTGACTAGTTTTGAGCGCACAGTCAGCAAGTTCCAAGCCAGTATAGCCGCTCGGCTATCGAAGTGAATGCACACTTCTCTGAAGGATGCTACGTTATTTAGACTCATATGTATATTGAGTCCTGTTCCGATTTGATAAAAAATGACAGACGCGTTTTATTCGTTTCGTTAGCTATGCAGTAAAAGACAGAAAGAGCTTCAGTTTCATAGAGCTGATGAGTGAAATAATATAAATTTATATTTAACGGATTTTGCTTAGTAATATAGTCACAACAGCAACAATAAAACTAGGTCAGGAGTTCACACAGGGTATGAGTACGGAACAGCTTTGTAACTTGTCTAGGTGATAAAGGCAAGAGGTTCGCTGCAGAGCTGATTGATGGCTTGGTCAATAACAATAATCACAATCCAGAGCTCTGAGTCTGTTCTCCATAGTTTTCGTAGTGCTTTTTGTGAACTTTCGGTAACCCAAGTCTGAGTTCTGCGTCTCTCGTTGTCTTCCATTTTGGTACTAGTTTCAGGACAATTAGAAAGTGGATTACTTGCGACTAGTCGAAGACTGCTCTAACTGATCCCCTAGACCACCACGTGTGTTTGTGTGCGTGCTTATGCAACATCGTGTCGTGTAATTACGCGCAGACGCAATGGACGCATTCGAGTAAAATTCAAGCACAGCTCAGCGCTTTTGCCATTTGATTACTTATTTGCGTCGTCCAAAATGCGCATTCATAATGAATCAGCGACGGAGGGTGGATGGTGGATGGCGGGTGACGGTTGACGGTTGACGGCTGACGTGGCGATAGCTAGGCACTTGCATAATTTTACGAGTACCTCGAAAGTGTCATTAAGTTGCTGCGCATTTTTTGTCGCAGTCATCTACACGCGAGTGTAACACATGACTATCAAATATAACGGTGTATGCGTGTGTGTGTGTGTGAGCCCCGACAGAAGCATGAATTTATTTTCGCTTGCCAACCAATTTATTCTTTAATATTAAATGCTGACTGTACCAAATATCTCGTTTATTATATTTATGCTCTGGATTTTGTTTTTCTCTCTTGCAGATGAGTCGCCAATACAGAAATTTTACAAGGATAAGGGCGTATTTCTCACCGGTGGCACCGGTTTCTTTGGCAAAAGTAAGTATTTTAGTCTTGTGATTCGTTTCTAAGCAGACGAAATTTTGAAAACCTTAAAAGTACAATGGATTTTGAAAGTCTAAGGACCGTGTTCTCAATGTATGATTAGCAGCCATCCATCAATTAAGTTCTGATTAACTCAATCAGGACTCTTTCTTTGAGCGAATAACCTTATTTTTTAACTAACTTAACTCGGCTAACTAACTAAACTCGTATCAGGTTTTTAGACCTCCAGCACTTATTCAGCTCAACTCAACGTCGGTATCACAATTCCTGATTGGGTAAATATGAGTTATTCCACTCAAAACATCGGTGAATTCTGGCGAGCTGTATGAAATGTAAAAACGATTAGGCGACTGCATAAAACAAAATCTGACGGATCTTGTGAATTGAAAAACCGCAATTGATGTTTCCGTAAATTAAGTGGCGAAAAGAGCCGCAGCCGTATGAAAGGTTTGAAGACGTATAAGCGCTCATTTCATGTGGGTTTCCTAAAAGGTAATCATTATGTTCTGAATTTCGACGAATCAGATTCATTGCGGTACTAATCGTCCGAGATTTTTAATGGAATGCCATTCTCTTGAACATTACAACTACGAAACCGAAACGTGTTGCAAAACCAAGAGTTGTCGGTCCACACTTCCAGCCTCTTTTTACGAATAGCTTCGGGCAAACGACACACAATGCTAAAAAAAAAAATAATTCCTTGTTGATAGTTTGTTCGGTCGGTAGGAGTTCTGAGTGCACCACACATCGATAATCCAAGTAAACTGTCAACATAACCCAAATTTTTGACCTGCTTTAAATTTGGTTTGTTTGCTTCGGTTCAGCTTTGTCACGATATTCGGCCGATTGAACGTTTGTTTCCGGGTCGTAAGCATAGATCCAAGACTTATCATCAGTAATAATACCTTTCGTGATTCTGGTACTCGGAAAGCATTGTTTCAAAGACGTTAACACGACGTTTTTTTTCGAAAAAATTTTGTTTCAACTTTTCTTAGGTCCAAATGAGCCTTCAAAATTGTTTTCGCTGATCCTTTAGATATTGCAAAGAAGTAACTAACTTCTCTAACTGTTAATCGTCGACTCGCAAACACCAATTTCTTTTTTTTTACTGACGTGTTAATCATCAGTTGATGCCCGTCCTTGACGTGGTTCGCAGTCAACGCGTTCTCGCCCCTCTTTGAATAATTTGTACCAGTCTAAAACACTTGCTCACGACAAACAATTATGACCGAAGGCTTTATCCAACATTCTGAATGTTGCGGCACCAGACATTTTAATCCGTACACAAAATTTAACAGAACTTCTTTGTTGAATAATTTTAATCATCGTACTTTATGTACTGTAAATTTCGCTAAGACGAGATTCGCCAAGGCGGCACTACAGTACACTTACAGCAAGCTGGAACGGATAAACGAATCTTTAGTGACAATGTAGCTAGAAAAGCGCAGGAGGCAGCGGAAACGTACCGCACTCGTGACCTGTATCAAACGATAAGGCAATTGACCAACGCAACACTCAAAACCTCCAAACCGTTAAAAGAAGAAGATGTCTAATTGACAACGGCCAAAGATAAGCAGACTACCATCTGAGAGCGTTATTTTGAAAAATTGCTTTCACCGACATCGTCGGAGGCTATTCAGGTATGCGGTTGCCAACGTCACATACCAAGACGTGACATTCACACCTCGCACCCGAATGAAACGGAGATAATGACTGCTATTAGGGCATAAAAGAACAACAAAACTCCTGGGCCGGATAACATCAACCCAGAACTCCTAAAAGCTGATCCTCAGATGACTGCGCGGATACCGTTTCCCCTACTTAAAGATATTTGGGCTTCAGAAAAGATACCAGACGAGCTGAAAGAAGGTGTTATTACTCTTCTTCCGAAGAAGGAAAATTTATCGGAATGTAAAAATTGGAGAGGAATAACACTATTAAGTATGGTGAATAAAATAATAACGCACATAATTCACAAAAGGTTATCTGATTCGCTGATGCATGGGCTACGTAAAGAACAAGCTGGTTTCAACACTTTACGAGTGATTGTAGAACAGTCGGTAGAGTGGCGAACTCCTCTCTACCTTTGCTTTATCGACTTTGAGAAAGCGTTTGACACTCTCAAAGATGATGCGATTTGGAGAGCCCTAGCATGCAAAGGAGTTCCGGAAAAATTAATTAACCTAATAAAACAGCTCTACTCAGGGGCTAGTTATCGAGTAAGGTGTGGAAATATTTTAAGTAGCGGCATACAAGTTAGGACTGGTGTAAGACAAGGGTGCGTGCTATCTCCCCTTTTATTCAATTTGGTATTGGATTTGGTGATGCGTCAAGCGTGTGCGACTAAAAGAAGAATATCTTGGGATTTAAGCGGTAGCCTTGAAGATTTGGACTATGCGGATGATATCTGTCTGTTGTCCCATAAATATTCGCACATTTCCGTAAAACTTGAAGCTGTTAGTGATCTCGGACAAACTGGACTTAAAATTAATGTGGCGAAGACGAAATTAATGCGCATCAACACAACCGAAACGCCAAACCTACAGACCGCTGGAACATGCCTCGAAGAAGTCGACGAGTTTTGCTATTTAGGTAGCATCATATCTAAAAACGGTGGATCTGCAACCGATATACGAAACCGTATATCCAAAAGTCGCGCCGCCTTCGGAATGTTGGATAAAGTCTGGAGATCAACACATGTATCCATTCATACGTACGAAGTTAAAAATATTCGAGTCAAGCGTGAAATCCGTTATTTTATATGGTTGCGAGACGTGGAATATAAGGTTATTGGCAATGCTAACCTCTGGACCGTAACCAAACAGCTACCGGTTCACATCGAAATTCGACGTCGTAAATGGAAATGGATCGGCCACACACTGCGAAAGCCTCACGACGACATTAGCAGAACAGCGCTAGATTGGAATCCGCAAGGGAGCCAAAGACGCGGGAGATCAGCCAGCACCTGGAAACGGGAAGTCGAAGCAGAAGCACAGAGAAATGGTTATTCTTGGAGAGAAATTAAATTTTTAGCTGTAAATAAAATGAGTTATAATTTGTTTATTGAGGTCCTATGTTCCACCTAGGAACTACTGGAAAATATATATATACTTTATGTACTGCAGAAAGAAAAACGAATGGTTATTTTTATGTAACATTTGGTACAGATGCGATTGACAGTCATACCAACCGAGAAAAGAAATATTCCGACGAATGTGTTTTCGCGTCAAGCTTAAATAAAAAAGTCTTGCTATTTTTTGCACACAGTGTATCTACATTAAAACCAGTCATATGAATTTGCGATAATACGAGTAACATAATACGCCGGGTTAGTAAAGCGTGCGGCTCGGTTTAACCTCAACTGTCGTACTGGTGAAAGAGCAAATACTCTTGTGTGTGTTTCATCGAAAGAAGATTATTTTGAAGGGTATGAAATTGATTTGAGGAAATAAATAAGGAATTTACACATTATAAACAAATCCACCTTACTTCACAGTTGTATATATTTATTCTCACAAAATATTATTACTCGCACAATTATTATTTGAGAGTCAGTCATTGCTGAAAGAGTGTAATAAGTGTTTCACATGTTCACTTTAGCGAAACTTTAGCTAAGACACGCACCACATTAGCTGTATTTTGCAGCAAATACACACACTTTCAGTAGGTGAGTGTGTTCCACTCAATCTTTGGGTTAATGAATTTTTATTAAAATTGCATCCAGTAATAGCGAATATTTTGCTTTATGGAAAAGCAGTTTAGCATAAAATTATTAAACCCAAACCGCAGTTACTTTGGAATTTTTATGCACCGTTTGTTTTTTTATGATTTTTGGTAGAGAAACCACTAATAAATACAAGCTACGCACATTTCTGACAGCTTTATTTTGCTCCATTCCATTATTTAACACCTTTTCTGTTGTTGTTGTTCATTTCTTTTCAGTCATAATCGAAAAATTGCTGCGCATCACCGAAGTGGCTCAAATCTATCTGCTCATACGCACCAAGAAGGGCAAAGACGTCTACTCACGCATCGACGATCTGTTCAATGATCCTGTAAGTGTTACCCACACATACATATATGTATCTATACAGTTATATCGCGTTATAGCCCTAAATGCAACCTAAACACTACATTTGCTTGCCTCTAAGGCAACATTTTTTCCTTTTATTAGCCAATATTTTTACCTTTTCCGTTTTTTACTTTCTTTCAATATTTCTCAGCTTTGATTATTATTAGTATTTGTTGTTGTTTTACTTGTTATTGTTTTTCAACGGTTTCCTTTCTTTTGCCACACTTTTCATGACGTGCTTGCCGTGCTTGCCGTGCAGGTGTTTGAGAAATTGAAAAAATGCAATCCCAAGTATCGGCAGAAAATCACCATCATCAGCGGTGATTGCTCGCTGCCCGCGCTGGGCATCACGCAAACCGAACGTGAGCTAATCAAGGAGAATGTAAACATTGTCATTCATGGGGCGGCGACGGTGCGTTTCGATGAGAAATTGAAAATGGCCATTGCCATAAATGTGAACGGCACCAAGGAGATATTGCAGCTGGCCAAGGAGATTGTCCACTTGAAGGTAAGCTCGCAGCGTAATCGCCGAACGATACTCGGCTAAAAGGACACGTGAACGCACAAACACTCGCACGTACATTCATGCTTAGCGATGCGGAGGCATTCAGCTGAAAGTTTGTGTAAAATGTTGGTGGCTCGGTAATTTTGTCCGCAAACTCGAAAGTGTCCACTGTGCTTGTGTTTGTAGATGTGTGTGTGTGTGTGTGTATTTGAAACTGTGTGCGTGTGGCTTTGTTATTAGGAAGCGATTTCAATTTGCCCGCTGCAAACACACATACATACCTATAAATATACAACTGCCAGCTGACAACTGTCTATGTGTGTGTGGGTATGAATGTAGACTTCTGTCTACGCATGTGTGTGTTTGTGTGCGTCAAGCAATTTATGTTTCTATTTACCGCTTTGTTGTCGCAAGCATCTCACTTTCATTTCATTTATTTTTTTTTTTGCTTTTTCTTTCCTCCCTCTCGCTTTCACACAGGCCTTCGTACACGTCTCGACCGCCTTCGCCCATTGCAATCATCGCTATATACAGGAGCGTTTCTATCGCAGCGCCATTACCGGTGAGAATGCCTGCAAGCTGGGCGAGTGTCTCGATGAGCATACACTCAACGAGCTGACAGCGACCATAATCAAAGGATATCCGAACACGTACACATACACCAAGGTCCTGGCGGAGGATATTGTGCAAAACTATGCGGAGAAATTGCCAGTGACGATATTTCGGCCAGGCATTGGTAAGATTTATTTAATGAAATTGTGATTTCTCCGACAACAACAACAACAACAACAACTACAGCGATTGCTATAGAGAACAACAACAGCAATAAAGTGGCGACGGCAGCAAAGCTAGGAAATTGCTTTTGTGTGCTGTGCTTAGGAATGTGGGTATACTTGCTGTTGTGGTTGTTGTAGCCTAAACTGTTTTTGTTGTTGTTGTTCTATTGCTGGTTGTTGTTTCGCTATTTCCTCTTTGTTGTTCTATTGCTGGTTGTTGCTGTTTTCGTTGTTTTCATTATTGTTGTTGCTGAAAACCAAATCTAGCAGCCAGCACTCTCATAAGCATTTGATATCAGGTACAAATTGCAAAAAGTCGATTGCTCAGGGGCCACACACTCCAGTTGCAGGCAATTGCGGCGTCTCAGTTGACAAACAGTAATACTACAAGTGGTAATCCTTGTACTATGTCAAATCGGCCAATTCACTGTAATAACGCCGGACGATTTTACTAAAGGATTTGTGAATGACACGAGTCGGCAGCAAGTCGTGCCAAAACAATCTATTTCGCAAGCGATATTTGCTATCTCAAGTGCGGTTGGCGTTGGAGAAGAGAGTGGGACTTTGTGCCGCCAATGAAATAACAAATTTGACTAATAAGTTTTTTTCAGGTTAGAATTTTTTGACCTAGAATGTTAATTATAGACGGATTATTGTTCGAAGCCTTGGCATGTTGTAGACATACTTGGCGATAGCAAGTTGTACGCTGGAGATCGTCAGCCATTAATCCTTTTTTTTTTAACAATTTTGTATCTGTTGGTTACTGCAAGACGTCGACCTGAACTCAACTGGTTCGTCTAACGGCAAATCCATCGAATGAGATCCAAGCAATTTTTCTCTTGTTAACAGCAAAATAAAAAGTTTCTCGCCTTAAGGTCTAAAAAGTATGTATAAATCAAATTCACAGACAGTCAAACATTAGAATCATAATAAAAGAGGGCTGGGATTCAGGAAAACCTTTACTCTTTCTATTAGTATCAGTAATCATGTTTCTTAGCTTAAATGAGCTATAAAGATCTATAAACTGAATGTCTAAGACCAAGTGTTGATTGGTTGGATCGTTAAAACGCAAAGTTGATTCAAAAACTTCGTGCCGAATTCCGCAAATCCTTTACCACTCCCGTTATCAACAGCAAACAACTCAGAGGGATTTGTAACTGCAGCCGGTGAATCAGGTGGACCAATCCACATACCTAGAATTAGTTCAAAAACTTCAAATCGTATAAATTGAAGTTAAACTTTTTTCCACAGAATCAGCATAAAAGGGTTCTCTGCTTAAAAAGTACAAAGAGGTTTATTAATCCGATGAATTCCAAACTGATTCGAAAAGCATGACCATTGGTAACGGAAGATAGAAATTCTTTACTTGCTTTAGTATCAGCCAAAAATGGCATGTACATATATTGTTCTTGGCGACCCAAAATATTCGACCCAGACCTCTTCGAAGAAGCCTTTGAACTTGCTACTCTATCTAATACCTTGCGGTCGGTTAACCAGGCGACTTGCATGAGACATATCAATGTCGAAGCTTCCACGGCGCAATTATTGTCCCCCCGTTTACTGGTGGAACGACTCAATTGCTAAACTGCGAAAAGAATGCCAAAAAGTAAGACGCTTATAACAAAGGTCTCGTAGTACCTACGATTACAACTCTCTACAAGCAAGTTTCAAGGCCAAGGAAAGCTCTTGAAGCAGACTATCAAAAAAAGTAAACAGGAATATTTTCTCAAACTCTGTGACGATACTGAAAACAATGCCTGGGGGCTCGAGGTCAAATGCCAACCTCCTCTACAACCCTTGACAGAATTGTTTCAGTTCTTTTACAGGCCATTGACGACGCCGGCGGTTTATCCCCAAACCAATTTGAATTTAGGAAGGCTAGGTCAACAATCGTAGCGGGACCCTAGTGAAGACACTGGCGGAAAAGGCCATTAGTGGGAAAAGATGGAAAGGTGGCACCATCAAATATTGTGTGGTTGCAACCCTCGATGTCAAAAATGCCTTCATTATGCATTACGGCCAAGTATTCTAAGAGCGTTAAAGGACTTCTCTGTACCGGCATATCTCTACAACCTGATAGTCACTTACTTCGACAATAGGACCCTATGCTATAACACATACCAGGGCTACAAAAAATACAAAATCTCTGGGGGAGTGCCACAGGGATCTGTACTCGAGCCCCTCCTCTGGAATATAATGTATGACGGAGTACTGCGACTCAAAGTACCGGAAAACGTACACATCATTGGGTTCACAGACGATATCACTGTTGTGGTTATAGCAAAACACATACAATAAGCGATTGGCTGGAAACTAACGGACTGACCCTAGCGGAGAGCAAGACCGAGGCGGTACTCATTACTGGCAGAAAAGTTCGGGAAGTTGCCACGTTCAGCACAAAAGGTGTAAGCATCACTACTCAACCCGCAATTAAGTACATAGGAATCATTCTTATGTCCTTTAAGAAACACGTAGCGTACACATGCGAAAAGGCTACAAAAGTGTGCAGAGCCTTGACCCGGTTAAAGCTAAATACCCGCGGGCCAAAGCAAAATAGAAGACGACCATTAGATGGTGTATTAAAGTCAGTCGCACCGTACGGCGTCCAGATATGGGAAAAAGCCCTCGAAATAATATCTTATCGCCGTGGCCTTTTTCCTATATATGCCACTTGCGCGCTAAGAGTATGCTCTGCGTTCCGCACAGTATCGGAAGATGCTGCCCTAATAATCTACACTCTTTAGACCTCTTGGCCAAAGAAATTCAATGTCTTACAAATGACAGGTTACCGCATAATACACTGAAGGAAATTGGAAGGGCAGAAACGGTGAACCACTGGCAAAGACGCTGGCAAGAAAGCGAAAATGGGTGGTGGACATTCCGACTGATCCCCAACGTTGAACCATAGTTAAACAGACCGCACGGTGAGGTAGATTTCCACTTAAGGCGATACCGTCGAAAATGTGGAACACCCATTATTCTATTGCCCAAAATATAATCTTGAGAGGCAACACTTAAAAAATGCGTTTGGTGTAGATCCAACTCCCGATAACTTAGTAAGCCAAATGGTCGAATCGGCAGAGATGTGGAAAGCTGCTTGCGAAGTTGCAGTCAGAGTAATCCCAACGTGCCAGCGAACAGCGGCGGAGAAGAAATGTAACGGACAACCACGACCCAAACACACTAACATTGACGTGATGGGTAGGGTTGGCGACGAACAATGTACAAGGGGGGTTATCAGACCAACAGAGGTGGGGCCAAGTAAATGCAACTTCTGCCAGAAACTAATCGACTGAACAAGTTCGAAAATCTCTTTCCAGATTCTAACTGCTGTCACCGTCGTAGTGAACTTCTTCGATACTCTCAATGTCATCGACGCCTTTGCGACTTGAAACTCAGTGTCCTGTTCTCAAGACACTTCTGGCCAAGATTCGAGTCTAGGTTACTGCCTTGATTGCTGCTTGGCTGTCTTTCGATCATAGCTCCGAAAGAAGTGTGTACTTGCTGAAGCAAATAAAAAAGAGTCGGGTAGATCGAATGGAACTTAACTTGAGACTTTGGTTATGGACTCCATTTTCAATATATATTGTCTATACGCTTTTACTGAAGTCTCTTGTGGTTTAAAAGTTCTCGCTGAAACTGAGTATTCGAGCCATTAGAAAGAGGTTATAAGATCATAAAAAAAATTTGAATGTTCTTGACAATATCCAACAAAAGCCGGAATAATATTTCTTGTCGTTTCCTTATTGTTCAGGAAAAGTGGATTCATATCTTTTTTCTGGAGACCGCTAATAAGCCAAAGCAATGAATAGGTTGCGTAGAACGACCAAAGTATTAAGAAGGAGGAGCTAGATGTTTCCGTCTACATTGTTTTCCCTGAGTGGCTCCGAGAACGCTCACTCAATAAGAAGGTGCTGTAGTTTTAGTTCATTGAGATAATCTTATATCTCTTAATTAAAAATGACCTGCTATTCGGAAGTGAATGAAGATTTAATTGCTTAAAAGTTAACTCTGTAGAAGGAAACAAATTTTCTCAATATGAAACCTCTTTTATTGCTTCGGCTTCATAAAAAAAAGTATAAAGTGCTGTTCTCTACGAAAATTCGAAACTAAAGACATATTAAGTAAACAAATTTCACTTGCGACTGAGATCATGGACAAATTGTTTAGTTGAAAAGTTCGTCTGAACGCTCGGTTCTGTAGTATTCTTGAAGCTATAGTCTTCGAAAGACATTAAAAAATAGACGTGTGGTCCTCGTTATGCTTTCCCAACTATCATTGTTAACTTCTCTTCTATTTCAATTTTCTCTTCGCTACAGTTATCACCACCTACAAGGAACCCATTTCCGGTTGGATCGATAACATGTATGGACCGTGTGGTATAATCGTCGGCATCGGCTCCGGCGTGTTGCGTGTCTTCAGCGGAAAGGTGGACAACAAAGCGAACATAGTGCCAGTAGATTTATCGGTGAATGCGCTCTTAGCTAGCGCCTGGGATATTGCGCGCAATACGTAAGTTACAGTGGGGAGAAAAATTATCAAAATTTATTGGGAAATTTTGTTTATCTTTTCGCATAGTTACGACACACCGCCCATCTACAACTATGTGCCAGATGCCGACAATATGGTGACCTGGAAGGAGTATATGGAATATGGTTTCGAATATGGCTGCAATATACCGATGCGCAAATCGATTTGGTATCCACGCTTTACAATCGTACCCTGGCGTTGGCAATTTGTGATCTTATCCTTCTTGTATCACACAGTGCCAGCGATGTTTATGGATTTATCAATGGTTGTCGTTGGAAAGAAGCCAAGGTTTGTTATATATATATTTAATTAAATTAAATAATAACAATAACTGATAAATCGATAACTTTCGATATCATTTCAGAATGTTAAAGATCTACCGTAAAATACACAAATTCTGCTCTGTGATGGAATACTTCAGTTCTAATGATTTCAAATTCGATAACGATAACGTACGTGCCTTGTCAGGGAAACTGGAAGGTACCGATAAGCAAATGTTCGGTTTCGATATGCGTCATCTCGATTGGAAGGAACTATTTCGAGTCAGTTTGGTGGGGTTACGTTTATATGTGGTGAAGGATGATCCTAGAAGTGTGCCGGAATCGATAAAGCGTCATGCGCGGTAAGTTTTAAGTGCGCTGTAGGAAACAATATGGGAAATGGGGGAAGGACGTCATAAATATTAAACGCATTGGAAAAGTTGTCGAGTTAGATTTGAAGGACGGGAGTGAAAGAGAATTTAAGAGTAAACATTTGGTCAGTTATGTCGATAAATTTCATAATCGATCCATTATTATAAAGCAATCGATAATTTTTCGTGATATCATTAACCTAAATTGCTTTCATTATGAAACTAAATGTTTCTGGTGTTATTAATATGGTATTTAGCTTTGGCTTCATCCTTGAACTGATTCAAACCATTTGTATATTAGTTCATTGAGAATGTCTCAATACGTAGGTTGACTTTTATTTTTCGGGATTAAGGAACAACAACAAATATTAATCATCGAAAATCACTTTAATGTTTTTCAAAATATTCTTCATTAAGATCTATATACTTTAACATGCGTTTGAACAAATTGTCGAAGCACTTTCGATGGATTCGGCTCAATTTGAAACACCCATACAGTCGGTTGCTGTTTATTTTCGGGTTCATTAGCATAAATCCAGAATACGTCATCTGTTACGTTGCGATAGACGTCGTATTTTATTATCACGAGCCTTTTTGTGCGATCGACAAATTGTGTGGGATCAGACGGGAAACAAATTTTCTACATTCAAATGTTAATGCAATATTGAATATTTGCTGTTCCCACTAATGCCTATGGTTGTCTCAATCTCACGATTGATTACATGACGATCTTGCAATATCAGTTTACACACAGCACGAATAGATTCCGGAACAACAGCCGATTCCTTACGACCTCCACGAAAATCGCCTTGCAGTGATCTACATAGTCCTCGATTCGATTTGTATATTGATTTTAATTGTTTTAAGAAATTGGGAAGAATTGTGTTATTTATAGGTGGCTGAATGAATACAGGAATAAATACAAATCTTTATTTTTGTTTCTGCTTTTGATATATGATATTTTGAATATTAAATTGTTATTAATTTTTTTCTTTTTCTCCATCTCTTTCAGACTAAAAGTGCTGCACTACACGACGCTCTTCATTGTTTACTCACTGGTGTTAGCGTTATTATATAAGATTACTAATTTCTTCTTTTTCTAGCAGTTCATGTAGCATATTTCCTTTTTAATTACTTAAAACGAGTGTTTTCTAAAGTTTGTTTTCCAAATATATATGTACAAAATGAGAAAGATAAATTTAAATTGATAAATCACACTTTGAATGATGAAGATATTTTGAGTTTATGCGGGACCCAAGAGATATGATTGAACATACTAGAGTACAAATTTAATATGCCAACAATTTCGTAGAACACAGAGTATCTAACAAGTCCTGAGAAATTCAAGGATCAGCATATAATATATGAGCAGTAGATTTTATAATTGCTTAGAGACGATCATAAATACAGACATATGACCATTTAAACTAGAGTTTTGCAAAGTAGTAACTTTGGGTATTAATACTGACTCTTTTTTGGCCATTCTGGTAAGAAAGGTGGCTTGAACCGTTACTTAGTACCGTTGTATTGTCTGAGCGCGTTCAACTTACGGTTCAGTCAGACAGTTTAGGATAGTCCTCACAGATCGAGGGAGTTTAAGAATTCTCTAGAGTATATAGTTGCATGGTCACCGTGACTATTAAAATGTAGGTCCTCACTTCACCTGAAATTCTACCAATTCGTTGCTGGACACCATGAGAGCTTCAGAACCATTCTTCGTTAGCCAGATTTTCTTGTAAACTTGGAAATACATCTTCGTACCGGATTTTATGAAAATCACTCTAGCCATTTAGACGTGAAGAAGTAACAAACATACGGACTCACAAACCTTTGTCTTTATAATAATAGTATAGATATATAAATAGAAATAGATGTAGATATAGATATATAAAAGAGGAGTTTAAGCTCTATATATTTAAAAGAAATCGATAAATAAAACCTAAGAAATATTTTGAAAATAAATAAATAAATATTATATCGTGTGGAGAAGAACCTCTCGATATTCTTACGTTTAAAATCATAAAATAAAAATAAAAAATGCCTCCGAGTTTCATCACTAGCGATCTGTTACTTGCTTATTTCAACACTGTACACTTCATCAGCATATTGCGCAAGTGGCAAGCATCACTCGCAACGAATTACCGGAGAAATATTCTTTTCACATTCCATAATGCACAAGCTTTCATACACACACACCGAGAATGTGCAAATCCTTCGTCACCTGAACTCGAATAAACTTACTTATGACAGAATATAGCCCAAAGCTCACTTTTCCTAAAAGACGAACGGAATCTTATGACAAGTGCGTTTGTGTGTGTGTGTGAAACGGCGGCGGCCGAGCTGGCTCATTTGAGTGCGAAAGCACGCAAGTTGAAAATGCCTACAGGCGCTGTTGGCTGCGCGCAAGATGCCACACACAACAACAACACACATGTGTGACCCACCACACACATACAAACGCACAAAGACACACCAGCATAAATATGCTTATAAATGCCACATAAAAAGGCATAGAAAGTTTTAAAGGCGACCTTTTGTCGGCGGGCGCAAGTAAATGGTAAGCGTCGGTGCGAGCACAATAAATCCCTTCGGGGCTGCCAAGTGGCAGGTGAGATTTAAGAGTTGACACGAATAACATAGACTTTGAAAAGTTTTACCTGTTTATGCAATACAATACGCCAATGAATAAATAAACTTTAAGTAGACGTGTACATATACATACATACATACATACACACATATGTAAAGCGTACTTGCGTACACATACACGTACACATATTCAAATGTACTATATATTTGTTTGATTTTACAATAAAGTGTTTGTACATACATACATATGTATGTTTCCAGCTTAAAGCGAAGTTCAAATATTTGTTTTTAATTAGAAAATAATTCTAAGAATCGTAATTCTGAGCCATCTTCAAACTGTTGGACCACTTATGCTACGTTCGTACGCAACCAAATATGCTTTATTTACTTACGTATTGTCGAAAATCATAAACCATTATCATTACCATTACTATTTTCATTACTACTAAACTAACATAACCTTTATGATACCATAAATTTTAACATTGTTATTAAAATTATCATTATTATTATCAATACTATTGCCATTACCATTATCATTATCATTACCATTACCCTTACCATTATCATTACTTTTACCATTACCATTACAATTATCATTGTTACAATCATTATCGATCTTTGCCATTATCACTATCATTATCATTGTCTTTATCTTTACAATTTTCCTTATTGTAACTATTCTCTTTATCATTACCACTTTACCGTTAACATTACCATTACCAATACCATTACAATTACTGTTATTATCACTATTACTATTATAATTTACATCATTATTACCATTCATTACCATTGCCATTACTACTAAACTAAGATAACCTTTATAATACCATTGCTAAACAAATAATTGTAGTGCATAGGCTTTCTGCAATTCGAGTAATAAGTGCTTTCCGGACTATATCAACCGACGCTGCTGAAGTATTAGCCAGCATACCGCCCATTGACATCCAGGGAGATGAACTCGAGCGTTTATATCATCTACCAGCGCCTAAAACAGTATCGGCAAAGACGGAGGAGAGGAAAAAAAGCATAAAAATGTGGCAGAAGCGGTATAATTCGTCATCCAAAGGGCATTGGATCCACCGACTTATACCGGACACCCATTCGTGGATAGACAGACGACATGGGGACCTAGACTTTCATCTGACCCAAATACTTAGTGGACATGGGTGCTTCAGAAGCTACCTTTTCAGATTCCAAAAGGACATTAGTCCGAACTGTCCGACGTGTACAGAGCATATAGAAGACTCTGAACATGTACTATTTTATTGCCCTAGATTTTCAAATAAAAGGGGAAAAACTAAAAATCACACTAGGTGGTAGTTTTACAGTCGATAATTGAACGACACTCATGTGTCAGTCGACCGATAAATGGAAAGCTGTCAGCGAAACGTCAGCATCCATTATGACAAAACTGAGACGTTTGAACAAATTAGGCGTCCGTCAGTCCGCACGATAGAGGAGACTTAAATGTCTTGTCCCTGTCCCTCCCGCGAAGTAATACTTAGCCGGTGGTTCCGTGGGAGAGTCGTGAGCTGGGAGTAGGTTAGGTTTAGCCGATTAAAGTTCCGCACTCCGGCTTTTGATGCTTCCCCCTAATATAAAAAAAAAAACAAAAAAAAAAAACATTACTTTTAACGTTGTTATTAAAATTATCATTATTATTATCAACATTATTACCATTACCATTATCATTAACATTACCATTCTTCTTCTTTACTGGCGTAGACACCGCTTACGCGATTATAGCCGAGTCAACAACAGCGCGCCAGTCGTTTCTTCTCTTCGCTACGTGGCGCCAATTCGATATTCCAAGCGAGGCCAGGTACTTCTCCACTTGGTCCTTCCAACGGAGTGGAGGTCTTCCTCTTCCTCTGCTTCCCGCGGCGGGTACTGCGTCGAATACTTTTAGAGCTGTAGTGTTTTCATCCATTCGGACAACATGACCTAGCCAGCGTAGCCGCTGTCTTTTAATTCGCTGAACTATGTCAATGTCGTCGTATATCTCGTACAGGTCATCGTTCCATCGAATGCGATATTGGCCGTGGCCAACGCGCAAAGGACCATAAATCTTTCGCAGAACCTTTCTCTCGAAAACTCGCAACGTCGACTCATCCGTTGTTGTCATCGTCCAAGCCTCTGCACCATATAGCAGGACGGGAATTATGAGTGACTTATAGAGTTTGGTTTTTGTTTGTCGAGAGAGGAATTTGCTTCTCAATTGCCTACTTAGTCCGAAGTAGCACCTGTTGGCAAGAGTTATCCTGCGTTGGATTTCTAGGCTGACATTTTTGGTGGTGTTTACGCTGGTTCCAAGATAGACGAAATTATATACAACTTCAAAGTTATGATTGTCAACAGTGACGTGAGTGCCAAATCGCGAGTGTGACGACTGTTTGTTTGATGACAGGAGATATTTCGCCTTGCCCTCGTTCACTGCCAGACCCAAGACCCGGGTGTTGAGGCCGATGATATCAATATCAGCAGCTGTACACTCTTATAGAAGATGGTACCTTCTCTGTTAAGTTCTGCTCGAACTATTTTCTCCAGAAGCAGGTTAGAGAATCGCCTTGTCTGAAACCTCCTTTGGTATCGAACGGCTCGGAGTGGTCCTTCCCGATTCTGACGGAGCTTTTCGTGTTGCTCAACGTCTGCTTATACAGCCGTATTAGTTTTGCGGGGATACCAAATTCAGACATCGCGGCATAAAGGCAGCTCCTTTTCGTGCTGTCGAAAGTAGCTTTGAAATCGACGAAGAGGTGGTGTGTGTCGATTCTCCTTTCACGGTTCTTTTCCAAGATTTGGCGCATCGTGAATATCTGGTCGGTTGTTGATTTACCAGGTCTAAAGCCACACTGATAAGGTCCAATCAGTTTGTTGACGATGGGCTTTAATCTCTTTCTTTCTTTTACCATTACCATAACCATTACAATTATCATTGTTATTATCGATCTTTGCCATTATCACTATCATGATCATTGTCATTATCTTTACAATTTTTTTTTTTTTTAACTATTCTCGTTATCATTACCACTTCGTTACCGTTAACATTACCATTACCAATACTATTACAATTACTGTTAGTATCACTATTACTATTATCATTATTGTTAATGATATTGCATTGAAATTTCAATTACCTTTAACATTATTATTACCATTACCATTTATATTGCCATTACCATTACCACTATAAACTTAATTATCATTAAGTAGGTAGACTATAATCAAATCCAGTAAGATAGCGGTAGATTAGCTGCTTCGGAGCTCCGCCTTCAAAAAAGTGATTATTCACTTCGTTAGTTAGTTAGCGCTCGAGACTAGTTAGCGAGTACATAACGTACCATCAATTGCATCGAGTTACTTATTGATAAGTCAAGTATGAGTGTCAGCCCAGAGCGAAATCGCAAGTACTTGCTAACCAAATAAGCTGACAAGAAAGGAATCCTCGCACTCTCAGTAAAATATGAGCCAATCCGAGCTCCGCTGTCTTAGTGCTTTTACCGCTGCATAGTTGGGGCTCATTGTGGTAGTTGTTCTAAATAATCATTGCCCGATGTCCACGTAGCAAAGTTAAGAATCTTACCGGAAACCAATTGCAGAAGCTGTTTGGATGAGGACGAAGAAAATATCTGAACTCTGCTTCCGTTATTGTCTCCCTTTTCGAGACTAAAGCAACTCGGTCTGATAGCTTCTAACACTGTTTGATTCACTGAATATACATACATACATATTTGACATTCATAATCCTACTAATTGAGTTTGTTTTTTGCTTCGAAGTGCGATCTTCATATTGTAGTTAAGACATGGGAACCTAACCTTATATAAAAACAAGTAAGGAAGGGCTAAGCTCGGGTGCCACCGAACATTTTATACTCTCGCTTTTTATTTTGCTGTAAATTTAATTAGATTAGTAGTTTCTGAGATATGGTTTTTGGTCCATAAGTGGGTCACGCCCATTTTCAATTTTTAAAAAAAGCCTGGATGCAGCTTCCTTCTACCATTTCTTCCGTAAAATTTAGTGTTTCTGACGTTTTTTGTTAGTCGGTTAACGCACTTTTAGTGATTTTCAAGATAACCTTTATGTGGAAGGTGGGCGTGGTTATTATCCGATTTCTTCCATTTTTGAACTGTGTATGGAAGTGTTTGAATGAAACGACCCTATACAGTTTGGTTGACATAGCTGTAGTACTTTCCGAGATATGTACAAAAACTTAATAGAAGGGCGGGACCACGCCCACTTTTCCAAAAAAATACGTCCAAATATGCCCCTCCCTAATGTGATCCTTTGTGCCAAATTTCACTTTAATATCTTTATTTATGGCTTAGTTATGACACTTTATAGGTTTTCAGTTTTTGCCATTTTGTAGGCGTGACAGACGGTCGATTTTGCCCATCTTCGAACTTAACCTTTTTATGGAGGCAAGAAATACGTGTACCAAGTTTCATCATGATATCTCAATTTTTACTCAAGTTACAGCTTGCACAGACGGACGGACGGACGGACGGACAGTCAGACATCTGGATTCCAACTCTACTCGTCACCCTGATCGCTTTGGTATATATAACCCTATATCTGACTCTTTTAGTTTTAGGACTTACAAACAACCGTTATGTGAACAAAACTATAATACTCTCCTTAGCAACTTTGTTGCGAGAGTATAAAAATCGTGAAAGTACACAAATATTATTGAAAATCCACAAAAAGTTCGTCTAAAACTGGTTTATCTGTTCGACACAGCACAACCCTCTAACCGCATTCAGCAATAAGTCGAAATATTTTTACCTTCAAAACATGTTTGGCTACTATTTTATTTTGCCTTGAATAAATGTGGTTACAATCAAACAACTTCGAAATTGGGTTCCATATAACGGAGTCACTGCAAATTCGAATTGAAAATTGCTTCGCTAGTTTGTATGTGTAGCCTGTATCCTGTAGGCGCGCATACGAGCGCTTTTTTGTGCGAGAATGCTATCACATAACGGTTATTAAATCTACCCCCCACACACGCACCCACATACACACACACAAGCGCACACAATAAAGTTTACGCATGCGACCGAGACATCGAGAATGCAATTATCCACTCGGTTACAGTGCAAATACAGCAAAGTAACTTCAGCCGCACTTGTGGATGTGTGTGTGTGTGCAAGCGCTTATGTGTTAGTGTGTGTTGTACACTTAATATTTGCAACATATTTCAGCATTTAAATACTTAAACGTCCCCTAATGCCTGTTTTGTCAACCCTTCGTTTGTGGGAGCACTCGCCCTTCCCGCCCCAAAACAAACGACTCTCGTTGGGCATCACTGTCGCTAACCTAGAAAACTTGTACCAAAATGCGAGGAATTCTGCATAAAACTTTGTTTGCTGTGCCCGACGTTGCATCACAGACGACTGAGCTATGTTTTGGCTGGCAAAGTTGCAGTGTTGTGGCATACAAGTTTAACATCGCCACTCTCACCCTCGCCCTCAGCCTCACCCACGTCATCAGCTTTGGCCCCAGTCAGTCTTGGTCATGTGGCCGGACCATTGTTGATTGAAGTAATATAAGCATCCTAAAAGTATACTTCAAAATTATGACATCAAAATGTTCTCAATTAAAGTACTTGCGCCGAGCTGAGAGTGTGTTAGGCAACTAAACTTTGTTATGAGATGTGTGCGTATGGGTGTGTGTGAGTGTTTGTGGGTACAGAAGCAGCCCAATTTGCAAGGGCGCGTATACACATGTGTTAGTGTATATGTAAATGCATGTACCTAGCAGCTTATGATTTTTTGCTGGGATTAATGATTTGCTACACTGAAGAGCAACTGAAATGAGCTGCTTGAGCACCAGATAAACTCGTACATTTACATATACTTAACACATGTATAAATATTGCCATAAAGGTAATCGAATAAATGTGCATATGTATTTTGCACCTTCAATTTTATAAAATTATGCGATCAACCCTTTAGCAGAGTATCGGCGAAATGTGAGATTAACATTCGTGCCACAGTTCAAAAACTTTGTCCACGCATTTTAGTAAACAGTCAGCAAAAATAGATTTTAAGCATAAAAGAGTTGGGTATTTAATTATTCACCAATACCTATTTCGTTGCCTTCAAAGTAACCCCAAAATAACCTCTTTTTAGGTTGGCCTTCAGCTGCTTCAGCGAATTTCTTCGCTCGACTGCAAACGAGTTCATGGAGTGGCAATTTCAGTTTGGGAACAAGAAAAAATTAAACGGACCCAAAAATCTGGTTAAAAAGGGTTTTTGGCTTTGAATTCGATCACAACATGAATCGATGCGATGGTGCATTATCATTGTGTATAACCAAAGAATTGTTCTTTCCACATTTCCGCCCGGGTTTTCGAGGGATGTTCTCATGCAAACGCCTCAATACGGCCAAGTAGTACTCTTTATTGACCGTCTGTTCCTCCGGATCAAATTCATGTTCCCCCAAAACCATGAACATCGAAAAAAACAATGAGCACTACTTTGATTTTTGTGCGGCTTTGGCGTGTTTTTTATGGTTTCGGCTCGTTTTTTACCCTCCATTCCGTTGATTGCTCACTTCTTTGCAGGCCAAACTCATAACTCATATCTCATCGGCAGTTATAATGCTCTACATAAGTGTGCGATCGGAATTCGCACGATTAAGCATGTCCAAGGAGACCCGTTACGGTACTTCGTTTGAAAAAAATTTCGCTTTATCGGGACGAGTCGAGCAAGAACGCGTTTATGTCCAAAATAATCACCAAAATTGTTTGCACAGACTCGCTAGAGATTTTGGGAGTTTTCTTGTTCTCTCTCTAACACTTCTCTGACGATTTCCAAGTACTATATCATCCATTTTTTTAAATATTTTTTTCATCAGTTGAAAAAGTCGAAGGTCGCCAAGAATGAGGCATTTCTTTAACGATCTATTGACTGTCTTTGAAGGCTTTGAACAACTCGCAGGGTTGTGTTTTTGACCTTTTCCACAATTTCCCCATATAACGGTAGTGTTTAAAACTACTAAAAGCGTGATAAATCAAAAATTTAAAATGCGCCAGAAACGTTAAAATTTTCCGCAGGTGGACGATAGGCATGACACCGTCAACTTTTTGGCGAAATCCCACACTTTTCAGTTTCCAGTAAACAAATCAAGAAGCAATTAATATAACGGGATTAAAATTTGCACGAAAAATTTCGTTAGTGTATGCCACCTTATGACAAAATATGTTCAAATTCAACCAAAACTGTGCAAGGGCCTAGATACCAAATATGGGGGACCCCAGTACTTCTAGTTTGCTTTGCTTGAAAATATCGGTCAATGTGTGAGATATGCAATATAAATTCAGACAGAATCCTTTTACTGCTGTAACAATTCTATATATCCCTAATGGTGGAATTAGATCAATACTTCCCTGAGCCACCATATTATGTCTAATATAAAGATTTTCGAACTTCCTGGTGACTTTATGCTGGATATATGGGCCCGATATTTGAGTTATATCAATGAAAATTTTAGAGCGTATCTTAACCATGACAGTATATCATTGTGCCTAAAAAGAATAGGTGCCTAAAAAGAATAGAATTGGGCGAAAACTTGACCTAGCACCCATACAACCATTACCAGGATTTTCGAACATCTGGCTGATTTTGTACGATGACTTTCGTTTTTCTAACAAATCTTATGCCGAATATATATGAATGTAGTACAGTGTATAAGTTATATATGATGTTTATATATGTATATAAGATTGCTTAGATTCCGATTCTCTGGTTGACGTTTTACAACGTAAGGTATTTCCCCTACTTTGATTCCGGCACGTTGCACGAGTATAAAATGTGCGCTTGCACCCGAACTTAGGCCTTTCTTACTTGTTTTCAAATATCGTTTCAACAGGGAATTTATTTACAATTTCCGGGTGCTTTTTTCTACCAATATATCAGGAAGTTATATACTATCATAAAAAAGTAAGACGTACTTTGGCCAAATTTATTGTTTTTCTTTAAAATTCGTTTCAAACACCGTGTCACTTTATCATGACAAGAAGAGGGAAGAGTTGCTAATAGTTAACCCCTGTTGTCTGGTACCGCTCATCGTTCCATCGACTGCGGTATTCGCCGTTGCCAGTGCAGAACGAACCATAAATTTTAAGCAAATCTTTTCTCTCTAAAACTTGTAACGCCGACTCATCGGTTGTTGCCAACCTCCATGCCTCTGTAACATATAGCAGGGCGGAGCTGATTAGTGATTTGTCGATCTTGGTATTTGTTCGAAAAGATAGGACTCTCTTAAACTACTAAGTTTATATTATCTAAACTTAATCAGGACATATATTTTTGACACCTCCTGAGGCAGTGTGAAAACGGATGATATCTTCGAAGAGTACGAATTATTGTTAGTACTATAATTCATTAACCAAAAAATTTAGGTAATCTCATTTGGACAGATTTTAATCCTTGTGTTACACCAAAGCTTTTAAGATCCAATTTTGGCCATTTCGCCATGTTCTTCAAAGGTGTATCCAGCGAGACAAAAACACAGTCAGGCAAAACCCGGACAATAAAAGAGAAAGAGAAAAGATGATGCCACCTCGCCCTCCGCTTTACAGCTTTGGTTTGACAAAATATTTAGTCACACTGCGTGTGCACTTATTAGACAGTGTCCAGTCAGATTACTTAAAGTGAATGAAATTGGGATAGGAGTGCTCTTATCTGTCTCTGTCTTATCACCTTTGCAATTTTCGGCGATTTTGCTGTGACCTGGTGGTCAAGTACAAATCTAATATGGCAAAAGCATAAAGCTGTTGCTTATAAGGTATTTCAATACTTCACTAGCTTTAAGCACACAGGCAGGGAGCACAAAGCCAGCATAGCCGTACGGCTATCGGAGTGAATGCACACCTCTGCGCTTCGGAGTAGCACATCTACTGCCTTGTTGGCAAACCTCATCACCTTTAAGGATGCTACAGAGTTCTGAAAGCCTGAAACTAGCGTTGATGGAGAGCTCTCGACAGAAGATAGATTACAAGCATTAAAATTTACATCAAAAATGAAAAAGATTGATTCACAGGAACCGATGACGATAATGGACAATGAGCGTGGTACCGTCCATCATTAAGTGAAATTCACTATTTCAGGGCCTGTCGGATCACATTTAACCAAAAGTACATGTATGCTTTTCATATCCATGTGTGTATATACATATGTATGTATGTGTAAATAGATATGTAGAATGTAGACGAAAAAATAATTCAAATTAGATTTTCACTAAAATAGTGTAAAAATACCTCTGGGAAATGCAGAGCAAAAATACCACAGAAATCATATTATGAATGATACAAATCCCAAACCCACACCCACACATACACACACACCTAGATGACAGCGCTTAATAAAAAAACATCAAAGTATTTGCAACAACAGTAACAACAACAGCATTTAATATAAACACACGTGCGAGTGTATGTGAAAAACTTCATGTGTGTCTGTGTATGTGTGGGGACTTTGCTGGCAATGCAACATGCCACACAGTAGCCGGTCGCTTGCTTGCCACACAATGCCAGCGGGGGGGTGAACGAAATTGTTGACAAACCCTTAACACATAATATTGTTATTGTTATTGTTGTTGTTATGGTTGCTATTGCGGTGTTGCTGATGCAGCACAATAATGTTAACTGCTGCAGTTGTGTTGTTGTTGGTGGTAAGTATAGGTGCATAAGTGTATGTGTGTGTGTTAGTGGCTGAGTAATTGAATACACGACAGGAGCGCAAGTTGAGCTCCCCAAATCAGTCGTCAGTTGGCGCGCTGTTGCTGCCGGAAGTCAGCTACAAATTCTCGACACTTACTTGCCACAGTGAGTTGCTTTTGCGGCGAGGGAGAGCGCCGAAGTTGACAGCTGTCATGCTCTTTCTTTTTTGTTACGAAAAGTGGCAAACATGAGATTTTTGCACTTCGTTTATTAACGGTATTAGCGAAGCGCTCTCATTTTTGTCTCTCTGAGAGAGATAGAGTTTCGTATAGCGCCTCTCTCGTTTGTGCAATTTAAGTCATTTTTTCTTATAAAGTTTTCATCAACATTTATTCATTTATCACTATTGGTATGCATAAATAGCTCTCTCAGATAGTTTTGCCGCTCTCTCGCAACATAAGACGCTTTGAGCTCTCGCTTGTATACAAGAGTTGCGCAGTGGCATGCAATCACTGTATTTTGGTATGTTTTGGACAACCCCCAAAACTCCAAAACTTCAAAATGCCAATTTCTCCCTACTCTCTTTCCTCGCCGGCGACCTCTCACTCTCTTTCTCAGCTGCCTTGCATCCACGTTGCTCCTGATTTTCTTATTACCTCTAACTCCATTCACTATTGCGATTTCCGTGCTATAACCATTTTTGTATGTGTGTGTGTATGTATGCGTGTGTATGAGTGTGTGTGTTTGTAGCTGTGCGTTCATATTGAAGCACCTCTTAAATGTTGCCACTCGTGACTCTTGCTCAAACAAACTTTGCCCATTATTACAATACAACTATACAGTTGGCGGTTTTGTTGTTGTTGGTTATTTTTGTACTCATTGTTGTTGTTTTTATGCTTGTTGTTTCTGTGCTTATGCTTAAATCGTTCTCTCTGTTTGTTCACTCGTGAAATTAATATTTCGACAGCATTTTGATGAGCATAAAGTGTAAGCGCCTAAATGTATACCGCAAAGCATTGTTACTTCAACAAATATGAATGACTGACCGTACGGACGACCAAAATTTGACAGACACATATTGACAGGCTGTATGCCTTTGGCGTTGGAGTGTGCGCTCATTCTATTGTATTTCCTGCCTTGTCGTTTTTTTTTTGTTGTTGTTGTTGTTATTGTTTTTTTGTTGTCGTGTAGTGTGCGCAATGATTGCTTTCACATAGCATTAGCTTTACAGCATGTTGCTGTTGTTATTTTGCCCGCTCTTATTTTGTTTTGTATTATTTTGGCGTTGTTGTTGTTGTTGTTGTCAGACGTTTTGTTGTTGCTTATTATGCTGTTGTTATACGCTAGCGGCGTTATTATTATTAGTATTGCAGCTGCTGCTGCGTTGCTGTCTCTTGGTGTTGTTGTTCTGCAATTTGATTGTTGTTATTGAATTGTTACTATTGTTGTTGTTGTAAAATTTATTTTCTGGCTATTTCGATTTAAGCCGCTTTTGTTGTTATTGTTGCTATTGTTGACCGTTGCGCCAACGCCAGCACAATCAACTCACAGCTCTTCCTCCTTCCACCTCTCTTTGTGCATGGCCGCCGGCTCTTTACCCCCCTTAGCAGCGCCCTTGCGTTCATAGCCGCTTTGTTTCTTTTTTGGCTTATTATACTTGATTGCTTTTGCTTTCGGAATTTTCCAAAATTTTTTCCCGCGTTTTGCACCCTGTTTTTATTGTGTTACTATGTATGTTCTCTGATGCCTCTGTCGTTGTTGTTGTTTTTGCTGTTGTTGTCGTTATGCCGCAAACTTATTACGCTGGCCACTGTTACTATTCCAGTAATTTGCTGTCATGATTTTTTGTTTGTTGTTGTTGCCTTTGATTTTGTCTACAGTTGATGTGTTTCGGCTCATTGTTGTTGTAATTTTAGTAGCCACCATTTTCTTGCTAGTTGCCGCCCCACTTCAGCTACTCTAACTATTTTATATACTTCTATGGCTGCTTTTATGCTTGCAACATGTTGTTGTTGTTGTTTGTGGTGTGTAGCTTTCATCTGTATAATTTCAGGCTGTTTTTCCTGATCCTCAACTTCATTCACACCCGTGCCCGTCGCAGTCCCCCCTCAGCGCATTGTGTTCTTCAACGCGTTCGACGCCAGCCATTGCAACAGTGTTTACAGTTATCGCCTTTATTGTCCATAGCTCATGCCGCATACACGTGGTGTTGTTGTTGTTGTTAGTTTTTGTTGTTATTTTCATATTGTAAATTTTTTGCTGTCGTTAACATTATTACTTTATATTCGCTTTCGCTTCACTTCGTCTCCTTGCACTCCTGCCCTGGTCCAGCCCATTGGTGCGCTGCGTAGTAAAATGTGGCAGGATGTTTGGGTCATAAGCAGCAAGCGGTTTTTTGGGGTATTTAATATTTTTACTTGCTTTTCGGCGCAACGTCGAAGTCGTAGTTTAAGTATTTTGTAGTTAAAAAAACCCCGAGCAGGCGCGGGTGGCTCCTGGCATGTATTATGGCAGTTCGGATTATTTGTGGAAGAATACACAAGCTATTATAAAATTTATTTTTACATCACTCTGTGGTGAATATAAATAATATGAGTTCGACTTCTTCTAGGTATATGTGTCGAGTAGAAAAGACACCCTGCCAATTACTCAGCGTCTTGCAGAGCTTTAGACAAAATGAGTGGGCTGATTTCATAGTACAAATTCCGAATAACTAATAAAAATGATAAATTTCGACCCGGACTAACCTAAAAAAGGTCGTCCTAACTAAATCTCATTAAGTTTGATCTCCATATGACAGTTTGTTTCACAGCTGTTTCTATACGAAGTTTTCAGTTTGTCTGGTAATTTTTGCTTTGACAAAAGTTTTACAACGAGTTTGATGGAAACCTTGTGTTTCACGGTTTTTGAGCCGTTGAAAATTTCGTAGAAGGGTTTTATTTATTCCAAATTTTTTCTCACGAGTATAATTATTTCATTAATTGATCATTGAGTCTTTCAGTGAGAGTCGCGAAGTCATCGAAAAATTGTCTCATGCATGTTGTCCGTCAGCCTCTGTTAATGACGACGACAGTGTTTAAGCATCATCGTGTTGGCAAAACGCAAATTTATTCTCACGAGTATAATTATTTCATTAATTGATCATTGAGTCTTTCAGTGAGAGTCGCGAAGTCATCGAAACTTGTCTCATGCGTGTTATCCGTCAGCCTCTGTTAATGACGACAACAGTGTTTAAGCATCATCGTGTTGGGGATCAGCGAGATAGCAGAGGATCTCAACAGCGCTTACGGAATGACTCGAAACATTTTAGTTAATGTCATCAACGACCGCTTTTGTGAGAATTCATATATTTTTCATCATTATAATGAGACGTCACATTCTAGCATAATAATTCCCGACTTTTTGGTCAGATATGAAAGTAGGGTCACTACCCAGCCACCATATGCGCCAGACTTGGCTCCCTGTGACTTTTTTCTGTTTCAAACAGGGAATAGTTCGCTTCGGGGTACGCGGGCCCTTTAGTCCATCGCAGCTTTTTATGGCTTAATTCGCTGACGGCACTGAAGGCCATCTCATCCAAGACTTAGTACAGTTAAAAGGATTTGATTAAGCGTCGGCAAGCTTGTTCAATAAATGTTTGAAAAAAAAAAAAAAGTTAAGTAAAATTTGATCCGAAGACCATTCTAGTTAGGTAGACCCGACTGCCGATGGAACGGATCTGTTGTTTAGTTGGAACCTTTCGGGCAGCTGGTACAGTTCACAATAGCTATCGATTTTTATACCCTGAACAGGGTTTATTAAGTTTGTCACGATGTTTGTAACACCCCGAAGGAAGCGTCGGAGACCCTATAAAGTATATATATAAATGATCACTATGTTGCGCTGAGTCGATTTAGCTATGTCCGTCTGTCTGTCTGCATATATACCAACTAGTCCCCCAGTTTTTAAGATATCCTTTTGAAATTTTGCAAACGTCATTTTCTCTTCAATAAGCTGCTCATTTGTCGGAACGGCCGATATCGGACCACTATAACATATAGCTGCCTTATAAACTGAACGATCGGAATCAAGTTCTTGTATGGAAAACGTTCACATTTGACAATGTAGCTTCACCAGATTTGGTATAGATTATTTTCTAGGGCAACAATGTAATCTGCGAAGATATTGTTCAGATCGGCTCACTATAGCATATAGCTGCCATATAAACTGAACGATCGGAATCAAGTTCTTGTATGGAAAACTTTCACATTTGATGTGGTATCTTCACGAGATTTGACATAGATTACTGCTTAAAATAATAACATAGTCATCATCTGTAAAGGGTATATTAGCTTCGGTGCAGCCGAAGTAAAGGTTTTTTCTTGTTTTTCGATTTAATATGTTCTATCGGGAAAAATGGAATAAAATTTAAACGGCTTAGTTCTTCGAAAATTTGTTTGTAGTAAAAATACAATAGTCGAAAAGGTTCGGATCATATATGGTATATGGCTCCAACGGGGAGCAAGGACCGCAATGTGACTCTTTCATTTATTTCGATCTCGTGATGATATCTTGATTTGGCTTTAACTTGTTTCGTCTCTAGATATTTCGATTTCCAGATTTCTTTCCTTTTCAGGTTACAACGAGCCCGTCGACTCGACTTCCTGTCGATAGCGTTCCGCGTGATTGTGTCTGGATTTCGTCTCAGCACATGACCAAGCCAGCAAGCATTTTCTTTTGCAAATGCCAACCCGCTGTTGGTGTGTAGTTTG
This sequence comes from Bactrocera correcta, assembly GCA_027475135.1. NCBI lineage: Eukaryota > Metazoa > Arthropoda > Insecta > Diptera > Tephritidae > Bactrocera > Bactrocera correcta. Next base: position 45,181,783 of record CM050323.1, read on the forward strand.
TGCGTGACCATAAGCCCGTGTTAGAGGTGGTGACCGATCAAAAAGTGCTTCGTCGTGGCAAATTCGAAAAGTAAGAAAAGTTCAGCTAAACCTATAGTAGAATTGGAAAGGCAAGTTATGTTGTCACATTAGTATGAGAAGACTGATAAGATTAAAAACTAGATATCCTAGCAGACTATTTTTACGAATTAGCAATTTTTTTAGAAATTCTGTCGACTTTGGAGCCTTTAGAGAAAAGCCTCGTCCATGAAAACAGTTTTCACTAGCATCTAAAGGGTGGAGTTGGTATGATTTAGTGATCCAACCGGTGCAGTTTTCTTCCCTGTTAACTTCAAGAGGTAGTGAAGTTAGTGTATGAAGCCTTACCGACGCATCCTTTCCATAAACTCTTCTTATATTTGTAATGTGTAGAAAGAATATTAAATTCCGACGACAAGTTCATAGTGGAAGTCACTGACAACAATAACTAATATTCTCGAACTAACTGTTTTCCCGAGATAAAAATCACGTTAAACTCATAATCAGGCTTTCATAATACAAGTACATATAGGGTCATGTACCAATCCCAGAAGATATCCATTTCGAAATCTTCGCGTTATGTGAGACGTATAGTACTTCGAGCTCGGATAATCTAAAATCGATGTAATACCAAGTTCAGTGGACTTAAGAGAGAGATATGATCGGGGGTAAGCGGAGGGAATACAGTCAAGTCTTTATATTGACTTTCTAATGAATCTAATTCTTTTATATAGTTGCATCTGGACGTACTGTAGAGTACGAAAAAACCCTTAGGTGTTGACTGTTCTACAACCCATAAGCTTCCCAGCTCGCTTGGTTATAAAAATAAATATAATTATTACAACACATTTAAAAGTAAAAACAAAGTAAGTAGCAAAAAAAACTACAATAAAAATTCCCACCAAAAACAACAACAATTACGAGTACATCGTTACTTGCAACAACAACAACATACCTGAAACATACTTTTGCTATTAGCAGTTGTCATAGCAATGAGTTTAGCGCCCGTGAAAGTCAGTTGTCAAGTTGAACAACAACAACTACAAAAAACAACAACTATTAAAACACCAACAACAAGACGATGCAAAGAACACTATTTGAGAAACCACAGTAATATTCATAAAATTAAGCGACGACAACTTTGGTCGGCAAGCAAAATACCAACAACAACGAGAAACAAAAACACAACAACAACTGTGTGGAAAGCACAAGCCTCCGCATGCGACGAAGCCAGAAGAAAGCGAGTTAAAATGAATTCCGCACTCAAATCCAGTCACAGTAATTATAATACTTCTAACAACAACAAGAACAAAATTAACAGAGCAGCAAAAAATCCACCAACAACTAATGGCAACAAAAGTGCATTTGCGAAAATCAGCAACAAACCGGCGACGCAACAAAAACAACCACAACGCCTAGCAATGGCTGAGCGAGTCAAAGCCAAAAATCGGTGGAGCAAAACACGGCGTTTGTTGTTTTTGTTGCACGATGTCGGCAACAACGGTAATTAAAAAATACCAGCAGCGTTGTTGTAACTGTGTGCAACAAAAAAAATGCCGTAAAACAATACAAGCTGGGAATAGCAATGCAATGCAGCAAAAACAACAACAACAACACCTGCGATGGCATTAACAACAAGAGTAGTGGCAACAATAGTAACAACAACATCATTTACAATACAACAATAGTCATCGACATTGACAACGAAAAGGAAAAAGAAATTATTGTGGAAAAACATTTATATACACGTGCACACATACAAAACACACACTCAGGCATGTGCATACACAGGCGTAAGCATTGTGCTGCCAACAGCACCAGCTGCATAATTTGCAACAATTGGCAACATGAAAAGGTTTTTATGTTATAAATAAATACTTGTAAATTTATTATGCTGCGATGTGTAGGAAAAACTGTTTCGAAAAGCAAAAAATTAACACACACACACAGGTACAGGCATATACACATACTCGAGCAACTCCTGCGGGAATATCAACAACAAATTTCCATGGTATTGATGCAAAAGCAAATGCGAAGCAGCGAACTGTCACAGCAGCAAGCACCGGCACCATCAACTAATTCAGTGGCGCAGCTGTGGTGGAGGTGTTGGGGAGCGGTACATCTAGAAGATGTGAAAAGCATGTAATTGAAATTGTGTATGTGTGTGCTCAGCTGTTATTGCCGGCTTTAAAACAAGGCTTCGAGTTTCGAATTAATTAATCGAAACAAATTTAATTTTCATAAAATACGAGCTTTGACAATTAAGTAATGAGACTGATTTTTTTGCCACGCTTGTGGTATACCTGTGAACTTGAAATTCCCTTTCTATCTTTCCCGCATCCCTCTCCATGGATATATGTACCATCGCTCCAGCTTATTTAGTTCGCCTGCTGCGTCAAGTTTAGTAGACGTGTGTTTGTAGTGCTCGTCACGAAATTGGAAAAACGAAATAAAAAGCAACGAGTCGCGATAAAATTTTGCGCCTGATTGGGCGAAACAGCTTCGGAAACGTACGCTAAAATTGTAAGATTGTATAGTGATACTGCTCTTAGACCCGGAAACCATACGCCAAAGCTCCCAATGGTTGTCTCCGCGCGCCCCCGTTCGCATGAGCAAGTCGAAGGTGAAAACGATGATTATTGCCTTTTTTGATAGCCATGGAATCGTCCACAAAGAATTCGTTCCACCGAAGAAAACTGTGAATCAAGTATACTATTGCCAAGTACTCGGAAGATTGCGAAAGCGAGTCAACAGGGTGCCTCCAGACATCGCTCGTAACTGGATCCTTCATCACGACAATGCGCCGTGCCACACCGCCCTCAGCGTGTCCCAGTATTTACCCCCTAAAGGGATCGCCGTGTTGCAACAGCCGCCTTATTCGCCCGACATCTTACCCTGTGACTTTTTTTGTTTCCTTAAACAAAATCGGTGGTCAAAGGAACCCATTTTGAGTCGATTACGGACATCCAGGTGGCCGTGACGAGGGTACTCGCGGATCTCCCAATCAAAGCGTTCCAGATATGTTACGAAGCGCTGGAATCGCTGTGTCGTTGCCCAATGGGACTATTTTGAAGGAGATGCCAGAGTTGTATAATAATTTTCAAATATACGGTTTTTATGGAATCGGTCTCATTACCTAATTGTCATACCTCGTATATACAGGGTAGGCCATTTAAAGTTGACCAATCTGGCAACGCTGTAACTTTTAACAGCGCTGACAAATCGGCTAATGTCATACCGCGTTAGAAGCGTCATTCGAAGACAATTAATACCATGGAACAGTACATTCCAAAAGAACGCGCTGAAATTGTTCAGCTTTATATTCAAAATAACTTTTCAATTGTGTTAACTCAACGTGCGTTTCGCAAAAAAATAAAGTGAAAAGTGCTCCAGTTAAGAACACAATTAAGTCTTTATACGCAAAATTTGTGAACACCGGTAATCTCAGTAATGCCAGTCATGCATCCAGACAACGCACAAGACGTTCTGATGAAAATATCGAAGCTGTACGAGCCAGTATTGAGGAGACTCCATCGACATCGAGTTATCGCCGCTCTCAGGAATTAGACATCTCTCGCACCACTCTCCGACGCATAATTCATAAAGATTTGAAGATGTTTCCATATAAAATTCAAATGGCACAAAAACTAAACCCAGCTGATTATCCGCGACGCCTTAATTTTGGCAAATGGGCCATCGAAATGGCTGAAAACGAACTTGACTTTTGGCGAAAACTCATCATGTCAGACGAGGCACATTTCTCGTTGAATGGAGGCGTAAACAAGCAAAATTGCCGATTTTATGCCACCGAAAATCCTCAATTAATTGAAGAACAGCCTCTTTACGACCAAAAAGTAACAGTTTGGTGCGGTGTTTGCGCGAATATGATCATCGGACCGTATTTTTTCGAAGACGATGATGGAGCCACGACAACAGTCAATGGTGAGCGTTATCGAGCCATGATAACGGATTTTGTGATACCCATTATTCGCGAAAATGACATGGATAACTTCTGGTTTCAACAGGACGGGGCTACATGCCATACAGCTCGACCAACAATCAATTTATTGCGACCATTTTTCCCCGGGCGATTGATATCGAAAAATGGTGATGTTGACTGGCCACCGAGATCACCAGATTTGACGCCACCAGACTTTTATTTGTGGGGTTATTTGAAATCCAAGGTATACGCTAATAAGCCAAAGACCTTAGCTCAACTGAAAGCCAACATTCGACGTGAAACAGCCGCCATATCATCCGAAACATTGGCCAAAGTCATGGAAAATGTCGAAAAAAGAGTGCATTTAGCTGTCAAAGCTAAAGGTGCCCATTTACGCGATCTAATTTTTAAATATTAGCTGAAACAAATCCCCTTGGACCAAAATAAATTATTTTTGAAATGAACAAAAAACATTGTTTTCTTTTGTTCTTTTTTTTTTAGAAACAAATGGGTCAACTTTAAATGGTCTACCCTGTATATATGTACAGTTGCGTGCAACTAATTAACCACGACATGCTATTCGTTGAGTGTTTGGCCAAAATTTAACAGAAATGCGTTAAAAAATTTTTTAAAATTCGACAAACACTACTGAGGTCCCTGTTGTGCGACTTCTTCAACCTACTCCTGGGTAAAATAATCTGAGTTGCAGAGCTGAATAGTAAAGGCACAATCTTCTTAGAAGTGTGCAGCTGCTAGCGACGATGATATTGATATCATAGGCCTCAAGGCGCCATTAGTTCTTCTTTCTCCCTAATAGATAAGACGATATATATCTTCTTCTATCAAACCAACTGTCTAAACTTCGAAGTCATTGATAATTTCGTCTATCTTGAAACCAGCATTAACACCAATAACAATGTTAACATAAAAATCCAACGCAAGAGTTGTTTGCCAACAGGTGTCCCTTCGGACTAAGTAGAAAGGTTAGAAGTGAATTCCTCTCGACGAATAAAGACCAAGACCTTTACAAGTCCCTCGTCATTCTCGTACTGCTATATGGAGCGATGACATTGCGCATTGGCAACGGAAAATACCCCAGTCGACGGAATGTTTGTGATTTGGTTTATCTTCTCCTTTTGTGCAGTTTTTAGCAGAAACTCATGATACACAACTCCCCTGCAATCGGAGACAACTTTGTAAAACTCAAAGCAAACCTTCACATTCATTCCATTGGAATGAATAAGCATTGGTTTGCACATCATAACCATAAACCCGTGACTCGTCTGGGTCATCCCGAGGTGTACAAACCCTGAGCACTGTTTTTTTGGTCGAAAGTGAGCAATTTTGGCACAAAAAGCGAAGACGAACCAAAACCCGTCGAAGCAAAGCAACTGTCAAAAATTAACTAAGGAACTAAGGCGTACTTTGTCAGCATAAATAAGAGATATGAGTAGCAACCTAACACTGGACTGTCGACCAGTTAATGAAGAAATTGGGATCGTACGCCAGAAATAACACAGAATTCTTAAAGCAGTCAATCGTCACGGGCTTATGTGCGTAGAAAAGCGACTTCACACACACACTTCAAAAATAGTCTTTATGGAGTACCTAGTGACTATTGACCTAGTGACAAATCGAAAAGAGTTGCATTCTGATAATAGTATCTTACATCAAAATTCGGTTGAATCGGGTCTATATTTTCCTTAATCATAAAGATTTTCGAACTTCTGGTTATCATTATTTCGAAAAATATAAGAGTTATCTTAATGAAATTGAAAGAGCGTGCTTTTTCTGATAACGATGCATCTTTGTGCCTAAAATGTAAAAAACCGGGTAAAAATAAACTTTATAAACTTTATGCAACTGCTACTTGGAAGTTGGAAGAGTATGAAATATTCAGTTACACCCGAAACCCTTTCTTACTTGTTTAATATACATTTTTTCCAGATCTTGCCAGTTGCGAGAGAATAAAAACTTCCCTTACCTTATCTTACCTTACCCTTTCTTTTTTGAATTTTCTAGCAATATTATGTTTTGTGAAATTTTAAGATTTATCGGGATATTCTCTTAGCGAAGTATGAATGTGAAATTTAGACGGATAATTTATATAAATTAGCCTTACAGCCTGACTTACAATACATAAGCTAACAGTCGAGTCGAGTATGGCAAAAAGCAAGCCCGTTGATCTGAATACTGAAAGGTTGTTTGACTTGTGCCTTCATAACTTCGGAAACAATGATATTTACTGTTACTGAGAATACAATGATTTTTAATGTACCTTTAAATGATTGATATAAGTGCATTGCCCAGGGGCTGGGCGCTACGAACTGATCTCACCAACTTTACATTTACTTTGTTTATAGTCAAAAGTGTTTTCGAACATTCATTTGTGACATTCTGTAAAGGGTTTTTTTCATTTTGGGGCAACAGTGAGGAGGAGAAAGAGATGAATCCGTGAGTCTTTAATATTCTGATGTAATATTTCGAGAGTGAAATTAATAGTAATGCGAAAACTGCTAAGCTAAAGGCTTCTCAAGAAGAGCATTAACACCAATATCTGGAGAAGTCGCCACTTCGTCGTTGAACTTTTTTAAGGCGATACCATAGATGTGGCATGGTAAGAAGCTCACTTCGTTGGAAAAAAACCAAGTTGAGATCGGGTTTTGTAAATAGTCCTAAATATGGTAAGCACGATATAACTGTCAAACAATTTAAAGCTAAGAAAAATGCGACGAAATATATTTGATCAACTGATCTAGGAATAAATAAAAATAGGATAAGTAATTAATCAAATAATTATTTAAATACTTATAATTCCTCGTAATTCTTAATTCTTCAATGATATCCGTTCAAAATTACATTTTTAATGAAAATGCTCGCACAAGCTACGTCTGTAAAGGTAATACTCATACGTACCTGGAAGCTACGTATTTAAATAGTTGCACTTACTTCGTAAATTTCATGAGTCTAACCAAATTTAAGTGCCGTTATTAAGTAATTCCATTTAATAAATTGAATTTATTGCATAAAATAATCTTATCATAGTCTATTGTTATAAGACATGCCTCTATTTTGCGATTCAAGATTACAATGGACCGCCCTAGGACAAGTTTCCAGCCGAGCCACCTACGCTGCAGGTGTTTTATGTTGTTAAATTAATTTCATTTTAATTCACTTGACTGCAAATGTAGCATACGACAATGTGAAGGCCAGCGTTTTTAAGCAGCTATTACAAATACAATGTAAAAATACTAGCTTTACGCTCACGCTCTCACGTTCTCACTCTCTCGTTTTCTGCGGCTTTGCTACTTTGAGCGCTCAATTAACTGTCACTTAATCACGAGACAAAGCGTTAAGCTCACGTGGCACGGTAACATAACCGAACTACATTCTCTCAGTGAAGCCGATTTCGTCTGCAACTCCCTCTCTCACTCTCTTTCTTTGCTACAAAGTTACTGCATTGTATTTTTTCACACTCCTGAGTCCGCTTCATGGCAGTGGCTGGCATGTTGTTTGCAGCAAACAGTTTGCTCCTTTGGTCACCGTATCTCGTAGTGCCTTCTGGCTAGCCTGGCCTTCAGTCAACGTAAGTAAATGCTGTATGCGACGTAAATGTTAATGCGGTTGAAGCCTTTGAACGGACATTAGTGCGTCTTATCGGAGTTCACAGACAAGTGAAGCACACTTATAATGGCATATACATACATACATATTTCTTGCGAAGCTTCGTGTACCTTCTAATATTATCAGCTGGTATAAAAGTTTACGTTTATTGCCACACATCTAACGGCAACAGCAGGAGGAGTGGATTTCGAAAACTGCACGGCCTGTCAAGCCAATCAGCCACCTAACTATTTACCAACAGATATTGAGTGCTAAGTGAGTAATTGCGGAGGCAGCTATGAACAAGGCTGACTAAATTACTTAAGAGACGTGGTTACATAGCAGTATTTGTATTGCTTGAACATCTGAAGCCTTCACATCATCGATGCATAGTTCGTGAAGCATTTGTGGGCTGAGCTTCCGATGAACCTCGGGCCAAACCACGGTTAATTCAGCTTATCTATGATTTACTGTTGAGACTGAGTGGATTTACTTGGAATATTTTGAATTTAGAAGCTCGAAAAGCGGGGTGGACTAAAACAGTTCTACACCTAGTCGATCCCAGATTAGCTCTTTAGCATATTGAATGTAACAGTATTGTATTAGTAATGGAATTAATATCAACAGATGATGACAAGACTTGGGTAACGGTGACACAAATATGCTACTGCTTTCACAATAACTATGAAGAATGAAGGAAATAGCATAGTCTTATACTGCAAAGCGACTAATAGATTTTTTTAAAACCCTATTGGAAGCAGAACTTAACTGAACTTACGTTTTCATTTACCATTACAAGGCTTATAACCACATATCCAATAAACTTGTTGCCGGAAGGAAGAGGTTATAACCGATGGTCGGTTGTCGTCCGGTCTTAAACTCGGGTTCGATACGGCTATCAATTTCTTGTGGGCTCGAGTTTAGTGAAAGACCTCGGATTAGAAATATGTATACATACAGTCTGTCAAGTAAGAGCGTGGTCGACTTTACCGAAAGTTAATGAAAGATTTCGCGCTAATTTCTTCGCAAGTCGATAGAGGGAAGCTTTGTCCTTCATGTATTGTCAACAAAGGTTCAGTTGTCGTTGATCTTTTGAAAGAGAATCACGTTAAACACCAAGAGTGCTAAGTACGCGTCGCGCTACGAAGCTGTGTTCCTTTGCATCCACCCGAAAGGTCCCAAAATGTCGCAATCAGCGTCCGTTAAATATATGAGAAAGTCGAAGGCATTTGTACAGAAGCGGATGCAGCGATATATAGTGGCTAAAAATGTCGATGATTTACCAGAACGTGGTTCGAAAGGAAAAGTGAACAAAAATGATGAAAAAAGAATAGTGAATCTGTTTTCGCGGATTCCTGCTGCGGCAAGAACAAGCAAAAGATTTAGATATATCCTACGAAACTATCCGAACCCTTTTTGATACTCATGGTCTGAAATGGCGCAACACAATGAAGAAACCTCTGTTGACTTAAAAACTTGTGACAAAGCGACTTGCTTGAGCGCATGAGAATATTGATAGAGATTTTGTAAATGCCATTTTTACTAATGCGTGGGTATATATTCAACAGAGGCTTCGTGGAAGACTCACATACACTTTGAAGCAGTTGTCTTACGAAATTCGTCGGATCTGGAGAACCTGGCTACTACAATACGCCGTCAAATTAGTAGAAAGCATGCCTCGGAGATGTCAGGCAATTATCGACGGCGGTGGTGACTGGACATATTATTGACGAAACTGCATGACCACGCTCTTACTTGACAGACTGTATATGCAAAAAGTATTATCTATTGCGATGAACTTATTGAATCTGGGAACTGCGAGTCTGGACATTCTCAAATATTCGCACACTTTGACTTCATTCCAAAAAAGTTGGATCATCAGTACACCGAGCCTAGTTCAAGCTGTCGTTTCTCATACCTGCCAGGAGGAAGGTGGGCGGTGAGCTTTTTACGGTTGGATCAAAATTTGCGGATTGGATTGGTTGATTACTGTAGCGCCTTCCATGAAGGTAGCAGCATCCTTCAGAGTGCTGTTTATTCACTCTGATAGAAGACCAGCCTTGAGTTCGCTAAATGTTCCATAAGGACTGTGAAAGAATGTCTGTAATCCTTATCTCTAGAATCGAGCTTTATATGACTAAACTGGTTTGGAAGCCTGGTCACAGCGGTATAGCAGGAAACTATAATGCGGATGAGCTTGCCGGAAGTGGTGCTTTAGTGTATAAAACCTTAGAATGGAAACGGGTAGGAACTCCGTTACCTTTTTTGGTTTACGACTGGACTGTTCAGCGAGCGTGGCTCATTTGTCAGAAGCTGTGCAGTCGGAAGGTCCTCCTGATTCACGGTAAATCAGTAGAGGTTTAGAAAGGAGTTCTGACTGCACACTTTCCGATCGGAACAACTAGGATCTCTCACCTTTTGACCACCAAGTGAAATAGTGCAAATAGATGTAAAATGTAAGGATGGTTAAAAGGTTCAGGGTGTTTTGCCGATAGCTATTATCCGACTATTGGAGTTTTTTGTCTGCCTTCACAAAGTACTGAACGTAACAGTCTAAGTGTGATCCTTCGACCATGCCGGATCAGAGATCTAAATTCTACGGGAAGAGGTTAAAACTCCCTCTCTTCAATTGAGGTAAGATGTAGCTCCCATTACTAAGAAAGAAAATGAAGTTGAGGTCCAAAGTTCATTTAGGAGTTAAGCTTCCATCTTTACTGTTAGCGCCCAACTTTACCTGTAATATAGTGCACAGCTCAGAAGTACTTAGTCGAGGTAGATATTCAACAGTAACTCTTGATAAATTTTTATAGTCGCTTGGCTATGTTGAAGACTTAGTATCCTAAAGAATCGAAGTTACCGTATTGTCATCATTTACATTTAAGCTCATTCAATTGCCGGGTATTTCAAAATTCATTTAAATGAAAAATTTTTAAATTTTGTATTACGTCTTTCTCTTAGAAAGCTAATTAAAGCGTTGTTTTGGAACTCAGCTGTTTCAACTGTTTTTTTAAATCTATTGTTTTCTTAGAAATACAGTCTTCCTGCGCTTTCTTGTGGCCTCTGTAGACCATTTCGACTGAGTGTCTGTCACGTTGTCACAAACACTTTTCCCCTCCACTTACTCGCAATGACTCACAGGTTCATTCGTGCGCTCCATCATTTATTGTTGACGTCCAGTCCTAGCTTTTGTTCTTATTATTATTTAATGTTGTTGTTGCCGTCTTAGTTGTCATTTCGTTTGATTCTTTCAATTTTCTTCAGTTCTTGCACACACCTGACGCCCAGGCTGGCTGTCTGACGAACTGACTGCTTGGCCGGATGGCTTGCCACACGAGCGCGAGTTTTCTAATGTTCACTTGCTCCCCGCCTACATTCTGCTCATTTTTCATTTTGATTTCCCTTTTGTTTCACGCTTTCCTCTCTGCCTTGATAGAGATAGCAACTGCAACAAAAATAACAACAAATAACGCAAACAATAGACCAAGTATTGCCAACAACCACAGCTGTGGCTATCGGCTACGCAAATATTAGCAACAACAAGTCTGCAGACGCACAACAAAACAGGAGATGGCGAATAGTAAATAGAAGGAATAAAGGTGGAGTTGGCAGTTTATAGTTGGAGCTTAGATGTGGCACTGTTGCGGCTCACACCGGCCACTCACCCGGCAACAAACGAAACTCCTCTTTGCTAATGACCCTGTTGTAGTGTCTACACACAATCAAAGCCTTACTATACGCGTGGACCAAACAACGACGAAGCAACTAACTGTGTGGCTCCGTCACCGTCCGTACGTCATGCTGAGCGACCAACCCACAAACTGACTGACCGAACTTCATACCAAACGATCGACCACCTGACTTAAGCCCATTTGGCCGACTGTCACATCCTCCGGTGACGCCGACTAAACGACCAAACAAATGTTAGTCAGGCGAAGTGACCGAACCAGATGACCGTTTGACCGACCCACAGTCATACTGACTAACTGTCAGAAGAACAGCGTCGCGGACCCTCCGGCCACTTCGCCTAGCCAACCGCCGTATACAATTTCGATAAGTTCACTTGACTGTCTGCTCATTTGTGTGTACTTTGACGCCCCCAGCAGCACGCACTTACTTTCTTGGCCACGCGCTCGTTCGCTCGTCGACTGCGTGCCGCCTCCTTTAACTTTTCATTCATCTTACTGGCCTGCTCCACGCTTGTATGGCTGTTTGTTTGCGCCGCCGACCCTCACTCGCTTACGATTTTCTTCCTTGGTCGCGTGTGCAGCCGTCCGTGTAGCGTCAATTAAAAATTTCCTTCTTCACAATCGCTTTTCAGATATGCACGAACATACATGTATATTTATATATAGATGTTTTTGTTATTTACCGTTACGTTGTCCGCCTTTCTTTCGTTCTTTTCAAAGCACTTTGCTGCCTACGCCGCGACTCGACAGTTGTTACCCCTGCTCCGCTTGTTGGTTTTGAGTTGTTTTGTTGTTGTTGTTGAGCGGTGTCTTTGTTGGTTATGCGATCTGTTGGGCTGGAGCCTCCCCTGTGTGTGTTTGATAGTTGATTTTTCATTACACTCACATACACACGCCCGCACACACATACTGAGCGCCCTGTTGCTGTTGCTGTTGCTGCTGTTGTTGGGATTTCACGAGATAATTATTTACATTTCTGCTAATGATGACGATGCTGTTGCGGTTTGCACCGTTTCCTGTTGCTATGCGCACACACGCATGCATACACACACACTCTTATGGGTGTCTTCTTACTGCCGATAGACTTGTTTTAACTTACTGCTGGTATTGTTGTTGTTGTCATTATTATTATCGCCGTTTGTATGTTATTGATGTTGTTGTTGTTCTTGTTTTGCCTGCTCCTTCGCCTCCGAACAGCTGGCAGTCTGACGATAGAGATGCCAGCGATAAGGTTGCCTTGTGCCCGCTGATGAAGATGCCACCGGTGTCTCGGCATTTCGGTATCTCGCTGTCACAGTGTCTCGGTGTCGATGACGGTGTAATTTCGCTGTTGCTGTTGTTTGTATGCCTGCGCTATTTCTAGTGACTGAGCCGTCTGGCGGGGCGATTGCCGGTTGTCTCTTGAGCCGGTGTCGGTGTCGTTGTCAATTTGTGTACATTTGTTGCCGGCGGTGTACGCACAGTGTTGCTCGCATTGGCCGATGAAAAATTGTCCTCGAATAGAACTGTTTGGGATTAAACAGTCGAAGGGAGCACTGGGTTTGGAGGGCGACAGTGTACGCTGTCTTTAGTATTAGTCAACATTATTCATCCTAATATTCCAATAAATTAAATTAAAGACCAAAGGAAGTTGTTTGCTGGGAGATTCGCAATCAAGATTAGTCACAGCAGTGTTTGGATTGGAGTTTAGCTGCGCTTGTTGAAGGGACTATAGCCTATTAAGCCAATATTGATGACTTTAATTTTGGCTGCTGCCATTAATGGCCAGGTGAGAAGGCATTCAAGCTTACTCCTGAGAGTAGACATAAATTTTGGTATTTTATCAATCATTTCGCCATAACTTTTTCCCATTTTGTCCATCAATGATTAACCATATATGCATACATCTCTACAAGTCGGCATCACAATCATTTCGGTGCACATATTCATCTTCATCTTAGATTCCATACCTTTAGCTTATCCATCTAGTACTCAAGTCCTATTGACAGCTGCATTCCTCCAAATCTTCTTAACTATATTAATTTTCAGTTCAGCACATGTTTTTCTCTATATCTGCATTTTACTTAGTATCTATCTCCACCTTTTTGCTATGTTTCCTTCAGCGTTGGTCTCTACTATATATTAGGTTTTCAAAAGCGCTATTTTAAAGTTTTCCTCCGTTAAAGGCAAATCCGCTAGAGAAATGTTCCATGAGATGAATAGGGTTTGTTCTATAAATTCGAACTGCGGAGGAATGGTTTCGAAGATTCAGAGCGGGTGAAAACAGCACCATGGATAAGCCAGCCAGTGGAAGAGTTGTGATGACGAATATCGATATAAAAAATCGTGTTAGACCGGCATGTGGCATCTCGTGACATCGCCCCGAAGATGGGAGTTAGTCACCAAACCATTTTAAACCCTCTGTAGAAGGCTGGATACACAAAAAAGTTTGTTTGGGTGCCGCATGATTTGACGCAAAAAACCTTCTGGACCGAATCAACGCCTACGATATGCTGCTGAAACGGAACGAACTCGACCCATTTTTGAAGTGGACGGTGATTGGTGACGAAAAATGGATCACATACGACAATATCAAGTGAAAACGGTCGTGGTCCAAGGCCGGTTAATCGTCCCAAACAGTGGCCAAGCTGGGATTGACGGACAGGAGGGTTTTGCTGTGTGTTTGGTGGGATTGGAAGGGAATCATCTACTATGGGCCGCTCCCATATAGCCAGACGCTCAATTCTACCATCTACTGCAAACAACTAGAACACTTGAAGCAGGCGATCGACCAGAAGCGTCCAGAATTAGCCAACAGGAAGGGTGTTGTGTTCCACCAGGAAAACGCTAAACCACACACCTCGTTGAGGACTCGTCAAAAAATACGGGAAATCGGATAGGAGGTTTTATCCACCATATAGTTCGGACCCGTTCCTGTCTATGGCGAACGTCCTTGTTGGTGTAAAGTTGAACACAAAAAAGGCTTGGGAAAAGTGGCAGTCCGAGTTCTTCGCAAATAAGAAAGGGGGCTTCTACGAGGGGGGTATTCTGAAGCTGCCGTATAGATAGAAACGTATTATCGAATAAAACGGTACAAATTTGAACTAAATCCGATCACTGTAACACTTTTTATAAACCATTGAATAAAGAGTAAAAAAGCGGAAGGGGTAAATTTGACAACCAGGTCATGATACGGACACAGGCATGGCTTGACTCACACAATCTCCAGCTGGCTACGGAAAAACAGAACGACTACTGCTAACAAATAAACAAATAACCCTGGAAATAAGTAAAGAAATGACTGCGGATATTCTAAGGATAAAAAGCAGTAGCTTAACTAGTCGTAATACTGGACCCCAGAATAATATTCTTAGTACAAATCCAGCAAGTTGCAAGAAAGGCAGCGAAAATCACCTCCAAACTTTGCAGACTAAAGGCCAAAATAGGAGGCTGAGGCATAAATAAAATTGATCAGAATTTCTTTTCTTGCTCTCTCGCTTGTCAGCTGGCAGTGAACCCTGATCTGTTTTCTGAGCGGGCAACAAAACACAATCAGTGTGCCGTCAACCAGCAGTTAGTGAAAAAGGCGAGATGCCAGAAGAGCAGCGCTAAAACGAACTGCCAAAATTAGTGCGTTGTTGAAGTTTTGTTAAATTAGATGTCAGTAGTTTGTAGAATTATTTATATATATGGGTGATATAGGCCTACTGCGGAACCGAGCACCAAAAAATAATATCGGTAACGCGTTATTTGCATACCGTTTAGTGGCAATGTGTTAACTGCGAAATACCCAAAAGTAGTTTATAAAATACCCAATAATATTTTTCAGCAGTGGCATCATTGTCAAATGTTATAAAAAATGCAAGTTTTGACAGCTCTCTCTCAAACCAAAGAGACTCGTATCAAGTTATCTATGGCTGAGGCACGAAAAAAGAAAACTCCTAGTGTCGACTACTGTCAGCGTGCTATAAGGCCAGCTGTGGGAGCTACAGAAATATCCGAAAATAATAAGAGCGCAATAGAAAAAATAAAGAAAGATACAATTGGGAATATCAGTGAAAACCATTTTGAAAGATCATTCGGGCATTAAAAAGTTAAAGCACGTCGCGTTAACGTCTGTGGAACAAGGCTTCCCGACTACTAGGATGTCATAAAACGCAACATGACCTAGCCAGCGTAGCCGCTGTCTTTTAATTCGCTGAACTATGTCAATGTCGTCGTACATCTCGTACAGCTCATCGTTCCGTCGAATGCGATATTTCGCAGAACCTTTCTCTCGAAAACTCTTGGCTTTTGTTCGTCGAGAGAGAACTTTACTTTTCAATTGCCTACTCAGTCCGAAGTAACACCAGTTGGCAAGAGTACTCCTGCGTTGGATTTCCAGGCTGACATTGTTGGTGGTGTTAATACTGGTTCCTAAATGGACGAAATTATCTACAACGTCAAAGTTATGACTGTCAACAGTGACGTGGGAGCCAAGTCGCGAGTGCGACGACTGTTTGTTTGATGACAGGAGATATTTCGTCTTGCCCTCGTTCACTGCCAGACCCATTTGCGTTGATTTCTTGTTCAGTCTGGAGAAAGCAGAACTAACGGCGCAGGTGTTGAGGCCGATGATATCAATATCATCTCTAGGGTCAAGCACTGGTCGATTAAATCGGTTATATCGTTTTATATCGATCTTGGACATTTGTGTAAATATTAACCCAACAAAATATTTGTAGAGATCTATTTGCATCCCAAACTTATTCTCAACAGAAAATGCCACTTTTTGAGCCGAATTCTCGACATTTACGGGAAAATTTGCTTTTCTTTTTTAATTCCAAGAAAAGTGCGGCTGAGGCTCATCGAATACTTTCGGATATGTACGGTGAGGCTGTCCTAAGTGAAAGAACGGTTTCAAACGCGAATGGTTTCAACGTTTTAAGAATGGTGCTTATGAAGTCGAGGACCGGCATGGTGGTAGAAGGGAGAAAATTTTCGAAGATGCTGAATTGGAAGAATTACTCGATCAAAATGCGTTTCAAACCCAAGAGGAATTGGCCGAATCGTTGCAAGTGACACAGCAATCCGTATCAAAACGCCTCAAAGCCATGGGTATGATTCAGAATCAAGCTAGGTTCCTTACGACTTGAAACCAAGAGATGTCGAACGACGCTTCTTTGCATGTGAACAGCTGCTTCAAAGGCACAACCGAAAGGGATTTTTACATCGCATTGTAACTGGCAAGAAAAAGTGGGTCCACTACGATAATCTTAAGCGAAGAAAGTCATGGGGAAAGCCTGGATATGCCGCCACGTCGACGGCAAAACCCAACATTTACGGCGCCAAGGTCATGCATTTGGTGGGACCAGCTGAGGGTGATATATTATGAGCTGCTAAAGCCAAGTGAAACCATCACCGGGGATCGATACCGAACGAAATTGATGCGTTTGAGCCGAGCACTAAAATAAAAACGGCAGCATGACATTTTGACTAGTCTTTCGATCCTTACCTGTTATCACCATACGAGGGTTGCTTTTTATATTTATGGATTAGAGTACAAAAATCATCGAAAACCGTTTTACCACCAGATACCTTTTTTCGGAGGTGCTTCTAGAGATCGGCTAATGAATCAAGGGCGTTCATGGTATAAGTGGATCAATACGTAACCACTGGACCAACTTACCTTACCTCCGTTAGTCTTGGCCATATTTTTTCGCACATAGTTTCATCCACCAGGCAGCACCGTGCCTCCTGCTCACCAGCGCTATCTGTCGGCGTCAGCTTTTCTCTTTAACATAAGTCTGTTCTTTCCCTCTCATTTTCCACTTTACTTTTATTGCAAGAAATTTATTTTTGAACGGCCTTATAACAGTTTTTACACTTCCATGCCATTTTGCATGAATGTGTGCGTGAGTGTGGGTGCCATTTGTCGCGCCGTAATAATATTTTAAATTAATTACAACAACACATAATATGAGTAGGTATGGGGCACAAAGACGCAAACTTTTTTGCACCGTTAGTTGGCGCATGTGTTTGTATGCGTGACTATGTGAGTTTGTGTGTTTCTAAACATGTTTTTGTTATTGTATGCAGAAACTCTTGTCAATGTTGCAACGGGTTTGCTCACTCATCTACACACATATAAATTCATATACATATACATATATATATATATAATGTGTGACACTGAAGCGAGTCGGATTAGAGAGGTGTTGCATGGAAAATTTGAAATCGGTCGTTGTTGGTGTACGTGTTTGTGTATCCTCGTTTATAAGGCAGCGTGTGTTGAAGGCCGCAAGTGCGCTTTGTGCGCTTATTAAATGGCCCGGCCGCGGCGTACGCCTAAAAGCAGGCTATGATGAGTAGAGTCGCCGTTAATGCCATAATATGACAGCTGGAAGCGGCACTACAATAACAAAAACATGCAACAACCAAACCAACAAAACCGACTCATAATAACGGCAAATGAAACCAATACTAACAGCGAAGGCTGAACAAATGAAAGAAAGGGAAGCAAAATTAAAAAATATTAAAAACAAAAAAAGATAAGAAAATCATGAAAAAGCGTTCACTTTGGAGCACTAAAGTTATAATGCTCTAAGAAATATACGATATACGTAAAAAGATACGTACAAACATTTGGTTTTTATGATTTGAATAATTTGTTCGCAGCTGCCAAATTTAATGCAGACATTTTGTCAAATAATCGATATTCAAAAACTGAGTGACATTTGTGTATTGGCAACATTTGGGTATTTGTTTTACGATATAGTATCTAATATAAGCCTGTACAGTTTTCTTTGCTGTTGGTTCACAAGCTTATGATTACACATTTCTTTAAACAACAACAAACATGCGATTTCTTTTTGCAATATTAGATTATAATTGTCTTTCACTTCCATTTCGCATTAACTCACGTGAATGCAACGAACAAAGAGCGCCATGTTGTTGTTGGGTTCATGTGTGGGTCTATTGATAGTGGAGGACTTGCGACTTAGAATAAATATGTTTATGTGAATTTATTGCTTTTCAGTCAATGTTTTTGCTAAATTTTCCATGTTTGCTTTATTAAAACTTTTTTGTTTCTTTTGTTTTGCTCTAACTTTATCTTTGTCATTGTATTTTTGGTTCAATTTTCTTCTCCATTTTCATTTTTAACTTTAACATAAACATTTTCATATTCATTTTTATTTTTATCTTTATCTTTATCTTTATCTTTATCTTTATCTTTATCTTTATCTTTATCTTTATCTTTATCTTTATCTTTATCTTTATCTTTATCTTTATCTTTATCTTTATCTTTATCTTTATCTTTATCTTTATCTTTATCTTTATCTTTATCTTTATCTTTATCTTTATCTTTATCTTTATCTTTATCTTTATCTTTATCTTTATCTTTATCTTTATCTTTATCTTTATCTTTATCTTTATCTTTATCTTTATCTTTATCTTTATCTTTATCTTTATCTTTATCTTTATCTTTATCTTTATCTTTATCTTTATCTTTATCTTTGTCTTTATCTTTATCTTTATCTTTATCTTTATCTTTATCTTTATCTTTATCTTTATCTTTATCTTTATCTTTATCTTTATCTTTATCTTTATCTTTATCTTTATCTTTATCTTTATCTTTATCTTTATCTTTATCTTTATCTTTATCTTTATCTTTATCTTTATCTTTATCTTTATCTTTATCTTTATCTTTATCTTTATATTTATCTTTATCTTTATCTTTGTCTTTATCTTTATCTTTATTTAAATATTCATTCTCATCTTCGTCTTCATCCTCATCCTCATGCATTGGGCTCGTTAAAGGTTCGAAAAACAGGCTTGCTTATTTGGGTATTAAAAGTCAAAATCTCAGCTTTATTTCAATATTAAATAAAGTTTTTTTTTGTGATGAAATGGTATTTTTTATGTGACACACGACACCCGCTAAAATCCCAATTTGATTGTTAGCAATGAAGGTATTATGACAGTAAGTCTAATGACCCGATCTCACATCATTGAAATGCCGTCTCTTCCTTTAAAAGATTTTTTAATTTAAATAATTTCTAATTAGTTTTATTTGCATAGCGTTTTACTTGGACTACTTTATTGCTAGTATTACAGGGATGACTTGCTAAGTTAGTACGCTAAAAAAATGTTATTTTTGTTTGCCAAAATATCTAAAATTGTGCAAATATTTAGTTTACCTGGAGCTAGACAATTTGAAAACGTAATTATTTTTTTTATTCTATTTTACTTTATTCCTGTGATAACAGAGATCTTCCTGTCTAACAGCACGTTCTACAAGGTGCTTTCCAAAGTAAACAGGACTTCTTGAATCTAGCGCCACCTGGTGGCGACATCTATATGTCGACTGGTGCGTTAGAATCTGCTATTTTTACCGATTGTCTAGTGAGAATTTCATGAAATTTCATAGATTGGAAGTGAAGTTATTGCGTTTTAAGTTTCAGTGTGTTTGTGTTATTGGTGCGAAAAAGAGCTTCGAACAAAGAGTCAACATTAAATTTTGTTTTAAAATTGGTAAAACTTTTACCGAAACGTTTCAATTGATCAAACAAGTTTATGGCGATGATTGCCTATCCCGTAGCAGAGTGCACGAGTGGTTTCAACGTTTTCAAAGTGGTCGTGAGGACATAAATGGCATTCAACCGCTCCCCGTTTTCACCAGATATGACACCGTGAGACTTCTTCCTTTTCCGATAAATGGATTTGCCCATGAAAGGAAAGCGTTATGCAGACGTAGGGGACATTCAAAATGGTTGCACCGCCAAACTGACCCTATTTTATATATATAGGTTTTGTCCGAAAAGTAATAAGAATGAGTTTCTTCCGGCGCGACTGTACCTCGGAGCGTGCGCGCATCGACTGGATTCGGTAGAGGCCGTTTCTATTTGTGGTGCAAACCGAAAATGCAGCATTCGTTAGAGCAGAAATAAATTCTGTGTGAAACTCGTTAAATCTGTGACGGATTCATTGTGACGGAGCACTTGAACATGCGTAAGGTGTGCGCGAAAAATTTCTTACTGACGACCACAAATTGCGGCGAGTGGAAGTGCGCCAAGAAAGGAATCCCAACGCTTCCGCAGCCGCCATACAGCCCAGATGTAGTTCCCCCGAAGTTTTTTCTTTCCTTACCTGAAAAGGCCGAGAAAAGACAAGCATTTTAGATAGCAAAGGTAATCCAAGCAACATGCATCTCGGCTCTCAAGGTTATTCCGGAGAATGCCTGGAAATCGCGCTGGCTGCATGAATTTAAATAAAATAAGCGTCAAGAGGCAGACAGACATCCAGCAACTGGTAGCATCCAAATGAGTTCAAAGAGATACAAATTCCTCATTTCTCTTTCCGACTTATCAAGACACACTCGTAAGCACTGATTGGTGTCACAAAAAATCCCCACTGTCTACATTTTAAAGAATCTTCTGAAAACCACACCAATTTACTGTTAGCCGAAGCATAATGTAACTTCATTCCCCTCTGTTTGCAGCCTCTTTGAATCGCATTCAACCATCAATTTGTCTTATATCGAAGACCATAAAGAGTATTCGCTCAACCAGCGTTGCATTCAGATACTTTTCATAAACTTTTCAGTTGCTTAACACACATTTGTTGTATAAAGTCGCTCGCCTCGTCGTTAATAGCGAAAATGTGTTAAGCCATTGTAAGCGGCGTTTCCATGCGTTTACAACACGAATGGGCGAAAGGCAACCAGCGTTGCGCCTGCCACACATTGATGACTGGCCAGCGCTGTGAAACTTACGTTCTATACATTTGATATGTGGCGTTGGTTGTCTTTGTTATTCTTTTGCGCTTTGGGACTCTATGCACACGATTGCACGCCATTTCGCCTCATCATTAAACCGCAAATACTCGCACACGGACTCATTCAGCGGCGTGCATTCATTTCAAGCACAAACACACAGACATCCCGCCATATTTGTAACTACATCTCAGCGTAGAGAAGTGTGTTGATGGCTGTTATCAAGGGTGCTTCAATTAGATCGATTTATTTTGAGGAATAAGTATACGTCAACAGATTTGGGGAACGTAAGTTTTGTTTTGTTGTTGTTGCGCCAAATAATATTCGTAAAAGTTGCCGAAATCCCTTGGTCGGTCCGTGTTCAAGTCCGGGCTCATGAAAATTACATCCGAAATACCATCTGAAGGCTACAACTGTCGGAAAAATAAATCTATTTGTCTGGTTTTTGCAGGACGTAAAGTAAACCCCATTCCTTCTGATTTCAATAGAGAAACTCTCAGCAGCACTACTGCAGTAAGCGAGGTGACGGCTCCTACATCGTTTCCTTTCTTCCTTCCTGACCGTTTTCTCTAAAAGTTGGACTTATTTCAAGGATCCTATGTCGTTTCCTTTCTTCCTTTTTGACTCTTTGCTCTAAAAGAAAGACTTATTTCAAGGTTGATTGGAGCTGTCTAAAATTCGGCTCTATCTTTTAGTGTCTCTGTATTGACAAGATCGAAAAGATTTTTGTAAGGCTTTTTCTATAATTAGTTCATAACTCTCGAATTCATTCGGTAGCAGCTGTTAGTTTTGAAGTAAACTGGGACCTTCAGCCTCTTTCGTAATTTGCTGTAAATACACTACAAATACAAAGATCGTAGTCTTTTTTGCTCCCTCCGAATTGGCATAAATGTGTTTCTGATTACTAGGTTCTATATCGCAGATCACAGTCGTTAATACTAATTTTACCTTCATATTAAAGTCTCATATAACCCAGCCTCCACCAGAATGAGGAAGCTCACTGAATCTGACAGGGTCGATTGCAGTAGCATAGCTATTAGCAGAGCTTCCCAAATAGGTAAGGTCGAAGCTAAAACAAGCCACATAACTCAATTCTTCTTCGAGGGAGATCATAACATATCTTCACCTCGTAGTGACGTCTGAAGCGGGTGTCTGTCTTGATGCAAGCGGCTCGCGTGTTAAACGTACTATATATAGTATATAATTTAATGACAGGTTCAAAGGCTAAGGTAGCAGCATTGTTAAGGAACTAGGAAACCCCGACCAATCACGTTTTGTTCTGAAAATACTAGATTACCGAAACCAATGAGTATATGACATATATGACATAGTCTCAACCTTTAAGACTTATTCAAAGGCTGCCACCTCAAGAAGCTTGTGATAAAACCACGCAATCCATTAAGCTCTTTGCCGCAACGATGAATGTGGATCTCTCGAAGCATTTAACTAATAACTTGCAAGCTTTTCATTGTATTCCTTGTAAACACGTAATTGTGCCCAACGGCAACCCCTTTAGCACACATCCACCTTTGCGGCGTGCATAGATATGTGGCAAGTATTCACTTTCAACGTTCGTTATCGGCTCTGCAGCCGGCAGTCGTCCTTTGCGCCACCTTCGCTTGAAATGAAAATAATTTGCGAGGCTCGCAGCAATCCCCACACTTTAGTGGCACGGTAACGGCTCAGAGCAGCTCACTTCAGCCGCAATTCTTTGGAATGCTGTGCAGCGCCGACAAGGACTCAAGTAGAATGAATGAAAATGAAATGAAAAAGAGATCGGCTAAAGTGTAAGCCAAAGTATGGACTTTTTGCAGCTTTATGCTAATGTATAAAGCCACCGGTGATAAGAGAGTAAAGGATTTTCGTTTTTTTTCGACGATAATGTACTGCTTTGGCCCGGGGCTGAGCGGCGGCGGCTGTGTGGCGGCGCATTGCAATTGCGGATTATGGCATTAATGGAGAGCGCAGTGCGGAGCAAAAGCAACGCAAATGCAAGTAGACACTCATATATGTGTGTATATATGTATGTATATAATTTGTAAGCCGCACATGATTGTCTTAAAACGGTGCTGCGCGCTTGCAGCAACAACGAAAGTGCCTAACAACAACAAAAGCACCACTATCCACATCAACGTGCGACCGCAATCAAATACCAACAAGCGGGCAGAGAGCTTCAAGCGCTACCTACCAGCCACCTACTGCCTGTCCAGCGCTAAGCGCTGTGGCAAGTGAGCGGCATTTAGCTGCTGCGCCGGTGGCTGGCTGCCGCGCGTGTCGTACCGCTTCCGCATGTGATGCCGCGTAATATGGTCGGTATGCAAATTTTAATCTTCTTATTAATTGAGCAAACACCCCGCGCGAATGCAGGCCTTCTCATCCGCACACACACACACACACGTACACTTATTTGCATATGCGTACAGACAGCATTGGCGCTAACACCTCGATGTCGCTCGCCAAAATGCGTCACCGTCATGCGGTTGTGTTTTGCCTTGACGCTTCTGTATCTGGTGGGCAAATATGAGCGGATTTGCGTGTGTGCGGCATATCACATATCGCGCTTCAGGCTTCTACACGTGCGTTATGTGCAAATATTTGCCAAGCATTTGCGCGTGTTGGTGCGAAGTATATTGAAATTCAGTTAATTTGATGAGCATCCACCTTAAATATGACTTTATTGCACAGCAGATTAATATTGAATATGTCGTTGCTGCTATTAGCAATTTAACTGCCAGAGAGGACTTACTTTAAGCACAATACTACTTCTGTAGAGGTAAAAGTATTTCAGGTGTGTCCTTTTTCTAACGACCAAATATCTAACTAATTTGGATACTTGCCAGTTCCTTCCAGAAAAATGATTCAGCTTACTGCATCTCCAGAACATTCTGTACCATTGTAACTTGTACAGACGGTCAGACGGACAGATAGATGGTCGTGGCTAAATCGCCTTGGCACATCATGCTGATGATTTCTATGGTAATTTCATGACATTTCATTGATTGGAAGTGAAGTTATTGCTTTTTAAGTGTCAACATGGTTGTGTTTCGAACAAAGAGCCAACATTAAATTTTGTTTTAAAATTGGCAAAAATTTTAATAAAAGGTTTCAATTGATAAAACAAGTTTATGGCGATGATTGCCCATCCCGTAGCAGAGTGCACGAGCGGTTTCAACGTTTTCCAAGTAGTCGTGAGGACATAAATGACGATCAAAATTTGTGCCAATCAAAATCCGTGATCACCGGAGATTCCATCGAAACTGTGTGTGAATTCATCAAAAATCAGCCGAAATCATCATTGAAATTCATGTAGATGGAATTGAAAATCTCCACAACATCGATTTATCGCATTTTGACCGATCATTTGGGCTTACGAAAAGTGTGTGCTCGGCTTGTTCCGCACAAATTGACTGACTAGCAAAAATTGCTCAGAATTCAACATTCGAAGGACATCATTAAAGAGGTCAAAAAGGGCAAAAACTTCCTTTACAATATTTTGACTAGTGACGAGACGTAGTGTTTTCAATATGATCCCGAAACGAAACGCCAGAGTGCTGAATGGAAGGCATGAAGGAAGGAATATAAGACCGGACGCATGGAAAAGTCAGGAGTGAAGACATTGCTGATTTGTTTTTATGATTCCAAGGCTATAGTCCACAAAGAATTTGTTCCGCTAGAACAAAACGTTAATGCCGTATTCTACCTTGGAGCTTTGAAGCGTTTGGTGTGCCGTATTCGACGTGTTCAGCCCAAATAAAGCGCCGTGTTATCGATCGACGCTTGCAACTATGTATGTATTAAATTTCAATCGAAAATTTCAAGAACCGAGGATTAAATTTTTGTAAAACTTATATTACTTTGCCTTAAAATTCGCTGGTTGTAAGCAAAATTGTTTAGTATCATAGTGAAGAACTGCCTCTAGGAATAATTAAGCAACTTAAAGTCATCCAAGATATATTTTAGCTGTCATTAATTAAAAAGAATAAATCAATTATGATAATTATGTAAGCATAGAAAGAATAGAAGTTAAGAAATCAAAACTCATAACCATAATCATCATAACATAAAGCTTTTACTTACATTTAGTTGGCTGCAAAAGCTCCGCTGCGTATGAGTAACGTGGAAAAGTCTGCTGCTGCACAGCAAATCCAAATATTTTTAATCACTGGTTGATATCCTATATATTAGATGTATAATATATTATGATAATGTATGTATAGTGTATATAAGAGTTATAAAGTCCATAAAGTACATATTTCCAATATAATTTATGCGTAAATCTTAAAGCACACCCGAGCAAAGGTTCAGCGCTGCGTATGAGTAACAGAAAAATGTAGGACTAAAAAGACGCTAGAAAATTACTGAAATTATTTTATTAAGAAGGTTAACAGGGATAATGCAAGACATTTTCAGAACAGTGTTGCCACTTATTTACAATTTTTAATTCCATGAAATAAATAATCTACATTGTTTAATGCAGTAAAGTAAAGGAAGTGGTTTACGCCATACAATATATTTGAGAAGAGTTGCCATTTAAATTAGGTTTTAATCATTGCATTTAAAATAAAATTTCAATAAACAAATTTGGCTGGTTAAAAAAAGATGTGAATGTTAAATTATTAATACTCAAAAAAGGTCATGGCTTGAGCAACTTTTCTGTTTAGCGTTGCCACTTGTTTCAAAATTGTGTTAAAAAATGGACGGTATAAATTTTCTTTGGTAAAGATATTTTTCAGTGGCAAATATATTTCAGAAGACTTGCCAGATAATAATTTTAATTTTTATTTGCATAAAATGCGGTAAAAATAATAATTATTTCTGCAAAATTAAAAAAAGTTATATATGGTACAATGTGCTACAAACTGCACAGCAACAAGCTAATTCTTTATTTGCAACTTTGCGAAAAGTGTTGCCACTTATTCCAAAAAAATTTTTAACCAAAGAATTATAGCGAAAAGAGAGTCATGATACAATAAATGTATTTACTTCGTTTAAAAATACATCATTTTTAAATTGAAAATATTCAAGGTGCATTGAAGTTTTAGAAACTTGTCGACTGTGGGGTGCCATTTTTCTCAAAATTGTATTTAAAAATAAATAATTTTTTTTGTCAAAGTGTTTCACACTCTTAGTAGATATTTAGGAAGCCATTCAACGGAAAATATATTTCAAAAGTGTTAAAGTGTTGCCAACTGTTAATTCTAATTTTTGTTTAATATGAAATGCCGAAAATATAATCTTTACTGCTGAAAATTAAAAAAATATATATGTATTAAAATTGGCAGAATGATATGCAAATTAAGCAGCTACAAGCCAGACTTATTTTTAAGATTTTTTGAAAAGTGTTGCCACTTAATTCAAAAATTTTTAACCAATAATCCATTGCTAAAACGTAGTTATGTATGGTATTAAGTGAGAAATAATTTTTTGAGAAATATTTGAATTTTGTATATATATATAGATATTTATCAGGTGTTGCCAGCTAATATACTTTTTAAATCAATGAAATAGTTTTAAAATTAAAAAAAGAAAATTAAATAATTTTAATTAAAAAAGTATTAAATTGAAAATATTCCAGAACGTTTATAGCGTAAGGGAATTTTTTTTCAAGGGTTGCCACTTGTTTTAAAATTTAATTTAAAAACTTTGCTTAGTCGAAAAATTAAATGGAAAATGGGTTTTACACAATCTTTAGAAATTGTATTTAGAAAAGTATTAAACTGAAAAAATATTGCTTAAGAGTTGCTAGCTACAAGAATTTTTGTATGTATGCTATGTAGCTATTAGAATTTTTATGAATATAAAATTATAATAATTAGATTGAAATATATCAATAAATGTTCTTTAGAAAAGTTTTAGCTCTTGGAGCAAATACTTTTTAAGTGGTTGCCACTTGTTTTTTAAATAGTGGAAAATTGGAAAATTATTAATTAAAACAATATATTTAAGTGAAGCCAGCACTAGTATATGCCTAACAAAAGAAACAAACAAAAAATAATGATAAACAAAAAAGTTTATAGTATAATATATGTTATTTTTGGATATAAATATGAATATGAATTCAACGCTGTATTGTAATCCACATCTATATCTCTTTTAAGTTCATATTTCTTTGCGCACTTATTTTTGTAAAGTTCAGTATTTTATAATAAATCAAAGCAACAATATTTTATCATGAGAGTTGCCACTTGTATAAACATGTGCATTGAATAAAATTGATCAAATTAATTTACTATTACAACATAACTTTCAAGCTAAATTTTAATGAAAGTACACAGCTTAAAATAAATTTAAAAGCGTTGCCAAATGTTAAAGAAATAATAATCAAAAATATAGTAGTGAAAATTTTAAGTAAATTACTTAAATATGGCACTGTGATGATCATACTGGACGG
The DNA here is from genome assembly GCA_027475135.1 of Bactrocera correcta. Lineage (NCBI taxonomy): Eukaryota > Metazoa > Arthropoda > Insecta > Diptera > Tephritidae > Bactrocera > Bactrocera correcta. Next base: position 45,209,154 of record CM050323.1, read on the forward strand.
CTGTAGGCTAGTTTTATTTTTGAAAAGTAATAAAAGGTGTTGCCACCTATTAAAAAAAATAATTTAAAGTATAAATGCTGAAAAGCATAAAAAATATTTTTTATTAGTAGAGTACTAAAAAGTGTTGCCACCTAATAAAAAAAATTAATTTAAAGTATTAAGACAAAAAGAAACAAGTTTATATTTGAAAACTTATTTGAAGTGTTGCCACCTATTTAAAAAAATAATTTAAAGTATTAATGCAAAAAACATAAAAAATATTTTATATTAGTAGAGTACTAAAAAATGTTGCCACCTGTTGAAAAAATTAGTTTAAAGATTTTAAAAAAAGAAGAAACAAGTTTATATTTGAAAACTTATTTGAAGTGTTGCCACCTGTTAAAAAAATGTGAAGTATTCATGAAAAAAACATAAAAAATATTTTATATATGTAGAGTACTAAAAAGTGTTGCCACCTTTCTAAATTAATTAATTTAATTCATTTAAAGTAAACTAAAAACATAAGAATAATTTTTTATTCGAAAATTAATAAAAAATGTTGCCACCTATTTAAAAAAAAAGTATTTTAATGTATTAGTGCTAAAAACCATAAAAATTATTTTCTAATTGTAGTAGTAAAAAGTGTTGCCACTTATTTAAAAAAAATTAAATTATTAATGCAAAAAAGCACAAAAATAATAATAATTGAAAAGTATTTGAGAAATACATTTTTTTACCTTGTAAGAGCTTTAATTAGCAACAGTGGTTTATACTTTACTCCAGTCATTATACATAAATTTCCAATAAATATTATTTTGTGTAAAATTTTAAACGAGGCGAAATTGATTCCTCTGAAACTCCACTAATTTATCATATGTATCTTTGCCTTTCTTAACTGCTTGCGATTGCGCATGAAACTTTCGACAGTATTTCCGATAGTTCTGCCCACACAATCTCCAGGAATTTGCTCTATTCCGCGAACAGAAGTCAACCTGCTCGAAGCATTTCAACGTAAAAACCAAAATAAATGCAGCACTGGACGGCAAGAGGAGCTTTAATAGCGCGTTAAACCTTAATGTATGCACTTGCGCGTATATGCAGTCACTCATACATACAAACAAACACAAGTATAAGTTATCATTTGAGCCGCCGCCTCAGTGGGTTTTCAGCGTAATCGCATCAGTCCGATAGTGATATGCAAGCGTTAACCAACAATCGAGTTTCGGTTTCAATTATGCGACGAACTCACACACACACACACACACACACACACACACACCCAACAATGTATTGCTGTTGCATTTGGGGGCGTTGTAATTGCTGTGTGCGGCGCCAAATACTCCACAATCCACAACACATGCATGAATGCCGAATAGCATTGTTTGCCAGCACTTTGTCATTGCACATTCCACGCATTACACAAATTCATACACATACATACATATACATGTAAATGTGTAAAGCTATAGAAGTGCTTATGCGTATGTGTGTGTGTGTGTGTGTGCACTCACTAATTATTTCTAATTTTAATATTAGTATCAAAATACTGCTTTTTGGGCATTACAATTTAGTAATCCCCAAAATTTTCGAAAATTTCAAACAACCGCAACTAAACGTGCGGTATATATACATACATGTGTGTGTGTGCGTAATCGTAGGCATAGTTGTGTTTCTAATTTTCTAACGCCAATACCATTGTTTGTGTATATGCCGTTTGGCTATTAGCCATCGGCCGATACAACTGTTTGTATGTACAAGTAAATACATAAATTAACCAAATAACGCGCACACACACCTACACAAAACCCCACATATACACATACGCGCATGTACGTGCCGGCTGCGTGCTGTTTACTATCACCAAATAACGTCAACCCAAATGTGCTTCGTAGATAAAATTGCCCGCAATTTGTAATAATGCTATTAATGCGCTTATGGAAATCTTGACAAATTTAAATTCTAACTGCCGTCCGTTTTTGTGTGTTAACATCGGGCGTATATACACAAAAACACATCTATATAAAATAGTTGTCAATAATTGTATGCCCAGTTGGGAAACGCTGCAACTGACTTGAAGGAAATCGCTTGCTTGAATTCAATACGAGAGCATTAGACACTAAAAGTCGCCTGAAAGTATGCTATATTTATAACTTGAATAGAGTGTATTATGAATCATAATTTATGATGTCCGTAACACCCAAAAGGATACGTCGGAGACGCTATAATATTTATATATACGTAAATCATCAGCATCACCAGCTGTGCCGATTTAGCCACGTGCGCCTGTCTGTCGGTCTGTATATACGCGAATAAGACCCCCAATTTCCGAAATAACGGTCTGAAATTTTCTTTACACCTCTTTCCCCCCGCGAAGCTGTTCAGTTGTCGAGAACGTAGATATTTTACGAATACGGCATATAGTTACCATACACACTGACCGACTAAACTAAAGTCCTTATAAAGAAAACTTTTACATTTGACAAGGCAACTCCATAAAATTTATGAAATATAGTGTATTTGTCTTAGCCATCGCAACAATCTCCAAACATATTGTATAGATCGGACCTCATTAGCATATAACCGTTCCGAGGTTTCCTATTAAGAAAAAAATCACAGAAGCTTCAAATTTAATGGAAAATCCTTATTTTCATGCGAAAGAACACTCTTTAGCATTTATATTTTGAAGATTATTTACTTCAAAATTATTGGCCGCAGCTACGACTCAGATGGTCCATACGTTTAGTCCAATTTTCGATGTCCGCATAGACTTTACAAAAGTCTAACCAATCGACTGACCCAAAATGTGAAATTAACTGCTCACGGAAGTGTTCTCTCAATAAATCCATAATTGACGCGATGTGTGGGAAGTATCGCCGACTGGTTGAAACCAAATGTCGCTGAGATCACGAGCTTCAATTTAAGGTATCATATAGTCGGTACCATGGCGCGGTAACAGACGTCGTTAATGGTTACGTTCTCGCCGGAATCATTTTTGCAGAAAAATGTAGCGTTGGTTCTACACGTCCACAAAGCACACCAAACCGTTGTTTTTCTGGATGAAATGGCAGCTCTTGAATCTCTTCAGGTTGCTTTGTGTTCCAAATGTGGCAATTTAGGTTCCTTACATACATGTTGAATCAGACTTGGACCACATTGCTGAACAAAATATGGTTCATCTTGCAACTTTTCAAGAGCCTCTAGAGCGAGGCGATATTGCTTGGGAAGGCCACGCGACGACAGTTCTTGCTGTATTTTGTACGCTTTCAGTTTAAGATCTCAATGTAAAATGCGCCAAGTCGTTCCATACGTCAGTCCAAGCTGTTGCGAACGGCGCCGAAACGACTCTCCACGGTCTTCGTATACACTCTCAGCTTCGGCTGCTATATTTTCTTCACTGCGTGCCAGAAGTGACCTATTCGGTCGAATATTATCCAATCATGAATGCTAGGTCTTCAGATGGGTGACGGTGTTCCGTATCGTACGCTCATTAGGCCGATTTTGGTGATTATACGTTGAGAGTAGCGCGAGAAACGCGTTATTTACAGAACGTGAATTTTCGCAATAAAGTTGAATGATTAATAAACGTTGCTCAGTCATAAGTCTTTCCGCTATGAAATGACAAACAAAACTGAGCAAAAATAACATGAGAGCTTGACACGACTCACGAGTTACATATATGACAAAAAAGGCAATTGAAAAAAGTACCTCTACTTGGATCATCCGTTATAAAAAATGTACTTGTGAAGATTTCGATTTCGGTGTAGCCGTAGTTAATGTTTTTTTTTGTTTTTAAGTAATACTATTTTGCTACAGCCATCAATGGTGACTGATATGGCTTCATAGAATAAAAGCAACACACAAAGAGATTAAAATTTTTTTGCAAAAAAGAAGCAAAATTTTTATGATTACTTTTCGTGTTTCCTGAAAAGCATAGTCTATCCAGTGTAAAAAACCCGTCCGAGTCGGTTTGTATTTTTTACGCCAATTCCGATATCAGCAGCGACATAGCTAACGGCTAAATATCAAAAGTAGCTTAACCTTTTTTGTTTTCAAAATGTTAAATAAGTTTTTTTTTTCTTTTCATTCATTATACTAAAAATGCTATTATTTTTATGAACAAAGTGTGCATATTCCCAAAAATAATTTATTAAAAAGTGTTTTTCTTTGAGTGTTTCCCTTTTGGAGCCTCTCTCAGTTTTTTTGTTTTCTTTCTTGAACTCTCGTACTCTTTCAAAGTGATCACAGTGTAGTTGTAATCGAACGAAGCAGTCTTCGTGGAATCGCGTAGTCTTTCCATCGCGTCGAACCTGAGACGATATGTGGAGCAAAAAATATATATTGTTCGTTAGAAAAGACACACTATTCTTATCACTTATCTTACTGAAAATTTTATTAATTAACTTCCAAAATTCACAACAACATAAGACCTATTTTTCTTGTTTAGCTTATAAACTCGCTTTGATATGTGATGAAACACGCCCACTTGTTCTTCATCGCATAATTAGTATATCTGGTTCGAAGAACTACCCAGAGCAGATCTCTAAAAATTCAGTTACTTCGGAGTAATTTTTATTTCCGATCGCATTAACACACTTGCATTGAAATATATGTGATGTTATTTATCAAATACGCCGACTCTGAAGTATATCTTCAAAGAGAGATGGAATTTCTTTATTTTTGAACTGTTTGTAGAAGAAAAGTAATAGTTGATTTTTGCAAAAAATTGTTATATGACGCCAGAAAAAGGAATTAAATTAATTGAGTGGTTATAAAGAAACTTTGGAGACCTTTGCTGCGGCCAATATCTCATAACATAAAAGAATACAGCTACTAAAGAAAGTTAAAACTAGTTATTATTAGTTACTGCAGATCATTTTTCGGATTTTGTCTTTAAATCTTTAATTGAACCTAAAAAAAAAAAAGAATTTTTCGCAATAATCTTGTATTAAAGACATACAAGCTCTATTCGTTTCACCACTTTTATATTTGCTTCACTTTGTCGTTGCTTTCTGCGCTCTTAAAGTGCTGGACCAAATTAATGATTCATCTTTGCTTTGTTTTTATGCCATTTCATTGCATTTATACCAGTTGTTTCTTCGATTCACTACAAGGTAAAAATAACGAGGGTTCTCAACAACCTCTTGGATCATTCAATATTGCATTGAGGTAGAGTTTAATTTAGATGTAGAATTTGAACTGACACCGGAAAATTATATTCGGAGTTAATATAATAATCCATAATGAATTTTGTTTGAAGAATTTAAGTATACCTCAATCAACACAAACTCCACTTTCGGAATCCTATCTTCCAGTAAAATAGCGAGGAAGCCTGCAGAGTTCGTAAGCATACTCGGAGAAAAACTTAATTTCATCACTTCGAGGTCGAAAATTTAGAAAATTTAAGAGTTCATAACTTTTAAAGATGAAACTTGACCCATAAGTAGTTTAGGTTAGGTTATACTGGCCGGCTTGCACGCCATACATAGCCCTACTGGCCCTAAGTAATGACAAAAGGAAGTGCAGTTTAATTTGAGTATAGGTATTCCTCATACAGGTCGCCAACGCGTTTCGGGAACTTTAAATGGAGATTGATAGCTAATTTTCATACTTGATTCAATCTCTTGAACTGCGAAGCTTCTACGTATCTTAGATGACTTCTAAATAATGCTGGACATAATCATAGGAGGTGGTACAGCGTCTCTTTCATGCCTACTTTGCTGCACTTTCTAAATTGTGTCGTCGTTGCTTAAGTCCATCCGGCACGCCTGTGCTGTCTGTCATTGGCCCAACAACCTTGCTGCAGTCTACGCCCTTTCGTGACATGCATGTTTTACTTCGGGGTTCCTGCACATGATCTTAGTAATCCTACAAGTATTCCATGTCGCCCTGATCCGTTCGTCACCCTCTTTCAGAAGTTTCATTGTATATCGCAGGCCTTGATTTCCCGTTTGATTCGGCAGCCAAGCGGATAACACTTTTAGCAATCTCATTAGCTTTTTCGTTTCCTGAAATGCCTTTCTAGCCTAGAACACACTGTTCTACATCTACTTCCTCCTTTCTTCTAAAGGTATCCTCTGAAATAATGTGATGTAACATTATTGCCTCATCAATAGAAAGAAAAGTAAAACTGCATAGTGCTAAAATTTTCGAAGCCACAACATTTTCCTGCTGGCATAAATTTAAACCCGCACACACACCCCGCATACATACTACACATTTTCCAAAATCTCCACTTACTCGCACTCGTATTTACACTTATTGGAAATAAGCTTTTTAAAATTTTGGTTGTACATAGATGCATTTAAGTATTATGAGTTTCCACTTTTAATGCCCCCATCTACATCCACAGACACTCAAAGATATTCACATACACATATGTGCTTCCCTGCTTTTCTATCTGTTGTTGGACATATTTTGGCAACGATGATTTCATTAGCGGCAAATAGTTGATATTTAAATTAGGCTTCTACGAAATACCTCTAAGAAAGTTCCAAAGGAATGCCGACCACAGAATTAGAAAATTCGCATTTCACTTTTCACTTCTAAGTAAGCTTTTAAGGAAATCAAACCCACTTTAGAGTTAAAGATGACCAGAGAAGCCCTAGCACTACAACCGTTTTGGCTTTGAAACTCTACGTTAACTGATATCATAGGACGTAGAATGTCGGTGACTTGGAACGAAATGCTCGACAGTGGGCTAGCAGGTTTGGAAGTACCTTGGTAGATCTTGTCGACTCGACATCAACGAAATCCCTCATACAACTTTCTAACATAACTAATTCCCGATTATAAGCAATATAAAAAAAAAATTAATTTCATGAAAGCGCTTTCATAAAGATATTAGTAAAGAAATCCGATCCAGATCCTACTTTTGGAAGAACCTACTCACTTCGTAGAACAAAGAACATCGTGTAGCAAGACAACAGATTCGCTTGAAACTTGCTGCTGCTTTCTGAGAGCATTATCCAAACGTTGAATCTCAAAGGGAGAGAGAAAGTACGTTTTTTTCTAAGTGATTTCTAAGAAAGGATCTATCGATTTCGAATATGATCTTGAAACACTGGTAGAACCATAATACTTATGCATCGTATTTATGGAACACAATTGTCCTTGATCTGCATATGTCCATTTCATTGATAATTTGATAAAGTTTTTATTAATGTTAGACCCGTTCGTTGGGCGTCATGTGGTTTTTCTATTGTCGACTCACGTTGCCACAGTGTATAAGGGGTCATTCAAATAGGGATACTTTTTTAGATAGCCTTTTTTTGAGAGATCACTCGTGAGTCATGTCAGTATTGCTTGGAATTTCTTTATGGAAATGCTTACGCCTGACTAACGTTGACATATAGTTCAACTTTATTAAGGAAATTCATGTCCAGAAAAAAATGTTTCTCTCGCATTTTAGTCAACTTATGGTCAACATAATCGGCCTCCTTAGCGATGCTCAAGAACGCGAATTGAATTCCGAGTGACTGTCTATTCATTCTTCCGCTCATTTGTGCAACCGATGACGAGAGCAGAAATTGAGATTTCACGACAAAACTTGGTATACGCATTCATTGACAAACTAAGGTTCAATGCCAGCACTGCAGATGACTTCTCAAAAATCTGTCAACCGAAAAGTTTAAATTGCCATTATTAAGCCGTTAATTAAGATATAAAACTATTAAGACCTTGTTAAAATGCGCGTGGCTACGTCTTCTCATCATTTCTAAGTGCGTATTCCACAAACCACTAAAACTGCGTTAAACATCTGTGCTGAGGACAAATTGTGCTAGGTCTTCCTCATAAATGGGTGTTTTTCCGATTGTATTCATCATATACAAGACATATCTAGGTTTATGTCTTTCGCAAAGACGCAGGAAATGCACAGAATTGCTCACATGCTTGTTTAGCATCTTCGGAGTCACAAATATCAATTACTAAGTAGTTTAAATTAATTGATTTCAATTCTTTAGCAATTAAAGTACTGAGGATATTCAATTAATTGCAATAATGAATAGGACATTTTTAATCTACAATCTTCTCATATCCAAATATACATTTTAAATAATTATATTTGCTAATAAAGTGAATTGTTAAAAAATCACCCACATTTCGTAATTAAATTCCCCGTGTAAATTATATTCCAAATATTGTACTTTGCTAGTACTACCCTTAATTGCTATACCAAATATGAGCGCGATCTGTCAACCAGTTTCTTTATAACAGCTGCTTAAGTCGATACACCTCAGTAGTATGTTGCAATTTTTACAGTGGATAAAAATATCGAAGAAAGAATTTGTCTCAAACTTCTATTTCTAGCCAAATTTCGTTTGCGAAATTGTTGTGAATGAATGAACAAGCCTACGAGTGGTACAATGACGGTAGAGAGATCGTCGAAGACATCTCTCGTTCTGGACGACCTCTTCAACTAATGAAAATAGTAAAGAAGTAAAGGATATGATGATTGAAAATCGTCAGGCAAGAGTTGGAGGGATGACACAAGAACTCGACATCTCTTGCGAGTTTTTTCGAATGATTTTGGTAGATATTTTGGGTATAAAACACGTTCTTGAACGACTCGAAGTGATAAAGCTGAATTTTTGCCAAAAAGAGTCTCTTTGTAAATGCTTGATGGTGCGAATTCTGATTCCACATTCGTGGAGAAAATTATAACTGCCGATGAGACATGGGTTTATGAGTTTGACATTCAAACAAGGCAACATCGGAATGGAGAGAAAAAACCAAGCGAAACCAAAAGCTACGCCAAAGTCACTCAATAATCAAATTGATGCTCATTGTTTTTACCGATATTCGTGGTTTGGAGCATCATGGATTTGCTTCGGATGGAGAAACGGTCAATAAGGACTTCTATTTGGCCGTATGTCGACCATTTGTTTCTATGTTGGCCATCTGTCGAAAACGGCCGAAATTGTGGAAGCACAATTCATGGATTTTATACGATGCCAATGCATCATCTCATCGAGCCACGATTGTGACCGAATAGGAAATCAAAAACCTAATGAATATCATTGATCAACCTCCGAATTTACCACATTTGGTTCCGTGTGATTTTTTCTTGTTCCCCAAACTGAAATTGCCGCTCCGTGGAACCCTTTTCGAGCTGCAGTCGATCGAAGAGATAAAACAAAATTCGCTGAAGAAGCAGAAGCCAGTCCCTAAAAGTTCTAACCACAAATGTTTCCTGGACTGATTATTTGGGATTTAGTAAGGTAGATCAAATAGTTCGACTTGGAAATAGAAAAAGTCAGTATTTTTTTTATTAGTAGATACTTATTTTGAAATTATAGATATTATTAATTGCTCTTAGCTCAATGGTTTGCAGCAGAAAGTGTCAGATAGAGGTGAAACTTGACCATAAGTAGTTTAGGTTAGGTTATACTGGCCAGATCGCACGCCATACATAGACCTACTAGCTCTAAGTAATGACAAATGGAATTGAAGTTTCATTTGAGTACAGGTATTCCTCATACAGGTCGCCAACGTATTTTGGGAACTTTAAATGAAGATTGATAGCTAATTTTCATACTTGATTCAATGTCTTGAACTTTGAAGCTTCTACATATCTTAGATGACTTATAAATTATGCTGGACGGAATCATAAGAGGTGGTCTCTTTCATGCCTACTTTGCTGCACTTTCTGAATGTATCGTCGTTGCTTAAGTGCATCCGGCACGTGTGTCAGATAGAGCTTCGGATGTTCTGTCGCAACCAGGATACTGCAGCTCTAATTTCTCTGAGCAAGTCTGAGAAGAGGTAACGAAGATTCTCTTGTTATCCTAAATCGGATTAATAACGCCATATGAAATGCTTCTTCATCATATCAGACTACGGAACAACGAAGACTGCCTGTTCTGGCCAAAATTACCATGAGCGAGACCAAACTTATGTTGTCGGACAGTTTTTTTTTTGTTTTTTTTTTTTTGATTTTTCACTTGTATAATATTACTGTATACCTTATGCCATAAAATACTACTGTGCAAAGTGTCTTGCTAACAGGTGCTACTTCCAACTGAGTAGGCAATTGATTAGTAGAGTCCTCTCTCGAGTCATTCGTTATATGGTGCAGAGGCACGGACGATTACAATGTCTGATGAGTCGACGTTATGAGTTTTCGAGAGAAGGGTTCTGCGGAAAATGTATGGTTCTGTGCGCACTAGCAACGGCGAATACCGTATTCGTTGAGCTGTATGAGTTATACTGACTAGGTCATGTCGCTCGCATATATGAAAACACTCCAGCTCTGAGAGTATTCGAAGCAAAACGCGCCGTGGGAGCAGAGGAAGACGTCTACTCCGTTAGGAAAATTAGATGGAGAAACATCTGGCAGCAATTCGAATCTCCAATTGGCACCAAACAGCGAAAAGAAAGACGACTGGTGCGCTGTTGGCTATAACCGCGTAAGCGGTGTATACACCAATAAAGAAGTAGAAACCGGTGCAATTACTGTATACTTGTTTTGTTCGGTCCATTTTGGAGTACGCAGCGTTCATTTGGAGACCATATTGCATTTCGTCAATTAATAGGATTGAGCGTGTTCAAAAGATTTTTCTTAAATTTGCTCTCCGCTCCTTAAAGTTCGTTGACCCATTACCATCGTATACATCTCGTTTATTGCTTCTACATCTTAAATTGCTGGAAAATCGACGGTCCATTCTCAGCCTCTCATTTGTTTACAATGTAATTAATGGAGATATTGACTGTCCCTATTTACTAGGGAAAATTAACTTCAATACTCCTCAGCGTTGTCTCAGATATGTTGCCCCATTTTATTATAAAAAGGAAAGTACTAATTTTGCTGGATATGCTCCTCTCAAGCGTGCTATGCGGGAATTTAATTCGATTTCCGAGAAAGTTCTTCTAGACTTTTCTCACTCTAGGGTATCCTTCATTAATACCCTCAATTCTGTTTTTTTGGTTTAAGTTATCTATTCATGTTATTGTAATTTAATTATTCATACGTATTAGATTTCTAATTTGCATCCTAGTTTTCATTAGTCTGTAAGAATTAATGTTCATAGACTTAAATAAATAAATAAATTGTTTAAGGATGGAGTTCCTAAATTACCAGAAAAATGGAAAAATGTTGTACCTTCGGAAAAGCGCAATTTGGAATATCAATATTCCATATCTTTAATCATAAAGATGGTATATAATAAAAAATCTATGAAAATTTCATACTTCTTCTTTCTTTACTGGCGTAGACACCGAAAATTTCATATAGCCTTACTTAAAAAAGCGAATATCTCGAAAAGTATTACCGACAGCGATTTTGATCGTGGACCTTTTTTGTAGAAAAAAAAATTTGCTACAAGTTTGTGATGAACATTTTTTCTATAGCTCTTGTCATTTACGAGATACATATGTAAATACAAAAAAAAGCGAAAATCTTGGAAAAATCGGGTTTAGAGCCCCGTACTCTCTCGCCGGTGTGAGTTACAGTTTTATTGAACTGGGCACTTTTGTAAAGTGAACAATTCTGAAAAATATGCGTCTAAAGTCAAATCGATGCCATAAAATACCTCTGATCTTTGGGAATTTAAAGATAAAAAGTCACGATTGTAGTGTATTTTCTATGGAAAATTTTTGCAGGCCTTGGTCCAGTTCTTAATGTTAATATTAAGCGCTAAAATTTTCAGGGTATTTTTTTGGGTATTTCCAAGGAAATTTCGTGACGGGACTGAAAAA
>CM050323.1:45221826-45321826 GCA_027475135.1 Bactrocera correcta
AGGGGCCCCAGGCAAGAAAAAACGGCCTTTGAAAACTTTTTAAAATTTTTTTTTTAAAAAAGCCAAAAAAAAAACGTTTTTCGGAAAAACCGACTCGCGAGCTCTCTTGCCCTGTCTCTAATACTTGCCTGACGATTCTAAATACCATATTTTCTTTCGCTTAGTTCCTGAAAAATTGTTGGTGGGCAATCTAAGAAAGCTTTTCCAAATATGAGTTTTTATTGTAATGGAAAGTTCTACGCCCTTTCTGTTTTCTATTTTTTTTTTTATATTATATATATTTATTCGTAAATGCTTCCAATAATTGAAAAAAATTCTTTTTGACATTTTTTTTAAAATTGAATGTTTTGAAAAGGTTTAACATTTTCTCGAAAAAAGGGATTAATGGGCGAAATTTTCTCCTTAATTAATAGTTAAATTTTAAAAAATTATTTATTTCATTTTGTTAATGAAATTTTAAAAATATTTAAAATTTAAGTTTACCAAAATTTTTGAGTTAACAATTAACAAAAACCGGGGAAAACCTATTGAAAATTTAAAAGGTTTTTTTTTTAAAATATTTTTTTAACTGGGGGAATTAATTCGAAAATCCTTTCGAGGTTTTCAAAAAGTATCCGAATTTTGTGTTTTTTAAAAATTATTTATTTTTTGAAAATTTTTTTGTCCCCCTTAAATAAACCCCTGAAATTTAATTGTCCAAGGGTTTTCCAATCCTCGGCACTTCAAAAAATATTTTTTACTTTTAGCTTCCCTTCATGTTTTTTACTGTGGAACGAACTCGTCCTTTAGGGTTTGTTTCAAAAAAAGTACGGGGGGAAATTGGTTAATATGGTATATTAGTTTTGTTTTTGGCCAAAAAGTCGGCCAAGAACGTGGTGGGCAGGGGGGTTATTGTGGTGCAAAAGCCAATTTTTGTTCTTCCACAAATCCGGGCGTTTCTGGCGGATTGCTTTGCGCAAATTGCGCACAACTTGCAGTAATATTCCTTATTAAACCCTTCTTCCCTGTGGCAAGAACTCATGATGCACACGCCCCTGCAATCAAAAAAGAAAACTTTTAAAATTTTTTTTAATGAAATTTTAAGAAATTTATAGGCTTTTAGAATACTAAAAGCTCGGCTGATGGGAAATATTTTTTTTTTTTTTTAAAAAATTTTGATTTTTTAAACCAATTAACTGTTGATTTTTCCCATAAATTTAGACAAAAATTTTCCCGAGGCCGCCTCTTGTTAATTTTTGACCAAAAAAAAAAAACTTCGATCAGGAAAGATTTTCTATTTATAAAACAATTTTTTTATCCGATTGATTTTAGATGATTTTCCAAAAACTTATGGTTGTCAAGGGGCACCTATAACTTTGGAAATAATTTGTTTTTTTTTTTTTTTTTTAAGTTTTCGTGATTTTAAGTCAACACATTCTATTACTACTTTTGTAAAAAAAATTTAATAGCAAAAAATACTGAAAATTCTAATTTTTGGGCCTCTGACTCCCTAACCTAACCCTAACAAAATGCGGTCCATCGTGCAGGGTGTACTTAAGTAAAAATTTTGATATCGTGATTAAACTTGATTCAATATTCCTCAACCTTTTTAAAGTGGGAAGGGCTTCTAATAGGTTTAATGTCATACCTCCAAGAGATATAAAATGTTCGGTTGCACCCGATCTTAGGCCTCCCTTACTTTTTTTTTTTTTTTTATTTATAAATCAACAAAAAATATCATTATGAATCAGAAAACTCATAGTTTTGTAGCAAATTTACTGCCGAGCCAAATTTTCAGTGTACAGCGAAAGCAAAAAATCATTTTTTGACCCACCCTTTTAAAGTTTTTATGTATATAATAAAACTCTTACCATTTTTCACAACGTTAAATATTTGTTTTTTCTGCATAAAACTTGCAAAATGAGTAATATCATTTTATTAACTACAACAACAGCTTTTGTAATTACTTCATGTAGGCAAACTTTCAAAAGACAGTGTTGCCAACAAACCACAAAAAGGAATTAATGTAATTAACACAAGTGCATAAACGACAGCGAAGAGCAACTAAAACGAAAGCGAAAGCAAAAAAAACCGAAACACTGAAAAAAGCAAATCAAAAATCAAAAGCAACGAAATTAACGACCAACAACAAAAGCAATAACAATAGTGCTGCAAAACAAGAAACGCAAACGAAAACTTTGTTTTATGTATGTGTGTGTTCGCGTAATGCGCCAACTGAAAGTGAAATTTCACAAGTGCAAACTCACCAACACACACACACACAGCGTCACCCACCCACCGAACCATATAAAATAAAAATAACAAGCACTTGAGTGCACGTGAATATAGAATTGTGTATTTGTGGCGCTTGTTGTTGGCGCATGCAGGCGGAAAACGAGCGTTAAACAACTGCCTACCGCGGCAGCCAAAGCAAGCGGCAAGCGACGAGCGACGAAGAAGCTGCCACATACGAGTAGTGCATACGTAAGCGTGTGAGTGTGGTGAGCGCGCGCCAAACGGTGAATGAGTCGGCAGACAACCACACATACACACATACAAAATTTTAATACATGTACAAACAACAACATAAGTAAGCGTGTGTGTGTGTAGCAGAGCTGCTTTAGCATCACAGTGGCATCTCAAGAAACTCGGTGGTCGTGGTAGCACGTCTGAAATATCAAGTGCAAGAACAAAAAAAAAAAAAAAAAAAATTAACAACAACAACGAAAAATTAATATGAAAAAACAACAAAAATAATAACAAAAACAGTGAGCAGTAACTCTCAAAAAGCAAATAATAACAAAGTGAAAGCACCAGCAACAACAGCAACAACAAAAACACATTTAAAATAACAACAAAAACATCGTCAACAAACAGCACGCTTGCCATGAAGCCCGGTAGCAGCATCAATCCCACACGGCTCGTACATCATAGCGACGGTAATTAAAAACTTCAAGTGTAAATGAATGAGTTTAATGGTGAGTGCGCTGAGCTACCAAAAGCAAACCCACACACACATACACCCCACATACATATACCACATACTCGTAAATCAACATTTATATAGCTGTGTATGTAGACAAACATATGCTTACAGCCAAACACGCACACACTATGCCAAATATGCTGTCCTTCTAGAGATTCTGCAATCAGGACTCATTTGTGTTGCTCAAAAGTTTTGAGTGATAAGTTAGTTTACTTCATAACGGAAAGGGCGCTCTGATCTATGGAGTTTTGGCATAATTTGTCGTCACATATCAAGGAATTTTCAGCTTCCTTGAAGTCCTTGAAGTGTAGTTTTGACTGTCAAACGCCAGCGTTTGCTCCTAAGCATTTACAACTTACTATAGAACTTCGCTAGGCCTTGCAAAGAATCAAGTTAGTCAGTTTACAAAGTTGTTCAATTGCGACTAGAATCTATTGAGAATTCTATAGATATTTTGTAACCCCATCTACCTTATATAATTGTTGGCTAACGCGTCTTACCGGTCCACTACACCGCTTTAACGTTCCCACCCAACCGGAACGGACTGGGATTTTTATTCGGAAATTACCGTTAGTTGAGCAGATTTTTTGCAATTATTTGAAACCAATTTTTTTCACAACAACAACAACATTAATTTAATATTACTTACTTAAAAATTTGAAGACTACTAAAACATTATTTCAAACCCTGAGAATTAGAAACTTTCGCTTTAAAGTGCCAAACGATGGGTCTGGAAAACAGTAAATATGGAAACACCGTTTTAATTGTAATCACTTTAATTCCAAGTTAGAGTCGAATAGATATGACTTTATGACAGGCATTTTAGTGAGATATAAACATTTTCACCTAATTATTGACTAGAAACAGGAGACCTAAATTGTTCAATAAAAAATATTATTCTAGTCTCTCGAACCGATAAAGCTTATGCTATTTGCTTGAAGCTCGTGGCAAAGTCTAGCTTGTAATTATTCTTAGCCCATAAGTGTTGAACTGTGACAGTTTTGTTCTTGTATTTCACAAGAAGTTGCTGGGATTAGTTAAGGGGTTATGTATATGTAGTTAGAAATCCGAAAAAAAGCGAATTTTTTAGAATTTTTCCAGAGAAAACTTTTAGATTTATTGATCCAAAAATTCTTACACATACAAGGTGCATTGCAAAGTAAACAGGACTTTTTGAATTTAGCGCCCTTTAGTGGCGTTAGAATCCGCTATTTTTAACGATAGTCCAGTGAGAATTTCATGACATTTCATTGCTTGAAAGTGAAGTTATTGCGCTTTAAGTGTCAGTATGTTTGTGTTATCGGTGAGAAAATGAGCTTCGCACACAGAGCCAACATTAAATTTTTTTTAATTGGTAAAATTGACCAATTTACTAAACACCAAAAATTGCTATCCAACATTCGAGGGAGGATTGTTTGACCAAAAATCACATTTTAACAATTAACCACTCCCCGTATTCACCTGATATTGGCAGCGTGCGACTTCTTCCTTTTCAGCATTTGCTCATGAAAGGAAAGCGTTGTGCAGACGATGATGCCATTCAAAAGGCTTGCACCGGCATACTGGCGGTCATAGCAGCCAACGAGCTAAAACGCTCGTTCGAGTGACATGCTTTTGGACCGTACAAAAGGCTGTATCGAAGCAGAAGGCTACTATTTTGAATAAAATAAATTGATTTTGCCGAAAAAAACATTTGTTCTTTTTTATTTTTAAGTCCTGTTTACTTTGGAAAGCACCTTGTATTTTGGCATCTTTTACCTGTATTTTAAGACTTAGTGTTAGTAAATACATTAATTTGGATAGTTGTTTTTAGCTGAGTTCCTTTAAAAAAACAGATTTGCGGTAGCCACTATGTCTCCGAACTCGATTCCCACGCCAGACAGATTTGGTAATATTAAATCTAGTAATTAATCGAAGGATTAATCTTCGATTAATTACTAAAATATATATTTAAGAATCTCATGTTAAACTTTCAAAATCACAATTTTAAGAAAAGCCAGTTTAAAGCTATTAAAATTTTATCATAAGAAAAAGGTTATGTTTCCATTGAAATGACTCAATATTGGCCGAAATATGGAATATACAGTCAGCCGAAAGTTCGAAAATCTTTGTATTAAGTATGTGGGGGTTGAAAGAACTATTGATCCGATTCAAACCATTTTTGACATACTTCTTCTTAATTGGCGTTGGCTTACGCGATTGTAGCCGAGTCAATCGTCATCAAAAGAGGGGTCTCTCATCCGAGGCTGTTGTTTATTTTTCATTGGGGGTGTTTTTAACGTGGCGGGTCCCAAACCCAGCGCATAACTCTAAGCAGGGGATGTTTCGCCTTCTCACCTTAGCTCACCTTCAAACGGATGTTCTTAGGCTACCCAGAGGATACTTGGTCAAAGACCGGAAGTCGTGAGCTGCTTGAGTCATATGTAAAAGAATCGTTTCTGGCCACTCCTAAGTGAATAGCGATCAGAGAACTTTCCTCACCTGCGTGAACTTCTACATATGACTCCATCCTAAATACTAGACATACTATAATCAGGGTAGAATTTTATCTGAAGTTCAATTATATATCTGACCGATATTTTTCTGTCAAAAGTACCTAGTTGTGGTCCGATTTGGACAATTTTTGCGCATAAACTTCAAAGACAGCATTCTTTCAAAGTTTTATCCAATTATAAATAATTATTGCTCTTGATTTGTTAACAGAAAATACAAAAATCAAACGAAATTTAAAATTATTCCATACAAATACGAGGAGTTGGCGTGATTGTAGTCAGATTTCGCCCATTTTCGCACTGTGATATAGGAATGTAAGAAGAAGCCACGTACCAAATTTTGTCGAAATCGGCAGGTCGGATCCCGAGATATGAGATTTCAACATAAAATGGGCGGTGACACAACCATTGTCCAATTTTTCACCCTACTTTTATGAGTATAATGCTCTCTAACGCCATCTCGGTAGTAAAAATTAATGTCTTTGCAGTTTTATTGATTTATCGCGTTTTTAGTCGTTTCCAACAGTACCGTTATATGGAGAATGAGCGAAATTATTAACAGATTTCAGTAATTTTCGCAATGTTGGTAGGGATTATATTTTTGCTGAGCGAATTCGGTTATTTTCGCTTCAACTGTTTGAGAGATACGCACATTAAATGCATTAGACGGCGTGACCACGCCCTCTTTTTCAAAAAGCTCTTTTTCATAATTAAATCCTTAATTACGCCCTTCTTTTTATTACTTTTTATGAGTTTGAGTTTGAAAGTCAATAAAAACAGAACTATGAAACCTTATTCAACCCACGGCTTTTCATATAAATAGCTTTCATTGAGCTTTCTCTATTTATGAGCTTTCATCGAAAAGTTCAGCTTCTATTCGAGAAAAGTAGTATTCATAAGCCGATAAATAAATTATAGATATAGGATATGATATATAGGGTGATTTTTTAAGAGCTTGATAACTTTTTAAAAAAAAAAAACGCATAAAATTTGCAAAATCTCATCGGTTCTTTATTTGAAACGTTAGATTGGTTCATGACATTTACTTTTTGAAGATAATTTCATTTAAATGTTGACCGCGGCTGCGTCTTAGGTGGTCCATTCGGAAAGTCCAATTTTGGGCAACTTTTTCGAGCATTTCGGCCGGAATAGCCCGAATTTCTTCGGAAATGTTGTCTTCCAAAGCTGGAATAGTTGCTGGCTTATTTCTGTAGACTTTAGACTTGACGTAGCCCCACAAAAAATAGTCTAAAGGCGTTAAATCGCATGATCTTGGTGGCCAACTTACGGGTCCATTTCTTGAGATGAATTGTTGTCCGAAGTTTTCCCTCAAAATGGCCATAGAATCGCGAGCTGTGTGGCATGTAGCGCCATCTTGTTGAAACCACATGTCAACCAAGTTCAGTTCTTCCATTTTTGGCAACAAAAAGTTTGTTAGCATCGAACGATAGCGATCGCCATTCACCGTAACGTTGCGTCCAACAGCATCTTTGAAAAAATACGGTCCAATGATTCCACCAGCGTACAAACCACACCAAACAGTGCATTTTTCGGGATGCATGGGCAGTTCTTGAACGGCTTCTGGTTGCTCTTCACCCCAAATGCGGCAATTTTGCTTATTTACGTAGCCATTCAACCAGAAATGAGCCTCATCGCTCATCGGACACGGACGCGAAACACATTTCGAACCGAACACTGATTTTGGTAATAAAATTCAATGATTTGCAAGCGTTGCTCGTTAGTAAGTCTATTCATGATGAAATGTCAAAGCATACTGAGCATCTTTCTCTTTGACACCATGTCTGACATCCCACGTGATCTGTCAAATACTACTGCATGAAAATCCTAACCTCAAAAAAATCACCCGTTAATTATTCGTTAGTATCATTGTTTCTGAGCTGAGCTTCTCAGGAGCTAATTTTTTCAAGTTCTAACTAGCTTTTTGCGTCATTTTTGTAGAACTGATGAAATTATAGAAAATGGCAATGCTGAGCTGTTAAGGCAGAAATGTTATAATACAAGATATACTGTCATCATAACTTCTACTCAATAATATTTTATAAAAAATTAAATTGTGTTTCTTCGAGATAAGCTTATTTGTTCTGAAGTATGTTTATATATTCGATATCGATATTGGAAAGATATATTTCGAAACTGTCAAAAGGCTTCGATGCCGCGATTTTTTAACTTTAAGCAACAAAATTATTTAAAATTATAAAAAAATATAAAAAAATCGGCAAAATTGGTTTATTGAAATAACTGTATTGTAATCGGAAAAGAACCGAAAAATAACCGAAAAATAAGAGGAAAATAAGAGAAAAAATAACAGAAAAAATAACAGAAAAAATAACAGAAAAAATAACCAGAAAAATAACCTTTAAAATAACCAAAGAAACGAAAAAATTGCATAAAAAAGAATCACAAAAAATTGCCGAAAAATAACTAAGTCCTTATCTACATTCACTAGTAATAAAATAAAGACTTCGCAGTTAGAGTTTATTAGACTTTTGTAGAATTGCAGACATTTCAGGCTCAAAATTTATTCAAATCTGCGAAATATTCAAAAATTGCGAATAATTTTACTCGCTGGGTACGATAAAATATACAAACACTGGCACACATACATATGTATGCATTTACTATGCAAGTATGTGTGTAAACATTTGGCTTTACGGACTAACTCAAGGAGTGTTTCTACATATGGTGAGTGAGTGCGTGTGTGTGTGTGTGCTTGCCTGTTCTGGTAAGAAAAATTCAAGCGTAAAATATATAATTATATACGCTGCTACAAATGACATGTTTGTGTGCATGTGTGTGTGAGTGCGCCTGGAGAATTCTTTGTGAAAGTAGGAAATGCACTTAACGTCAAGAAAGCAAGCCAACGTAATGCAGGCAGCGAGCGGCAGCGCTCAGGAAGGTGAGAAGAAGAAAAAGCAGGAGAAATAGAAGCAATTCAAGTCCAAGTAGTGAATACAGTTATATATACACACACACACATGCATGCAAGCAGTCAGACAAAGGTAGTCCAGGTAGCGAAGCTAGCTATTAGTTGTTGTTGCTGGTCGTTAGGCGGCAGGTAGTTGCTGCCACAGCTGGAGCAATCGCAACGGCAAAGCGGCAGCAAGAAGCTGAAGCTGCAACAAAATCTGCGCCTCAGCTGTCTCGGCAGCAGCCCTGCAAGTCGCTCAAGCATTGCTGCTGCTGCTGCCTCTTCGCTGCTTCGTCACCTCGCCGCCTCGTGTGGCGCGCGCTTGAACAGCTCGATAACTTGTGCGCAGACTGCGTGCAGTCATAGAAAATTGCATTTGTAACATTTGTAACGAGTTATATGGCGCGCACACACACACAAGAGTATGTATGTAAACGCCAGTTTATTGCACGAAAATACTTAGAGAGTTAGTTCTACGGCGCTTTCCGCTGCGCTACGAATACATACGGAGATAGTTACACAAACACATACACATGCGCATAAAGGCACACACACATACACGCACACACAAATAAGTTTTAAGTAAATACTTAGTTACATTTGTTACTTGCTGGCAACTCCGCGCCCGCTTGCCGCCGACCGCCCACTTTTTTGACGGTAAATACTTGTACAAATTCAAACACACGCACGCACACACCAGCAAGCACGAATTCACGTAAATTCGTTCACACACATATACACATACACAGACGGAGCAACATTTGCATGCAGTCGTCAGCGCACTTGAAACGGTGCAAAACCTCTCAAGGCAGCAGCTCGTCAAGTGGCGAATATTTGCCTATGCAAAAATAATAATAATAATAACCGTTATAATAAGGAAAGAAAACGCTAAAAATGCTCCCCAAAAATAATATGTGCACAGTTGTCAAAAATATTTGAATTGCAATTTCATTGCAAGCGCCCAAAAATGTTGTTGCTAACTTTTGACTTGGGCCTTCAAAGTGCTGGTCCGTCGTCGTCGTCGTCGTCGTTGTCGTGGTGTGTGCACACACTTATTGCGTGCACTGTGGCGAAAGATAACGGCATATTTGTTCAGTTATGCAAAGCAAGTGCTTCGGTTGTGTAACAAATTGTTGGAAATGCCAAACGAGCTGCTCGTACACATTTGTATATTGTGTGCTTTACAGGCTGCCACAAAAGTAAAGGCACTCAACCAATTGGCATTAATAAAGTAATTTACGAGGACCTGCACTCGTACATAACGTAAAAGTACTGTTAACAGCGGAATAAGCCGCAATTTTTAGATTGTTTCGTTAACTTTTGTGGCTTGTGTCGATCAGCTTAGCTAAAACAGTAAGCCCTAGACATAGCGCATCACAAGATTTCGTAAATCACACATAATTTCAGTCCTTAGCAGAACTAATATATGCAATATTAAAATTTTGCTTTTCACTTTTATGGGCCACTAAAGGGAGGCCTATAATAATACTTGCAGCAGCTGCAAGCAAAAATCACTTTCTCTGTGAAGGCCCCCGCTCTTACACAAACCCGACACAAGGTACATGGAATCCATCAGGCACAAAATGAGTGGTTGTCCACAAAAAGCATAACGGATATTACTAAATTCATTGAGAACACCAAATGGTTGGAGATCAACGATGAAGCGGGACAGAAAGATTATAAGGTCCTGCGATAGTGCAACAAAATGGTTTCAACTCTAGTCTTCAAACAACACCAAAAAAAGCTTAGCTAATAATGATCACCCTTCCATAAAATCATGGAAAACTTCTCTTATCATCTTAAAGGTCACTGAAACAGATATTACAGAAATACCAGTTCAATATACCGCAGAACCAAGACACCATGAGGCTACAGTATTTCTCATACTAATCCCCTAATAAAGATCAAGTGGTAGCAATAATAGTGTCGACTATTTTGTGTAATATCCGTGGCATAGTATTTTAGCTTTCATCTTGCAATGGCATCAAGTTCTTACTATTGGAAACAAGTAATATACGGTAGTGTTCAGTTAAAACCCCTACAACTAGAGAAAGCGTAACCTAGCTACAAGTGAAGATATCACTAAACCCTTGTGGATTGATTTAGAGTTAGCAGGATCTTGTCACTGTGCAGAAGCTTGTATTTCAGCGCTAACCAAGCACCTGATAAGGGGAGTTCGTGAAAAATAATACTTGTTTTTTAATAATGTCCGTATTATTCATATATCAACCTGTGGAAACAACTTTTCTCCATTAAAGCTGAGCTTTTTGATGAAAGTTCATAAATCGTGAAAGCTCAATGGAATCTCTTTACAAAATTGGTTCTGAGCTGAGAAAGGTTTGTTAGCTCTGCTTTGAATGACTGTTAAGCTGAAACTCTTAATATGGAAGCAACTTTTCTCCAGTAAAGTTGAGCTTTTTGATGAAAAATCGTGAAAGCTCAATGAAAGCTCTCTACATAAGTAGCAAGGAGATAGAAAAGGTTTCACATATCTCTTATTAATGACTACTAAGCTGAAATTCTTAATGCAACTTTTCTTGAGCAAAGTTGACCTTTTTGTTATTTTCTGCTCCAGAAGCTCATTTGTTGGAACCACTGGCATCGAACTACAATAGCCTACAATTTGTTTGTTTGTATCAAAAACTTTTTTATTTTATGATATACTAGCAGCCCGTCCCGGCATCGCACGAGGTAGACAATTATTAATTTTTGGAAATTTGGATATAAAACACTTTTTTTCACAAATATTTTTATTTGTATTAAAAAAATCCTACAGTTATATTTGTATGTAAGTCTATTTATGTTCAATTTCTTTGATGGTTTAAGTGGCGGGCACTTTTGAAAAATTAAAAAATAAAAATAATAATCAAAAAATTAAAATAACGGTAATAAATCATGAATTCAGTCGTTTTACATTTAAGTAAATAATAAATTATTAAATAAATATATTAAATAATAATAATAATAATATTCTTTAAAAATTAGCGTATAAAAATATTATAAGTAAAAGTAATAATTACGAAAAAAAAAAAAAAAAAAAAAATAGAAATACTAATTATGAAAAATTAAAAAATAATAATAATAATAATTAAAAAATTAAAACCACTGCCACTGCTCGTGCTCAATTCTACTTTGATTCTATCGGCTCTGTTAGCCGCCAAATCGAACATGATACAGAATTCAATTTGCACCTTCTCTATACTTTACATTCTCTGGCCCAGCGCGCTTTTCAGAATGCATCGCAAACAACGGCCACGGCTCTATGGCGGTTTTGTTTACTTCTTGAATTTTTTAATTCGTAATATCTTTTGAATGGAGAGACCAATTTCAAAACAATTTTATAGGTAGTTAAATGGTCTTGACCATAAAATAATTTATTTGGACAAGGATTAATATAAACACATAAATAAATTGGTTTGAATTTGGTTAGCATTTTCATTAATGTTTAAAATGAAAAAAGTTGCTGTAGTGACATAACTACAATAGTTGGACATATGCTATCGCGAAATTTTTTTAAGACATTATGATGTTCTTCAATATTGTTGTACAATATTTTGTACTATCGCTAATAGTTTCAGCAGCGCATTCGACGAAAGACATTTTAAGACTCATTTCTGTACTCCTTCGGTGACATTGCATTTTTGCCAAGGACCCCTAACTTTTTTCAAAACGAAATGTAGCTTATGTCAAATTGGAAGAATGTAGCATTCTATTGGTGAAAGAATTTTTTAAATCGGCCTAGTACTTTTTGAGCCTATTCATTACAAACATACAAACATACAAGAATAGGTACAAATCTTTCCTCTTTATAATATTAGTATAGATTTTCAAGAAACTTGGCATGGATTATTGCCCAACGAAATGTTATGATATTCGAAAAAATTCTTCAGATTGGATTACTATAATAATATTTAATATTTAATATAGCTATCATTCAAACTGAATGATCAAAATCAAGTACTTGCATGGAAATTTCTTTATTTCGTGGGGTTTCTAGTTCTTCGGTGCAAACGAAGTTAAGATTTTTTCTTGTTTTGCTTTATAATAACAACTTAGGCGCCAATTTGGAATCCAATGAAAGCACCGCCGGATTATATAACGTGTTCAGATGCAAAATTTCTTGAAAACTTCAGCGAACAAAAAGTTGAAATAGTATGCTTATTAGAAACTATATATCCTCATTCTTTCACCAAATGAACAAACGTCTTATCTCCTTTGGTCCAACTTATAAATTTTGTCACCAACGCACTTTTGCGAACTCCTGAATTTGCTTTTGCTTGCGTGTGTGTGTGTGTGCATATTATGCAACCAGCACCTTAAAACGGTTACATGGAAATGTATGGGTGTGCGTATACGTGTGCTTGTGTGCAGCTAGGTAAGTAAGAGCACACCGAAAGTGTATTTCCGTTTCTATTATTTTCACTTCCTGTCAATTATTTTTCTCGATAGTTGTGTGTGCGGACATGGTTAGCTGACAGAGAGTGCGAGCGAGTGAGCGAGAGCAAGAGTGAGGAAGTGGCGAAAATAGTGCTGGCATTGGCAAAGTGCTGCACAGCTGCTGTCGCTGCTTGTTACTTGCACTCGTGCTGGATTTTTATTGTTGTACACATTGTAGTTAGTTTATGCTAGTGTCACCGCTTGTTGTTGTTATTTCCACTCGTGTTTTTTGTTTCTTTTTGCCTTCTGCTAGGTGTGTGAGCCGTTGTGTCTCTTGTTATTGTTGTATTTGTCCTTCATATTTTCACATTCATATTGTTATTATGGCATTTCCTCTTATGGCACTATCCGTTTTGTGATTATTCATTTTTTATTTACGGTTTTTCTTTCGAATTTTTTTCGCACCGCAGTTTTTTTTTGTGTTTTACAAATTTCTTGCTGTCGCATGACAGCGCATTAGATTTTACTTTGCGAGCGGTTTTGTCGCTGCACGCAAGCAGTTGTACATACATAGCTATGCTTATTTCCGTTGTTGTTGTTGTTTGTGTATGTGTGTGGTAATAGCAACCCAGCTTGTCTATATGTGACCTGGTCTACGAAAAAAGGGCTTAGATGTAAAAAAAAAATAAAAAATAAAAAAAATTGAGTTTTTGACACCTAACCCCCCTTTGCGTAGACCAGGTCACATATAACGGTATTTTTTTTTTTTTTGATTTATTAAATATTATATTATTTAATTTAATTTTTGAGGTTTCGTTGTTGTTGTTGTGACGGTTTGTTTTTAAACGGCACTTTTTTACTTAATATTTTTTTTAAATTGTCCATTTTATTAAATTCTAGAGATTTTCTTGTTGTCGTAGTTGTTGGTTTCTGTATGCCGCTGTTTTTGTTGTTGGCAAAACTCTTTTTTATAGCGGCACTTTTGTATGTATTATTTATTTATTTATTCTAGATTTTGTCTTTATGATTGTATGTTTTATATTTTGTTGTTGTTGTTGGTTTGTAAACGTTGTTGCCGTGTTTGTATAACGGTATTTTATTACTTTAAATTTTTTTATATTTGTCTATTGTACTAAAAATGTTTAAGATCGTTTAAGTTGTTGTTGTTGTAGCAACTATTTTTTAGTTTTTGCTTTGCAACTTTTCTGTATAGCGGTACTTTTTTATTATTTTTTTTTTCTAAATTTGCCTTTTTGATTGCATTTTTTTTTTTGAAATTTTGTATTTGTTGTTGCTTTTTGTAGTATTGCTGCTACAACTTGTCCGAATAACGGTAGCTTTTCACTTTTTAATTTCGCATATTTTATTAATTGTGTTTTTGTTTTTTAATTTTTCTTGTCGGTTAACTCTGCAAATCTTTAAATCACTTTGCCTCGCCAGCTTTAAATTGTATGCTCACACACACACACACATCCGGATAAACGACTTTATTTTACTATGGTTTATGTTATGCACAGTTATGTATAAATGGCTGTGGGTCTTTGTGTGCATCCGCAATCAGCGTTGTTGCCACCACACGCGTATAAACTAACACAGCCACACACACACACAATCACACATTGCAAGCTTAGCCCGCACACGCTCCGCCCCTCTACCGCCGCCAGCCAATGTACAGTGATTCATTTTAATTGAAAACTCCAACCGAAAATAGTGAGCTTTGCGGCAACAACAACAACAACAACAACCAAAAGACAACGCATGCATCTCTATTTCAACTGCCAAAACGAGCGTGGATTCAGGGGAAAACGATGAATAGAGAGAGGGACGAGGGGGTGAGTTGACTGTGGCGGTAAAACCGATTACTCATAGATACACACATTTCGCACGAGCACATATTTATGGTCAAACATTGCGGTGGCATTATAACCCATTGCCGTCTACCCGGGGGCACGCCCTCGGCCAGCAGCCCTTGCGTCCGTTGCACGCAGGCTGACCTTCCTTTCGACAAATTGCAAAATTTAATCTCAACAATATTGGTCACATTTCTCATTTAAGCAAGGCTGATTTAATTGTTTACGCACGCAAATGCATTACATGTGTGTGTGTAGGAAATAGACAACACACACATACACATACACATACCTAGACATATATTTTCAAGTAATTTTATAATTAAATAAAAGGGTACAATTTCGGCAAATCGCCCACGTTCACCGACGATTTCCGCAGAATATTTAAATATGTATGTATATAAGTATATATACACATACACACATATATTTATGGTACTATAGTATATCCTTACATGCTCTCGTTTTTTTGTGGTCGCTCTACAAAGTAGGTTAAATGAATTGCTGACTCTTCGGCCAGCGAAATTTATGCAGAATGGCTTATTTATGCACACCGACTTATTAGCATAAAATATTTTTCTACTTTTTCCTTATTTCATCAAATCGGAAGTGAAACAATTTGTAAGCGCTGCCACCGAAATTCTGTATGTAAATTAGAGATGAGGCAACAAAAATAATTTTTCTTTGTTTACAAGCATAAATTCATAAATTAAATTAGGTTTTTTATTTTATTTTTATTTTTTTTTTTTGAACATGTAAAAGTTTTGATTTGAAGAACAATCGCTGGTGACTTTAAACTGCCGTTTTTTAAACCAATTTTTTCGAAGTAAAGACTGATCGTTTTGGAGGTTTCCAAGTGGTTCAAAGAAAAAACACAGAAACTTCAAGTTTAATGATGGATGTTTATTATCATTCGAAAGAACATTCTTTGGCATTTATTTTCTGAAAATTCACGTATATACAGACAGACGGACACGGTTTAATCGATTTAATTTATGTACATATATTTTCACGTAGTCCCTGACGTTTCTCTTTGGGTGTTATAAACTTTGTGGCAAACTTCATATATTTCGAGTATAAAAAATGGTAGTAAAAGCATTAGCTCTTAGAAACACTTGAAATTTGAGTCTGCAGATTAGAATATGCACTTAAGTTGTTAAAGAATCACCAAACGGGCTTAACTTAATGCTTATAGTTTTCACTATAATATATCACCATCCGCATAATAAAATTGAACCTGAACAAGTAAGGTATGGTAAGGTTCGGGTACAACGGAATATTTTATATTCTGCCAACTTGCAAGAATAAAAGCCAGGGAAATGCTTTAAAGTGTAACACCATTCACATAGCGTAAAGTTGGCGGGTTGTTCGAAAACCCTGATATTAATTGTGTAGGGGCTAGGCCAAGTTTTCGCTCAAATTTATCTATTTTATACACAAAGATATACTGTTATGAATAAAACACGCTCTCGCATTTTCATTGGGATAACTCACATATTGGCCTTTATATGCGATACAAAGTCCCCCCGGCATTATTCGTGCCAAGTTTAATATATTATATTATTTATGATATGACTTCAGTAGAAAACGGAGTTGAATTGCAAACTCAGAAGGCATTCAAAATGTTTTTAAGGCAAAATATTTAGATTTGTTTATTCGATATCTATCCTTATTTTTTGTAAAAATAGCAAAAAAAAATGTTTATAAGCAATAGCACCTTTCACTCCCAATCCAAGATTTCTATACTCAATTTTTTGTTTTTACCATATTAATAAAAAAGTAATTTTTATCAAAAAAAAATTGCCTCGAAAGTATTGCCTACATTTATGCGCTACGCCGAACACCAATTTCAGGTGAGGACTAAATTGTAATTCACGAAAAATTGCTTTTAAATCACACTGTATGTAATTTAATCTTTAATTATTGAGTTCAGCTTACATGTTGCTACGGAGTACAGTAGTTTTGTTCACCTAACTGTAACCTATAGAGTGCCATAATTAAGTTCTAATCTAAGCTAAACAAGTAGAACTGTAGTTCGGCGCAGGAGAAGTAGCAAGCGACACCTGTAAGTAAAAAATGTTGGAAAAGTACATACCTACCAAACCACGAAAATTCAAAATAAAAAAAAAAAACAAGAAAAAATGTTAACTTCGGTTGCACCGAAGCTAAATACCCTTCACAGGTGCATTTCTGTTAGTAACTATGTGTCCAGTTTGTATGGAAGCTATATGCTATAGTAACCCGTTCTGAACAAGTTTTTTTAGAGATTACATTATTACCTTAAAAAATAATACATACCAAATTTCGTGAATATATCTTGTCAAAAGTGAAAGTTGTCCATACAACAACTTGATTCCGATCGTTCTGTTTGTATGGCAGCTATATGTTATAGTTAACCGATCTGAACAATTTCTTCGGAGATTACATTGCTGCCTTAGAAAATAATACATACCAAATTTCGTGAATATATCTTGTCAAATGTGAAAGTTTTCCATACAAGAACTTGATTCCGATCGTTCAGTTTGTATGGTAGCTATATGCTATAGTTAACCGATCTGAACAATTTTCACGGATATTACATTTTTGCTCTAGAAAATAATCCATACCAAATTTGGTGAGGATACATTGTCAAATGCGAGAGTTTTCCATACAAGCACTTGATTCCGATCGTTCAGTTTATATGGCAGCTATATGTTATAGTGGTCCGATATCGGCCGTTCCGACAAATGAGCAGCTTCTTGAAAAGAAAATGACGTTTGAAAAATTTCAAAAGGATATCTTAAAAACTGAGGGACTAGTTCGTATACATATATACAGACGGACAGACAGACGGACAGACAGACGGACAGACAGCCGGACATGGCTAAATCGACTCAGTTCAACATACTGACCATTTATATATATACTTTATAGGGTCTCCGACGCTTCCTTCTGGGTGTATAAAAATGGTCCAGCTCACAGTATGAAAATGTTTGTAATCGGATGAATACCCTGCTCACTTTCCGTATACTGTACTGTTAACTGTTAAAAAGTACTCAAAGCGCGATAAATGCATAACTAAATACAACAGAGACAAAAACTTTACTTCTCCGAAAAGGCATAAGAAGGCTTCAATGGAGTCAATAGTGAATGACGGGCGTGGCACCCCCTACTTTATTATAAAATTTCATATCTCGCGGCCGGTCCGACCGATTTCATCCTAATATGGTACACGATGTTTCTCTGACACATCGAAATCATACTACAGCCACGCCTACGTCTCATATAATAAAATTTTCAATTCCATTTGATATTTTCCTTTCGAGTAATCGAATCAAGAAGCAGTTAATATGACAGGACTATACCAACTTACAACCATACTTTTTCAAATTCAACAAAAAGTGTTAAAGCTCCTAGATACCGAATACGTGGACTTCAGTGGCTACAGTTGACTTTTATCTCTCTCTTTCTCTCTCTATTGACGGCAAACTTAGATTAACACTTACCGATCCAAACGGGGCAGATCGCTGGAAAAACAGCTCTTGGCTTTTATCGAAAATATCGGTCAATATGTGCGATATATAATTAAAATTCAAAAAGAAACATTTCCTAATAATTGTATCTATCTGTTGAATCTCGTTAATGCTTCTCTGATAAAGATTTTGGACTTCCGTGTGACTTCATCCCGCACATATAAGGCCAATATGTGAGTTATCTCAATGAAATTGAGAGAAGGTGTTTTTCTAATAACTTAACGGTACACATCACTGTTTAGAATGTATAAAATCAGTTGAATACTCGCCCTAAACCCCATAAAACTGAAAAGCCTTATTTACCTCAAGTTGTTTCCCTGGCTTTAATCTTTGCAAGCTGCAAGAGTATAAAATGTTCGGTTTAACCCGAACTTAGCTCTTCCTTATTTGTGTCAATATTAATCATGTTTCGTAAACTTTAATCAATCCATTTAATTGGCATTTGTTTTTGTTGTTAGTTGTTCTGGTGGCATTCTTTCTTTCTTTTTCTTTCCAAATTGTCTTATCTGTAAAGAGTTGTCAGCGGGAAGAAAAACAAAAATTTATTAAAGAATTTGATGATACTTCATATTTTCCATTCAATTTGAAGCATGCAAATTTAATTGATAAATAAAAAGCTTAAAGCTCTGCTAAATTCTATTTGCATAATGATATTTCTCTTTTGTCATAAATTTGTTGTTCGTGGCCAGTTATTCACAGCTTTCTAAATAAAATTTTAATATGGAGTTAATTAAATAAATATTTTTGCTGCACAAATATGTTGCGCTTTTGTTAAGAAAGAAGAATTCAAGTTGTTTGTGCTAGCCCAGAAAGCTTTCGGAAGCTGCGTACAACGTAATGGCTCGCTTTTCTTATGTTTTGCTTTTCTAGTCATTTGATAGTTATCTCAGTTATAAATTGTTAAGTGTTTTGAAATTGTTCCAGCTAACTTTCCATGCAGATCTTTGAAGTAGATTAACTAGAATCAGATTCGGTGCTTTTGATTTTATCTTGGAACACGATTTCCCGTTAATCTGTACAAACATGATTTTTTATGGGCTTAGCGCCAACAAGTAAAGTCACACGGACATTGATATTCTTGAAATCGGTGGACAATTATGTTACATTCGAACTTCGGTAGCTGTTACGATTGCTGAAAGTTTTATACATTCAGATCACTGTGAAACATTTCCCAACAGCATAAAACCTCTAAAGAGATAAATACATATTTTTTATATTCAATACTTCGAGGACTTAATTACTCTGGAGCAGGAGTGACAAAGCTATTCTTTCAATTATATAGAATAAAGTAGCTTAGAGCTTTCGCAAAGCTTAATTTAAGTCTGTGTTGTAAAAGCTTATCACAAAAAGTCTTAAAAAATGGTCTTCGTTATGCTCAGCCAAAGTCATATAGATGTAAGTTCTGGTATAGTTAAATTCTAGAGCGAAGCGAAGCTGGAAATGAGAGTTTTCCGGGTTTTCACGGTGAGTATCTTTTTATTGCTCACTCTTCATTCAGACTTTACTGAGATAAATATTTTCTAGCTGCAATACATTGTGGTACTAATTATTCTAGAGAAGGATTCTTCGATTATATAGTATATGTAAAGTTGCCAAAGCTTTCAAAAAGCTTTACTCAAATCAATCAGTAAACTTTTCACAAAAATAGAAGGATTTCCTGCTAAGTTTCCCGATTATATAGTATAAAATTGCCTAGAGCTTTCGAAAAGCTTTATTCAAATAGTGTTAAGAAACTTTTCACAAAAAAATTTACTGCTAATTCTCCGGTTATATAGTATAAATTGCTTAGAGCTTTCGAAAAGCTTTATTCAATATGTGTTAAGAAACTTTTCACAAAAAAATTTACTGCAATTCTCCGGTTATATAGTATAAAATTGCCCAGAGCTTTCAAAAAGCTTTGTTCCAATATGTTTTAGAAAATGTTTACAAAAAGTTTTGAAAATCAAAAAAAATCGTATTCTTTATTCTCAGCCAGCGTCAAGCAGTTGCAAAGAATTCTGGAATATTTGTATTCTAGAGAGCAGCTTAGCTGGAAATGAGACCTTATGAGCTTTCAAACTTTTTACGGAGAACATTTTTTATACAGCAGTTAATCGTCGGATTTGTAATTGGAAACTTCAATTCAAAAACCTTTATTGCTAATAAGTCGTTTAAGATGACCACTGAAAGCTTTAGAGACATCGAAAAGTGTTTATACTCTGTTCTGAGTCTCTTTGTGTCTATCTTTACTCAGTTTCGCTTGCGCTACCGCAATACTCCTTCTCAAATATGCTTAAAAACGTATATTTCTACTGAAACATATTGATTAGTTATTAAGTTTTCGGTGAAGAAAACCTTTTACAGTCGAGACGTGCTATATAAATATTCTCTGCAGCTTCTTAAAGCCTGAACATCTTGTATGGTTGAAAGCAGAAAAGAAATAAATGTCAGATCTGAAGCTTAAACAGGTGCCAACCTTTCGTTAGGAAAATTAGCCAGAGCTTCCAACAAGGATTTCAACTGCTCCGCTCGAAACTGTCGTGTTTCGATACTTTGCTGACACACTATACTCCTCGAACATCTCTTTTCTCTTAGGCTCACCGAAGGGTTTGCCAGTCTATTATCGGCTTTTGAAACATTTTATGTGAAATGCGGAATATTTCCCAATAACATAAATATATAACTATATGTATTTACATTTTTACAAATGTGTGTATGTGTGAATAAAGTTCTAAAATATTTTCGATTATTTATTTCAATATTTTCATTAAATTCTCTTAAGCACTTTCATAGAAATTTTTATTGTCACAAGCAAACAAATCATTGATTTTGGTTTTTCATTTATTTATTTTCCAAAGCGGACACATACACACACACACACAGGCGCAATATTGCGCACTCGTCAATAATAATTTTAAGCTTATAAAAGTTCATTTAATTTTATCACTTTAACAAGATAAGCAAAATATTCAATTAAATTAATATTTATGCGTGCTGCTGATTGCCATAACTGAGTCGACTAACAAATACACATACAGATGTGAGAATATATGTGCGTGTGGGTGTAGAAGGCATGTAGGTATTCATTAAAGATAACTGTTTCTGGTATACTTGACGGCGCGCAGTTTTCGGGAATTGAACTTCGAGCGCTACATAATTGGCAACTTAATTAAAATTGGTTGTCGAGGTCTTGGTAAGGAACTTCCTAATTTTTCTCAATGGTGTAAAGAGGAGAAAGGAACAGGAATTCCAGTTAATCATATGTGTATACATATGTTTAATCTACTCTCCATTATATAAACTGTTACTTCTGCTTGAAGGTTCAGAAATTCTATTTCTAAAATCGGCTCTTTTTATTGTGGCGTAATTTTTGTGGAGCCAACGAAGGTTCAGATACTCGAAAGAGATTATTTTGATTCAGTGCTTTCTTTGTTTGTTATTTAGAAACAGTTCCACCTAATTTGGGATCTCAAGGTTCCCATTGTGAACTGTTAAAATTATGTAGACAAGAGAGCCGAAAATTTTGTATACAAAAACAATGAGCAGATCAGCAAGGACGGGCGCTTTTAAAAGTATCTACGCAAGACTCTCACTAAAGGTGGTGTTTTGGCTCTACTAACAGGTGTCAAGCTAATAGTGTACTTAGAACGTGTCCAAAGAGCGGCTGTCATTGGCATCTTCGGTATTGTACGGACTACGTCAAGATTAGCATTTAATGCCAATTTAATTTAAACATAACACTTGGCGACATTGCCGACAGGCATATCGCTCCGAAGTGTGCTCTAAGGCTGAGGAATGCAGGGTATATGCCTTCAATTGCATTCCTGAAAACCTGGATAACTGCGGTGCAGAGATTACTCGTGGCGGCTTTTTCTTTGCTTGTATACCGAAGAGTGATATTTGGACGAGTCACTGGAGAAGAGACACGGTCAGTTTTTCACGCTTAGGTCGAAACTAGTATGGAAAATTGGAAAAGGAGTTTTCTGTATGGAGCCATCCGTCAACCTTAGCTTTAGGCTAACGGACCACTGTAGCGTTTTTCAGGCAGAAGTGAGTGATATTAAGATGACAGTAGAGCAGCCTCTTTCAATGAATTGAACATTCACTTCAACCTCATAACGACAATGCTGGCACATAGCTCGCTGACTGTGCGCTCAAATCCAGTCAAGAAATCTTTGTTATCATTAAAAATAGCATCAAGGTATTTCATCAACAGACTAGTTTGAGAGTCGTCGCGGAATCGCCGACAACTGCAAAGCTGGCGAGCTTGCCAGGGGTGTCACACTTGCCTGCTCCGCTCACATTTGAATGGGATCGAGTTGGATCTCCTTTGAAATCTTTAAAGTTTTAACAGAGCTAAGTGATCAGGGTTGTATGGAGCTCAGTGAGTTGGAAACATTCAGGCACTTTGCCATCTATTACTCAGTCTATGCAAGACCGAAGATAAAACATCTCGGCAGGTTTACCTTCGTTAAACTAAGTGGCATTGCCTACTTTATCTCAAAATGTGGTTGGCATATTTAGATATTGTTTTGCCAACTCTAGTCATTTTTCCCTACTCGAAATGTCGTTTTTTTTGTGACATAGTTTTTAAAACCAGATATTAGTAGTTTCCTTTGCATTGTACTAATCAACTACTGCGATAAAATTTCAGTGTTTTCAGGAGCTTTTCTTCATACAAGTCGCTCAGCATGTATAGGAATTTTGTACTTTGGACCTCCACCTTATTGAGTGTTGCATCTCTTTCTTCTTTTGAAGTATTTAAAAATCTTTTTTGCCTCTCCGATCGAAATGGAATATTTTTCATATATTTTGTTGTACGTTTCACCCCTCTTCTCATCTTCTACAATAAAAATCCGATTCTCTTCAGTTTTTCGTATTTATTATTAAGAAGAGTAGAAAAAAACTTCACCATAACAGAAATTTTCTTAATAAATACAAATTTACTAAATCTGTAGTAAAATTCAGTTTTACCTTGAAGGAAATGAACCAAAACTAATATTATACTTTCATTTGACACTTACTCATTGTGCACTAGCGAAGACTAATCACTCTCGATGGAGTAAATATTTTTGACGTCTAAATAATAAGTACAAATCAGACTCCAATTGTTTATTTAAATAACGGTGCATCTACATTAAATTCTCTATGAATTCATTCTTTATCAAAAATGTAGGAAGGAAATGAATGTTCTGAGGTTGTTACATTTATATTTTCATATTATGCCTGGTGTACCTCTAAATCTAACCTAACCTGACTTTTAGTCATTTACACTCCTCCTTCTCGAACCCAAATCAAAAATCACCCAAGACCTTACTTCCTAGTATAAGTAAATCAATATTGAAAATTTACTTCGAAAAATCTAAATATTTGCTTCTAACATATATCGAAGATCTATACTTCCAACAATCACGTAGTAAAATTTAAGATGAATATTTCAAATATGTTTTGATTGAGAGCCTTCTAAACTTTAATTTCGTATTTCCTCTTTGGTATTGACGATTATTTTTTCGTCGCTGTATGTTTCGAAAATGCCTGAACGCTCCGAGGCTAATGATTCGATTCCTATCATATTGTTGCCACATATCTTGTCATATTCTCCATACCAGGGCCTACGGAATTTCATCAAAATATCTTCTAGTCAAACATTCTTTTTTCCTTCCAGCTTTTAA
Source organism: Bactrocera correcta (assembly GCA_027475135.1). Classification (NCBI taxonomy): domain Eukaryota; kingdom Metazoa; phylum Arthropoda; class Insecta; order Diptera; family Tephritidae; genus Bactrocera; species Bactrocera correcta. The sequence goes on from CM050323.1 coordinate 45,245,603, forward strand.
TTCGATTATGCCAACACAAATTGTGAACAAATTCTACTTTTGAGCCAATTTGTAAATTTTCGATGTTACTGTATTGACAGCAACATCTACTGGTCAAGAAATAGTTTTCATTTGCGCAGAAGTCCGCAATCACCGCAGCAGTGGAGAACCAAAAATCGCCTTTTTTAGGCTGTCACGCGAGTTGTGCCTTTTAAGAATGTCAGTCCAATACAATTTATGGCTTTAAAAGCTCGACTTCAGTAAATCTAACCAAACGAGGCTATGTCGTGAAGCGATATTTTAAAGAGCCTTATGGTTTTTAAAAATATTCTCCATTAAGACCTATCCACTTTTTCTTGCGTTTCAGCCAATTGTCGAAGCACTTTTGCCTCTCTGATTGAGGTATCTACAAAGCATGCGTTTGGAACGCATCAACCGCCTCTTTAGGTTTCGAAAAACGTTGCCTTTTTAGTTATTCGTCATTTAGCCAAACCTTTACTTTCAGAATTATTCAAAATTAACTGTCCTCAGTTTTTCGGGTGGTAGGTTGAATACTGTGTTTATTCAGTTGCTGGATTCGGCTCATCTTGAATCTCCCATATTGTCGAATGCTGTTCACTTTCGGAATCACATGCATAAACTCAAGATTCATCATCTGTCAGGATGTCATGACGTGTGCCGAGGCATCGTTGTTGTATTTTTTTTTTTTAATTTCTTTTGACCAATCGACAGGAGCCTATTTTAAGTGATTGATAAATTGTGTGGATCCGACGGGAACACATTTTTTCACAGTCAAATGTCAGTCAGTTAGTCACGCCAACGCCTACAGTTGGGCTCAGTCTCTTGATAGGTCAAAAGACGATCTTCCAACATCAGTCTGCACACTGCACCAATAGTTTCCGAGACAACAACTGATTTTGGGCGACCTTCAGTAAAGTCGTTTTGGAGCGAACTACGGCCTCGATTGATTTCACCATATCATCGATAAATCTTGCTTCTTGCTGGAGCTACAACGCCAGAAAGCTCATGGATGCACTGTTGTTGATGCAATCCACGTCGAAACTTGTATAAAATAATCGCGCGAAAATGTTCGCGGTTTAGTTCCATTTTCTGGTCGAGAGGAATATTTTAAGTTTCTGTAAACCACAGGAATAGCGCTGGCGTATCAAAATGTTTGGAGTATGTAAGGCGTCAAAAATGTCAAGCTTTACAATAAATTTGTAAGTAGCCAGATTGCAACACTAGAGTTGTAAATTGCAGAAATATAAAACACAGTTTCACGTACTATCGGTATTTTGTTGTTTACAGTTACTCATAATATTCATATATTTATAAAAATATGCCGCTTTGAAAAAGATGGACTTAGGGGTATAATTTTTTTTAGCTAAAATAAAAAAAAATGTAATATGTAAATATGTCTGGTACATACGAGCATTATATACATATATTTAATACGTTTGTATGTGTATGTGTGTGTGCATTATCGCATAATCGCCTTAACGAGTTGTTTCACGTCACTGCCCATATCCGCTTAACTTGACGACTCAATGGCGCAAAAATGTCGATTTCATTCACACACGAAGAAAAAAGATTGCAAAGTTATTTAAAATAATGTGAACCGCTTACAAAAAGAAGTGTCGATAAAGCAACGAAGCAGCAGAGAAGAAATATGGAAAATTTACAGAATCGCAAAAAGTGCAAAATTGCAAAACATACACAAAAAATCAGCGCAAAGAAATCATAAGAATTATTTTACAACAACAATATGCATAAAAAATGCACAAAAACAGCAGCAGCGCCGTGAAGTATGCAACATTTTGTGTGGATTTGCGGCGTTTCGTTGGCGCGGCAATAAAACACTGCACGTTCAATTTGGCAAGCGTCCGCCACAGTTACAGTTATGTGCGCATGCATGCTTGCATGTGTGTGTGTGTTTATGTAAAGCTGTATTTGTATATGTTTAGACTCTTCTCTGACTAGCTGACGGCTTTGGCGCTTTCGCCGCTGCCGGTGTGTGATTTCCTTTTCACTACTGGTTTTTGTTGTTGTGTTGTTGTTAGTGTTGCGCTGCATATTTTTGATTTTTGGCAATTCACAAATAAACGCTGATTTGCCATTCATCTTTGCTTTTATGCTTTGCTTGTGCGCGTGCAAATATTTTGTGTATGTGTGTGTGTGTGTGTGAAAATGTGTGATTTTTCATTTTTGATTGCTTCTGTAGCATCTTGTTTTATATGCTATAATTTAGTGTCGTTCCAGCATAGCGCCATACAAAATATGCTCATATATATGTATGTATGTACTGTATCTATGTCTGCATATACATACATATATGCAGCTCAGGGACTCCTTAGAGACCAATTTTTTATATGTATGTGTGCAAGCGAAAAATTTTGTTTATTTATATGTGTTTGCTTACTGATTTCCGCGAATTTCTAGGACTTTTGTTGTTGTTGTTATCATTGTAATTCTTGTTGTTGTTATTATTGTAGTTCTTGTTGTTGCTGTAATTGTTTCTATTGTCATTGCTGTCGTTGTCTATTGCTGCTATTATACATGTTGTTGTTGTTGTTGTTGCTGTTTTCGTTATTGTTATTGTTGTTGCTATTTTTTGTTGTTGTCATCTACCTATTCCACCCAAATGGTGTGCATTTGTCAGCTGTGTTTTTCTGCTGTGATTACTTTATTTGCAGGCCTCGCAATGGTGTGAGACATAAATTCTTGTGCAGCATACTTTTCGGCGTCAACATGCCACAGATTCGTAAAAGCACACACACACATGGCAATATATCTTTATAAAAGCAGCCATACAAATTCTATCTTTTTACATTCAGTTCAACATTTTGCTTATCCCTTCTCCCGCTCTCTCTCTCTCTCTCACGTATGAATATGTGCTAGCATATATTCAGGCGCTTGTGCCTTTCGCTGCGGCTTCTTATTGCGCCAAAGTTCGACTACATTATTATTCGCCAAAAACTTGCAAATTCTACTTGTTTACGTGCCTTACCGTTATATTTTTTCTCACCTATCGCCGTCGTCGTCGTCAACATCATAAATGATTCAATTGTGTTGACGTTGCCAACGCACACACACATACGCATACACGAAATCACCCAAACTTATAAGCATACACAAGAGCGCTGACAACTGTATTGACTTAGCACTTACCGCCTCACCCATACATATGTATATGTGAATGCATGTTTGCATGTGTTGGTGCCTGAAAGTATGCAGCCTCATGCTTGCCCATATTGGATTATGCAATATATTTTGAAGCCGGCGTTGAAATTTCAATCAATCTAAGAAAGCACGCGCGCAGACATACACACACACACACAAAGTACTCTTACCAGCCAAGCAATCTCATGTGTGTGTATGTGTGTTGTCTGTGTTTGGATGAGTTTGTGGGTAGTGAAGTTTGTAGTGGCATATCGAGGACTTTTCTTTTGTCTGCGTTGAGTACAATAACTTTCTGCCAATAAATAAGTGGAAAAGTTTTCGAGAAAAGGGCTTCGCAGCGCACAAACACTCAAAACCCACACACACACACACACCCTCGCTGGCGAGTACCCTTACGCAAACTCATAATAAATAGAATTTCTATAAGTCAGTGCTACAGAATACTTACGAATACATTCTTAGAACTTAGGTAATCTCTACACATACAGATTTACATACTTATTATAAACATACATATGTATATACATATTTTGCCTCAAAATACCCTGTAGGAATGAGTGGTTTTTGTGGTTTTAAAGTTTCGCTTCTATAAATGTCAAGTCTACGTAATCGGAATCTTTATCCGACTATGTACTCGGTGGCTTCGTCAAAATTATTTCTGGAATGTCTTCTGTCGCTATAACAACAAGAGACTTTAAAGCAACTTACTTTACAAAGTAAAAATTGCAATCTGCTTTTAGGCGCTTATTTTATTGTAGCGATATTTCATGTGCTTTGGGAAGTGTGTCTCGGATAAAATTAAATTTTCGTGCTAGACTTCAATTTAGCACATAATATTTAGTAAAAAACCCGCACTTTTGAGACTGTTTATCCGATTAGGTTGCCACCTATTTAAATTTTTTGTTAAAGTAAAATTTATTGAAACAATAGTCGCAATGTGGGTATCACGTTGAAGCTTTAAAACAACAATAAATTTTAGAAGAGTTCCATCTGTTTTTTTTTTAATATTAATGAAATAATTTATGCTAATTGTTTTTCATTTTCTAATTTCGTTTTTTAGTAGTTATGTTATACTTAAGAATAATTTATTTTTCTAAAGTAATTTTATAAAGCAATTTATAATTATTTTTTTATTATATTTCAGTTTAAATTTTTTTATTGAGTAGATAAAACGAATTGAATACTTTAAAAATCAATTGTTTTTACTTAATTATTTTATTTGCATTTAATTATATAAATTTTTTAAATTTTTTGATTTCCATTTTCTATTGATTAGAAATAACTTAGGTTATACAAATTTAATGAACAAATTTTTTCTTAACTTAATTAATTTTTTTTAAGGAGTTTTATTCAATTACTCTGATGGTGTTTATCTATAATTTAATTAAATTTAATTTTTTAATAATATGTTTATTGTTTTATGAAATATTTTTTTGACGCTTAATTTTTTAAATTAATTGCATGAACTACTTGCATTTTACTCCATTGTTAATTCATTAATTTGTTTTTTTTTTTTTTTTCAAAATTTTTTTGATTAAAATTTTTCTTAGGGTTTTAAAATATTTAATGAAAAATTTTTTTCTTAATTATTTTTTTTTATTATGTTAATTTTTCAAATTTTAATATTTGTTTTAAAATTTTAATTAAATTTAATTTTTTAATAATATGTTTATTGTTTTATGAAATATTTTTTTGACGCTTAATTTTTTAAATTAATTGCATGAACTACTTGCATTTTACTTTCCCTTGTTAATTCATTAATTTGTTTTTTTTTTTTCAAAGATGTTTTTTTTTTAATAATGTATTCTTAGTTAATTATTTAATTAAATTGTATTGTGTGTAATTATGTTTTTCTTTAATTATGTTAATTTTTCATTTTAATATTTGTTCTTTAAAAATTTTTAATTACATTTAATTTTTTAAGTAGATTATTTTATTTTTCATTGTCTTTTAATATTTATTCATTAATTATAACTAATTAGATTACATTATAATAATTTTTAATCAATAAATAATTAATTAACGTTAAAAGACAATGAAATAAAACTCTAGTAAAAATTAACCACTATAAATAAAGCTACTTAAAAAATTAAATGTAATTAAAATTTTAGAACAAGTATTAAAATGAAAAATTAACATAATTAAAAAAAGAATAATTACACAAAATACAATTAAATTAATAATAATTGCCTAAGAATACTTTATTTAATATTAATAATTAATTTTAATTAATAATTTTTTAATTACATGAATTAAACCAATTTATTTATGGAGTTTGTGTTGTATTTAAAAAGATATAATTTTTTAAATTATTATTATTTTTTTAATTTTTAATTTTGTTTTCAATATTAATTATATTTTGTTTAAATTTTGTTAATTACTCATTTTAATTTTTGCCCTAAAATTTTAATTACACGTTATTTTTTCCGTTTGTTTTAACTACTTAATTATATTTAACTATTTTGTAATGTTGATTATATTTTTTAATAAATTATATGTTCTAATTTTATCATTTTTTCAGTTTTTTTTTAATAATGTAATAGTAATTGTACTTATTTAATTACGGTTGATTATTTTAAAATTAAATTTTATTTTATTTCTTGTTTGAAATTTATTTAAATTTCATTTCAATTACTTAATTGTTTTTAATTATTTTTACTCTTATTTTTTGCAGTATTTTGTATTTCCTAAAAATAATAAAATGATTTTTTTAAATTTTGATTCAACTTAATTAATTGTTCTAATTTTAATTGTTTTTTTTTTAAGTTTTTTAGTTTTTATAACATAAAAATATATATTTTTCTTATTTAGGATTATATTTATAATTAATTAATAATAATAATAATAACAATGTTGTTAATATTTTTTTTATTTTGCCATAATTTCATAAATATTGTACTTATTTATTTAAATTAAGTAAAATTATAATTATTTATAAATTTATGTTTAATTAATTGCTTTAATCGTTATTCATTATATTCTGATTTTATTTAATTTTATTTGTCATTTCATAAATACAAGTTTTTTTTGTTTAATTTTATCAAAAGTTTACTTAATTATTTTTTAATTTAAATTAAATTTTACCAAATTTGTACACTTATATTTAATTTTATGTTATTTAAATTTATTACTTATTTTAAGGAATTTTACTTAATTATTTAAAATTATATTTAATTTTTATATTAGTTATATTTTAATAATTTTAATGTTTATTTGTTTTTAGAAAAATTTCATTTAATAATTTTTTTAATTAAGTTTAATTATCTTTAATTTTGTTAGTTAATTTTTTATTTCTAAGTACATAATCATCAAAAGTTTACTTAATTATTTAAATTTATATTTAATATTAATTTTTTATATTAATTATTTTTTATTAATTTTAATAAATTGCTTCATTTACATACATATTTGAACCTCACCACTCCCATACTCCCACGTTTTAATTAATTTCAGCAAAATTTAAATTAAGCTTAATTATATTTAATTTTACATCTATTTTTTATAAATTCTCTCAGTATCTAAGTAATTTTAATAAATTTAGGTATTAACATTATTTAACGCCACCATTTCCTACCAGGCATGCGCTAAAAATTCACATCAAGCACATGGACATACACACACAGTCTCACAAATGCAGAACAAACATGCGGAAGGCTTAGTAAGTAGCTTTTCAGCAGCAAAACTTTCACAATACCTGCAATAACTGTAAACAAACTTTCACGTACACAATTACACCACTTCAAAAACACTCGTACACCCACACCCAAACACACAAACACATGTCAGTATGTTTTTTAGCGAGCAAGTCTGCCTCACAGGACCATTGTATAACTCATTTTCCAACAAAACATTTTGCAACGATTTCTGTTATGACGCGCATAAAACTAACAATTCAACGGCCATTTCTTGGCTTCTTTATTAGATTGTTACGATTGTGTAAGCCGCTAAGCACACGAGCAGCCAACTGTATTATTTAGTTGTGTAAGCTTATGTAAAGTAAATGTTTACATACACGTATATACCGTTACGACTTCTTCATCATTATGCCAAACTCACTTAATAATATTTAATTGACTACTTGGCAGCACAGACACACAAACAAACACTATGTACATATTAACCTTCTGTACACACATTTTAAAACATGCATATGTTGTTGTATTTGTGCTAATATCTCTATATTTAATTGGTAATTAATAGTTTCACAAATAATAGCAGCAATTCTTATTAAACGCTCACGCACATGCCATGATTCCCATTAACTACCTATGGTTGTATGTGTGTGTGGCCACTGCTGTAATTAATCAGCTTGACTAACTTACAATTAACTTCGTTGCTAGTTCGTGACAGCGATGCGTATATAATCATTAATCAATTAGCAATCAATAAGTGCAAAGCGCAGCATTGATAAGTAAGTCATTGCCGGCAATTCACAATGGACACCGCTGGGGTGCGTATTTTTAGTGGGGATTTCAAAAGTTCCGCTATTTTCAGCGTTTGGCTTTTCAGTGTGTATAGTTTGGATTCGTCTCGTTGTTGCTACTTATCGATAAACTATAAATAGCATTGTTAACTAATGGTTAAATGATGTGATGAGTAAATCACCGAAAAAATTCAAAATATTAGGGGGGCCCCCTTTAAAGACTGTTTACTAGACTTTTTTGGTAAAATTTGCAAATTTTTTTACAAAATTTGTGAATTTCAAAATTATTTAGAAAATATGAGGCCGTGGCTTAGGTGACCCAAAACTAATTAGACTTTGAAAACTGGAAGAAAAAAATTTTTAAAATTCAACTGTCAAACTAAACAGAGTAATTCTGCTTTTGGCATATTGTTAAAATCAAAATTTAGTGTTGCCACCTGTATTTAATGGAAATTAAAAACAAACATTGACATAGTTTTCAAGATGTGTAGCTTAATGAAAAGGCTGAAGTCATTGTACAGCTGAACATATTTTTCAAAAAATATTGCCACCTGTTTATACATTTTATAAAAATGAAAAAAAAAATATATAAATTAAAATGATTTGGTAGAAAACTGTTATCAATAGAAAATGATTGAGAAATGCTTATGGCAGAAAAATATTTTCGCGATGCTGCCATATGTTTAGTTTACATTTTATTATTATAAGTGGATAAAAAAATTAAATTATTTTAATACATACATATGTTTCCCTCGAACTAAAGACGCGTAAAAAAGTTTTCGACTAAAATTATGAGTTGCCACCTGTTTCAAATGTAAAAATTACATTCAAATAGCGCTTTTTAAAACTCCCTGAGAAGGATGCCAGGAAATCGATTCAGAACAAGGAAATTGTATCAAAGAATTCAGGCAGCCACGACGGTGCCTCAGAGGCCTTGATAATGGCGCACAGCGAAAAGCTGCAAAAACAAAGACAGGTCCAAACTGTGAAGAACATGTGGTGAGGGTGAGCACCAAGCTACGGAATGTACCAATAAACCAAAATGCTTGCCTTTTCCTAAAGGCAAGTACTAGTGAAATTGATCACTTTAACCCGGGGGACTGAGATGCCCGATACACTTAGAAAAAAACGAAACAAACCCCAAAAAAGTTCTTACAACTTAACCAAAACCACTGCCAGGCAGCACAAGACCTTCTAAAATTCTTCAGTTCTTGAGAAACAGATCGATTTGGCCTTACTTTTGTGAACTATATAAAATCGATGAAGGTGCAAACTGGTCGAGTGATACAAGGGGAAAAAAGCGGCGAGGGAAAAGTAACCCTGACTCCCCCAACTGGAAAACCTTACCATTCAAATGGTTTTGTTCGAGTAAGGGTTAATGATATTAATATCTTTAGTTGCTATTTACCCTCCAGCATCAATGACAATGAATTTCAGATCACCGACCATCGGGTGACTGATGCCCGACGTATAACCAATCTAGAAATAGGCGGCAACTTTAATGCCTGGGCTATGGGGATGCATAAGAACAAATAGTAGTGGGGGCAAAAACTTACTGGTTGAGTTGTTAAATACAAATCGACCCACATTCAAAAAATTGGACGGCAGTCAGGGATAGATCTGGCTTTCGTCCACTCCAATCTAGTTTGTTGATCTCAATTGGAAATAATTAAACATTATACTTTTAGCGATCACTATACCATTGTATTTGAAATAAATGCCGCACACATACGTCAGAGTAAACCTACCCTAGTAAGTAGTTCCTGGCGAAGTAAAACTTTTGACCCTGACCTCTTCGAAAAAGTATTTAAACCCACCACTCTACCTTATAATCCGCTCACGATAATCCGCTGTCGGCGAAAAGTTCCGCCTCCATAATTATGAACTGTCTTAAGACAGCACTTAACGCATCAATGGTCAAGTATACACAACGCAACAATCACACCCCCATACCGTCCGTAAATAGGTCGAACTACACGATTACGAAACTGCGTAAATAATGTCAATAAGCCAGGCGTTCATATAGAAGGTCACATGACACCTATGAGCATATACTCCTCCAAAGACTGTTCAAGGTTAAGAGAAAACTATTAAAGCAATGTATTAAGCAAAGCAAATGAGATTGCTTTCAATAACTCTGAAGACAATGCCTGAGGTTTAAAGTCGCAATGGAAAAATTCCGTTCTCTTGGGCAAATGTCAGAGATAATGGAAGAAACCCATGATGTACCGAAGAAGTTCGAGAAGTATGTGTACGGTTTAAAGTGCTGGGTGCAGATGGAAAACAGCATTTGTTAAGAACATAGACCATTTTCGAATAATGTAAATAACGCAAAATAAAACAAGCATTTACAGTCCTGTTCTATTTTCGGCCTGGAGCGAATTGTATACCAACATATAAATAAAGACATGGATAAAACTGGCGGCTTAGCTTCGAATCAATTTGGATTCAGAAAAACAAAGTCTACAATCGAATTGGTGGACCTAGTAAAGCTATTTTAAGGACATAATTCTGGCAACAATACATATAAGGGATAAAAGAGATATAATGTCATCGGTGGTGTTACAAAAAAATCTGTACTCTGGTGGAACATAATGTGTGCGGATCTTTTTCCATTTATGTCACTTCTGCAATAAGTGTATGCTTCCTCATTTCTTACAGTGTCGGAAGACGTTGCCATTTAAGCCAAAGACTCTAAAAAGCAGTTAACGGACTTACCACCCAGAAGGCAGTCGAATAAGACGTTAGACGTTCCAGTTGATTCCGAACACTGAACCATAGAGCATGAGAACATAGAGCTTGCGTTGTTCAATTGACCTCAACATAAACAAGAGAGGCAATACCTCAAGAGTGTATACGGTATTGTCCCAAACCCAGAAAACGTAGAAGATCAAAAGGTTGTAGCAAAATATAAGTGGAATGCGGTATGCGCAATATTCACTAAAATCATAAAAATCCAAAGAGCTTGAGAGCAACTTTGGAGAAGAGAACTTCAAAACAAAACGGACCACTAGAACGCGAACCAAATAAACGCGTACCAAAAGAACTTAGTCATAAGGGAAGGGTTAGGCGACAAACGTTGCATGGGGCGGGATTATTGACCAACAGAGGCAGGGTCAAGTAAATCCAACTTATAACTGAATACATTGAGGCTATTACAAATGTAAGGACATTGCTCATAGTCCACACGTAATACTTGAGCGTCGTACCGGGATCCGTAGATTGCGGTAGGAGGTTTAGTTCAGATTAAAGTTCAACACTGACATGGAGTTCAGGTTTTCGACTTCCGCCTAGTAACACAAGAAAAAAAAACTGTATGTAACATAATAAAGTTCCTGAGTAAATTCTAGAGCTTTAAACATTTTTAAAATAATGTTGCCACCTGTTTATAAATTTTAGAAAAAAGGAAAAATTTAAAAATTATTTGTTAGAAACTTATTATCAAAGTAAAAGAATTTAGAAGTGTTTGTGACAGAAAAATATTTGCGCAGTGTTGCCACGTGTTTACTTTTATCTTTTTAACTGAGTTAATAAAAAAATATTACAATCTGTTCACTAAAGTGGCTTAAGCAAGTTTTGAAATAAAAATTAGTTTGTTTTTTTTTTTAATAATGTTGCCACCTGTTTATATATTTTAGAACAACGATAAAAAAATAAAAACGATTTGTTAGAAAATTATTATCAAAGTAAAAGGTTTCAGAAATGTTTATGACAGAAAAATATTTGCGCAGTGTTGCCACATGTTTATTTTTTTTTTGAATTGAGTTGCTAAACAAATATTATTACAATCTGTACGTTACACCGAAATGGTTTAAGAAAGTTTTCGATAAAATTTTTTTTTTCAGGTTGCCACCTATTTGAAAAAATTAAATTAAAAATTTAAATTAGCCGAATTGGTAAAATTATGCGAATATTTTAACATTGATATAAAAACATTTTTTTTTTCGTTTTTTCTAGTGTATCTGCGGTGAGCATTTCTCCAACCCTCATATTATAGAAAATTTAAATGTTTGACTTATACGAGCGATGATTCATTGATGTTTTGATATGTTTTCAGGTGCTTTCTCAAACTACCGCTGAAATGGGCCACATCTCAGTGTAAACTGTCTAGATCCAATTTACAGCATTAATTACAGCTCCAGAAAGCGTCAGCGGTCAGATTCCAAAGATTGCAATTTTGCACCTTACATTTTTGAAGCATTTAATATAGCCTTTTTTGACTATTCCTGCGTGGTTAGCACGATTCACACAGTCCCTAGTACCTTATCATTGACATCACAAGCATACGTTCACAACTTTGATGGAAATTTCAGATCAAAAAAATTCGCCTAAATGTAGGCAATATAATTTATGCACTATTTCCTAAAACTTCGTACTAGTTTGTATCACTTGTAAAACTTGGACCTAGTAATATGTGAAAATTACAAAAATTTAAATTTCATTGACATTTCTATCAAAATCCGAAACAACTAAGTCGACACCATACTGACAGCTGCCAGTGAACCGAAAGGACTTGCCCCACATCGAAAACCTTCAAAAACGTATGTATGTGTCATGTGCATACATTGCTGAAATTTGCACAACAAAATCGCACTTACGTTATTAGTTCAGCAGAAAAAGTTGCATTTTTAATCTAATTGAAATGTTTAAGCTACAGTTTTAGCAAAGTTGTAAAATTATTTTTATTCTCACCGTAATTTTTTTCATTTTTGCAACCAACAACTTTGGTTAGTGCATTAAATCGCTTCATTTTTCACACTGACACTTTACACAAATCATAGCACCCCCTCTTCGCCTAACACCGCCCTACCCTCACGCTCTGGCTCGGTCATTCGCTTGTCCTCTTTCACTAATGCTGACACTTTCCATTTGCCAATTCCCAACAGCCATGTTTTGCTGTTCTGCTGCTTGGCACTTTTCTGCATTCACTTTTGTATTCCGCTTGTTGTTGGCTATGTTGCTGTTGCCTGGATTGCACAGCTTGAAAGCTTTTTTGTAGTACACAGCAACAGCAACAACAACAGCAGCTGGAAAATATTTTGCAAACTCATCATTCAAAACAATTTTAAAGCTGAAAAATCAAATTTTTCCTTCAGTCACAATGGAGTCAATAGTTTTCTAACTCAATTAAAAAGTAAGGTGTGCCACACACTAAGTAAGCCCAGTGGCAGCACCAACAACAAGGCAGCAACCATAAAATATTCTGCACAAACCCATACGTGCCACGCACACATACACACACACACACGCGTGCTCAAATATGAGTTGCAGTGTGGCAGGAAAAACTGGTTAATTTTATTTGTTTGTTGTGGTTGTTGTTTTGAAAATAAATATTTTCATTTCCATAATTCAAATGTTGTAGTCCGATGGGGGTCGTGCGGCGAGAAGAAATGTTTTTGTATCGCAAAAATTCCATATTTTTGAATATTTTTCGCTTATAACATTCGGGTGGTGCCGAAAATCGGAAAACTATGCGCTTACAGCTGAGCTGAGTAGAATGATCAATTCAATAATTAAATAATTATTATTTTAACCGTATCTTATAGCCACAGAAGCCAGGTTAGACTCGGCTAACCAAAGCCTAACCAAAAACTACTATAAATAAAATATATCATAAGATCCTCACAAATCGACAAAGCGCCTTAATCTTATCACAAATTTTTTGAGACGACTAATTTCAGTTTTGGCTATGGCATTTGGTTCGTCGAAGCTAAGACTCCCTAAATGCTTCGTGGTAAGTCTTGCAAAGGCTAAACGATGGAAAATAAAGTCCCGACTGTTTAACCCGCCTCCTCCTTCACACTCCTTCGTACAACTTGCGTCCGTCAAAATTTTTAGCTTCATTGCACTCATGAACCCCTACTATTGCGGCAAGATGCATTTTGCTAAGAGCAAATAGTACAGAAGATCTGCTGCGTTCTACTTCAAGCCAAAAGGTATTTGCAATCGCACAGAAGCAGGTCGTTGACCAACGCCTGCTAAACGCACACGAGATCCAGTGGTCCAATGCCGGAGCTCACGCAGCCAATGGAGATACATCTCGACCTCGGCGGGGCATGGGTGGCTGCTTCGGCTATCTCGTGGGTTTTTAGTTGCCAGCGATTCCGCTATGACCAGACATCCTAAAGAGTCTGTTAATGAAATAGCATAATGCTATATTTCTTGAGGATAGACACTTCCTTACTAGCATTGAGCAAAGAGTTAGGGGGCTTAGAGCTGGTATTGCCGCTCTGCTGTCGAAGTAAATACGCAACTCCCTGAAAGAGGCTGAACTTTATAGCAGTACGTTTACCACCACCTTATTAACAGCCACTTTTGACCGAAAACTTTTCACCAGACGAATATATGTTAGAACATAATTGGCTTGACTACGTAGAGCAAAAACACCTCCTTTGGTGAGGGTCCCAACTCTTTCCCTATATCTTCTCTACAGCAATAAAAGACCAGCCAGCCTTTCTTATCCTTATCTCAATGGTTTGGCCCTACCAAGTATAAGCCTTACCACTCTCTCCGCCGTTCTGAGAAGATTCTAAGGAGTAAATTCATGACTGGAGTGATATAAATAACCTTAGAAGTAATCTATAATGTATAAGTATTGAGAACGTAAAATATGTTATGAAAGAGAAGGCAATGTATTAAGAAAGAATTGAGTGCAAAGCTTTGCAACTGTAAGGCGAGACGAGAAGCGAGATTAAATCATGTAACGAATTGGCTTATCATGTGAATGGAATCGGTTGAAAACTTACGAAGACTAAGTTTTTCAACTAAATATTCTAATCAGTATACAGCGTGGTCCATATTCGATTCGAGTTTCCTTACTTTTTTAAAGAAAAAACACAGCAACTTCGAATTTAATAGAGTGTGATAATTATGATTCGAAAGAACATTCTTTGGTTTATTATTTGAAGATCATCTCTTTCAAATGTTGGCTACGGTAACGTCTCAAACGGTCCATTCATTGAGTCTAATTTTCGATGACGATGACGATAACGCTCGCCCTTGATGGTTATATTCTCACTGGCTTCTTTTGGAAGAAATATGGACTAATGATTCCATTGCGCCACAAAGCACACACAGCCGTTGCGTGAGCACATAGAGCGATGTCGCTTGTGAAGGTCGAGCAGCTACAGTTCGTTTACAAGCTGTATTTTGTACGCTTTCAATTTAAGACCTCGACGTAAAATGCGCCAAGTCATCCAAACGCCAATCTGAGTTGTTGTGAACGACGCCGAATGGACTTCACTGCGTGCTGAACGTAATTTATTCGGTCGAATATTATCTAATAAAGAATGCTGGGTCTCAAGATGGATGATGGTGGTCTCAAGATGGTGTTGCGGAAAGTACGCTCAGTAGGCCGATTATGCTGTGAATAAGTTGAGCGAAGCGCTTAACACATTCTTTACAGAACATGAATTTTCGTAACAAAGTTGAACGATTTGTAAACTTTGTTCACGCGCAAGTCTTTCCATGATGAAATGCCAAAAAAATGCTTGACTCACGCGTGATCGGTCAAAAAAAAGTGCAACTACTTGGGTCACCCGTTATGAAAAATCACACATAGTAACACCCTAATAGCCACACATGCTTTATATTTAAATAATAATTTCAGTTGATTTGTATTTTGTCGGGTGTCCAGCTGGTATTTTACCAATTAATAAATTGTTTCTTCACAAAAAAACTTCTTCTTCTTTACAAAAAAACGCCAATGAATATATTCAAGTGAACTTGGTAATCGCCAGCTGTAAAAAAACAACAAATTGCACGCACATATCAAGAAAAAGTTGCTTTGCAATGCGATACCTTTTGAACATAGGCGCGGACTTTTTCGGGCAACCAAACCGCTTTTGCCCATACTTTTTCACCTGCCATGAAAGTCAATGCCGATTGGCCATATCAATTCAGCGAGTTTGTGTTAAGTGTAGTTTTTTGTTGTTGTTTGGCTCAGAAATACACGTGAGTGATTGCTAGAATAGCATTTCAGTGCAATTTCTACTTCATTGCCAGATTTGGTTTATTAAGCCAAACAAATTTCTGCGATTTTTTTCTGTTTTCTGTTTTTGAGATTATAAGTGCGTGAATGCGATTGTGTGTGTGTGGATCATGCGCTTCAGTGATTGGAATCAGTTGCAATGAATTTAAGTTACCGCAGGCGTATTTTTCATGGAACTACAATTTCAATAAATATCGAAATACGGCAGCTAAAAAGAAGTGTGTTTAAAAAAAAATTTCGTGAGAGGAAAATGGTTTCAATTGCATATTTCTGTCTTATGTGCAAAAAGTTTGATACATATACATACGTATTAAAAAATAATTGTAATATTTCAAGTATCTGGTCTTCAACTAGTAAGGCTTCTCTTCCGCAGAGTCCTGAAAACTTCGAGCTGTGTGTCGCAGAGGCCAAATGGCGCAGATTTTACTCGCTCACCTACCGACGAGAAATACATATTTGGATGAGACGTAGGCGCTGCAAACTAGGCAGAATGAGCTTTTTCATGAAGGGATCAAAGCTAGGAGGGTAGGTAGGAGGGGTAGTTTTCTGTAAGAGCTCTCCGTCAATCTAAGCTTTAGGCCACCACAATACTTTAGTCTTATTCAAGCAGAAGTGGCTGATATTAAGGTGGCGGTAAACGTCCTGCTGTGAAGTGCAGCCTCTTTAACAGAACGTGAAATAATACCAAATATTTTCAAACTTTCAAATACCAAGTATATAGACTCCAATTTCTTAGGCTAATTTCTTAAAGAGAGTTGCATAATTGTAAAAATACGCTCTTGTGTTACATATTAAAAAAATAAGGTAAATATTAGGACGGAGTGGGTCCAACTAGAAAATCTTATAAAAATCATAAAAATACAAAATAGGACTTATGCTGTAGTTAGTTCCATCAAGTCCATACACGTGCGCCATAGACATTTATTGGAATGCTGCTAGTCAATTGTGCAGCTTTTTCAGACGACCTTCTGGAGGAGCGGCACATGGTTTGGGCCATCAAATTGTCCAAACCATTTAAGTCGCCGGATTACATCATACCAGCACAGCTACCGCAGGCTTTTAAGGTGGTGTATATACACCTGGCTGGTATCCATCTAACTGAACTCCATAAGGCTTCTGGAGCCCTAGAAGCGAGTCAAGGTTACGTTAATTTCCAAGGCAGGTAAGAGCTCCAATTTCACGGGAAAATGATTTTATAGTTTGAGCGGTTGATAAACGAACACATAAGGGGACGAATTCCGAAACACCGATTATCTGAAGGCCAACAAACGCTCACTGCAAGGACGGGTCAGTACATACTCATACTATTACGTCATTATTTGAGAAAGCCATAATGTTTAAAGAGTAGTGTTTGGAGTTATTAATAGCGACTTGCAGTAGCAGTCGTAACAGTTCTGGCCGGTTTTGGGGATGAGTAAAACCTCAAACATTTCATTTTCAGTCTTCTTTTCGACAGAGTGACGTAGTAGGGTAGCGAACATGTGAAATTTAAACCTTACTTTCTCTTTGTAATATGATTTTTAAGCAAAAACTTAATATCGAAATAATTTTTATCTTAAAAATAAAACATTTGCTACTTAAAATTAAGCAAGATTTTTAAAAATTAGTGAATAAGTCTTTGAAAATGGACATTTTTTAAAAACTGAAATCAAAATCATCTGCGTAAGATACCGTTCAACACGTTGGTGGTGTTTGTAAGTAAATATAAGATGCGTTCCAAAGTAAACAGGACTTTTTGAATCTCGCGCCCCCTGGTGGCGTCATCTACATGTCGACTGGTGCGTTAGAATCTGCTGTCTTTATCGATTGTCCAATAAGAATTCCATGACATTTCATTGGTTGGAAGTGAAGTTATTGAGTTTTAAGTGTCGGCATTGTGAGAACTAAATATCTATACAGAATTTAGTCCACACAACCCATAAGGCACACCCTATTGTTCACAACACAACGTGAAAATCACGCCACTTCCAGAAGCACAAGAAGACGGAGAAATCAGACAAGCAGACGAAACAACAACAAGCCCACACTGCCAGCAACATACGCTGTCCCAGCAACACACGCCATCCCAACGCAACATGTTGCGAATGTGTTAGCACTCAACACAGGCTTGGTGGGGAATTAGATGGCCGACGATCAGGGAGTCAGCACGGGACTGTGACAGCGTATGCAAGTTCCGTATCAGACTACGCAGTGAGTTTATTCTCTTGCTAGTCTTGATACCCTGAGTTGTGAACGCCGTCTGTTAAGGGTGAGCTTGGTAGTAAGTTTATCCTCTGACCACCTCAACCTTTAGCATCGCGGTCGCTAAGGCGGTTTTCCATGGTCCGGTATCTTTACGCGGCTAAAGTGGTTGAACAGGACATCACCAGCGTGTTACTCATTCGATATGCCTTTGGACCATGCAAAATGCTTTTTTGAATAAGAAGAAGGCTATTTTGAATAAATGAATTGATTTTGCCGAAAAAACCATTTGTTCTGTTTTTTTTTTCTTTTAAAGTCCTGTTTACTTTGGAAAGCACCTTGTAATTACAAATCGTCACCCAAAATGCAAAATAACTTAACATCATTTTTCATAAGGAAGGAGCAAAGGAAAAACGATATAATAGAAACCTCTCAAACTAAAACGAAATTCGAGTTTTGGTTATACTATTATATATTAGTTATAATTTGGTTATATCTGACAGCGGCAACTGCAAATTGTATGCTACATACATACATACATTTATGTAAAATGATGTGGTGAATAGTAACCACTAACAGTAATTTCGATTTTCTTGATGAGACATTGGTTTGCATTTTAGTTGACAATATGTAATTGTCTTCTTACAAACACATCCAACGTGTTGCTCGAATTATTTGTCACTCATACGCCCCGGCGCACCCTGCTGTATCCACGCAGAAAACAAAGAAATGCAGGTGTAATAATTAGAGCAATGTAAGCTCACTTTTTGAATAAAATATATATGTAATATTAATCTTGAATATATCCCCTCTCCCTCCAACCCCCTCAACTTTGCACCTTGATCCTTATTTTTGCATAGTTTTTGCTCAACTTTCCTCACACAAATAAAACTTTACAAATCCAGCAATACAATCTTTCAAGCACTTTCATGTATATATTTGCAGTACATATGTATATACACAATTTATATGTCACCAGTATATATATATATGTGTAAGTGCCAGTATATATATGTATATGTATAAGTGGAGGTGAAGCTCTGTAGGTTAGTAATTCAAAGATCATAGCAGCTATTGTTTTAGTTTTTGGCTGCAGGTAAACACGTGAACTTTGCTACGCAGCGCGTTGGCAACAACGCACAAACACACACACACACACTCATATAAATACATTCGAATGCTTGGAAAGACACATACACACCCACACAAGCGTGTTTAGGTTAAATTGGCGCAGCATGGTGTTGTGAAATCCCTAGCAACTACTATATTTGATTACAACAACAATAACAATAAGAACAACTATTATAACTAATTTGTCTTCGAAAACAAAAAAAAAAAACAAAAAACTTGAGACACCGAACATTTGTAGGAAAACTTTCACGTACGCATCTAAAGCACTCACATATACTAGTCAAATGGAATATACATTATTTGCATATGTATGTGCGTGTGTGTGTTGGCATAAGTAACTGATACAAATTAAACTAAACTTCACTAAGCAATAAAATTGCTTACACTTGCAGCAGCTTATAAATAACGGCAAGCAGAAATGCACATTTACTTCGCTTAACCGTTAGGGCGTATGTTAGTCTGGGCGGTAGTGGCGGTGGAGGGTGCGTTTAGGTAGGCAGCGCGTGCACGTGGCCCAAATAAGTAAGTAAGTAGTCGCCTAAGTGGCAAGTAAGTAAGTAAGCAAGCAACTAAGCAGCTCTAAGTACACACATGCATATGTGGAATTGTGGGTGTGTGTGTGTGTGTGTGGAAGTGAAATACGCGTTAGAGCGTGCATGTGTGTGTGTGAGTGGATTGAGTAGTGTGGGTGTGAGCCGCTGCTAAGTATTTGAGTCACGTGCCGCCTGCTGTAGCTGAATAACTTTGCGCTGCCTTATGATTTAGTGGGACAGCAAAGCAGAAACGCCAAAAAAACAAAAACAAATGGCACACACATACACACAATCAAGCAAAAAGTACGAGTAAGTGTAATTCATAAACTGTGCGGCAGCAGCTCCCCCTGCGTCGCGCTCAAAAATTATGCATATGCTACAAAGCAACATAAAATTATGCGGCAAGTGACTGTTGTTGTTTTTACTGTGGTTGTTGTTGTTTTTGCTGTCACTGTTGTTGTTGTTTAATTGCTAGCGTTGTTGTTTGTACAAAAATCGCTATGTTTTATTACAATTATCTTTGTTGTTGTTGCTTATGTTGCTCCCATTGTTGTTGTTGTCACCGCTACTCTCACCCACCATTCGCCACAAAATTACTCACTGGCAATTATTTATGGTTAAGCCATTTGATTTCTAACTGTATAATTTGATTTTATAACTTTTTGCTGTTTTCTTTGTTGTTGTGTTGTTGTTTATTTGTTTTTTTTTTTGCCTTTCTCTGCATATTTTATAACTCCATTACAAATGCAAACAATTGCAATTTGCTGCTGCGCGCTTCTGCGTGCGGCTGTGTATGGCTTGCCGTGTGTATGTGTGTGTGTTATTGTTTAGACGGCTAACCGAAGCTTAAAATGCATTCATAAATAAATGCGTTTACATGTGACCGCAAATAACAACAGCTAAATCCCAGGTAGTGCATATTTCATATATTGGCTGCAAATTTCGTGGCCACTTTTTATATCCACATAACCCTTATATAAGGTTGTTGGTAGACTAGAGGGTATTAATTACTTAATTCTCTAAAAATAACGACAAGCATATGGCATTTGGTCGTAATGTAACTAGTTTGTAACTAGTTGTTAATTAGATGGATAATTAACTTAATTCTCTAGAAATAACGACAAATGGTCTTTGGTCGTAATGTAACTAGTTTGTAACTAGTTGTTAACTTGATGGATAATTAACGTAATTCTTTAGAAATAACGACAAATGGTCTTTGGTCGTAATGTAACTAGTTTTTAACTAGTTGTTAACTTGTTGGATAATTAACTTAATTCTCTAAAAATAACGACAAACATATGGCATTTGGTATTCATATCACTAGTTTGTAACTAGTTGTTATGAATTGATGGATAATTAACTTAATTCTCTAGAAATAACTGACATATGGTCTTTGGTCGTAATGTCTAGTTTGTAACTAGTTGTTAATTTGATGGAAAATTAACTTAATTCTCTAGAAATAACGACGAATTATCTTTTGTCATAAAGTAACTAGTTTGTAACTAGTTGGTAATTGAATTGATATTGGTGAAAGAAATCTGTTAAATGAAAAAAACGTGTAAAATTGAGAAATATAAGGGATGTCTAATTTCGGAGGGAAACGAATATTAGAAACTCTCTTAATTCTTAAGAAACCATGTCAAATCTTTGTAAGCAAAAGACACGGTAGCTTATTAAACTCTAAAATGTAAGTTTAAGTTAAGTTTGCCGTTAAGAAATCTAACAGACTAGGCAATATGTGAGGTTTGAAACCCGCAAAAGCTATGAAATCATGTACAGGGAAAAGTGTAAACCGTTTACACCCATTTAACACAAATTATTCAAAAGAATCCATGGCCCATAATTTCGCTAAAAGTCATATTTAACAGTATCAGGGAAGTAAAGTTAACTAGAAAATCGAAACTCACTCTTTTATAGATATTTTAGATTCAGTATTAAACTATTTTAACCTCGAAAAAATATTTCCAAACTTATAAAAATAACTTACACATTGCCCAACTTATACGATATAAAGCCAACTGGAAGAGAGACAACTTTTGAACACAAAGAAGATAGCGACAGAAAGATATGAGCGCGAAGTATTTGTGACTCTGTCCGAAAATTTTATCAGAATTAAAGCATCGAACAAATGGTTCAAGCTCGAGCCGGGCTTCCACGGATATGGAAACTGATATCGGCACACAGAGTACACTTGAAATTTGGAAGAAACACTTCTCGTACCTATTAAATAGCGATAACAGTACTGTGGCGGACGAAGAAGAACCCGCACCAACAATCTACCGTAACAACATTGTCGCCACGCTAATCGACCAAGAAGACAAAAATTATACTCAATAAGTCTCTCATTATTTCCGTCCTATTTTACCGCGCAGAAACATGGAATACGACGAGAGGACATGAGAAAGCGCTTGGGACATTCGAGAGAAATGTTCTTCGCAAAATCTTTGGAGTCGTCTGCGAAAGCGGTGAATATCGAAGCAGCTGGAACCATTAACTGTAACTTAATTTTAAATGTTAAAAGGCTTACAGTAATACAGTTTTATCAAAAACACAATCATACGACTATTACAAAGCCATCAAAGACGGCCGAGAAATCGTTGATGATATGCTTCGTTCTGGAACTTCGACCTTTTAAGTGATGAAAATTTTAAAAAGTGAAGAATATGGTTCTTGAAAATCGTCAGAGAAGTGTTGGAAAGATGGCAAGAGACCTCTACATCTCTCGCGAGTCCGTTCGAACGATTTTGGTAGATAGTTTGGTATGAAACACGTTTATGCTCCACTCGCCCCGATAAACCCTGAATTTCTTTCAAAAAGAGTATGGTAAACAGGTCTCGGTGGACATGCTTGATCGTGCGAATTCCGATCCCACATTCATGAAGGGCAATAATTGCGATGAGACATGGGTTTATGAGTTCGACTTGCGAGGATAAAAAACCAGACGAAACCAAAAAAAAAAACGCCAAAGCCGCTCAAAACTCAAGCTGATGCTTATTTTTTTCGATATTCGTGGATTGGTTCATCATTAACCCAGAAGACAGACGGTCAATAAGGCGTTTCGTGATTGTGAAAAAACAATTCAAAGCCAAATGGAAATTCGAAAATCATTTCACTTGCTTTGTGTCGTAAAGTCAGTTAATTGGTGGGTTATATTAATAAAATTGGATGGGCATATTTTTTCAAGGACACACAATAGAAGTTTATGAAATGAGTACTAAATTAATTATATTAATGATTTTAGTGTCTGATTTCTCTCATTTCTCAAAATGTTGCCATATTTTCCATCGAAAAAAAAATGTGTTCCGAGAAGCGGCTAATTTTTGATCAAACTTGGCACTAGTTATGCGAAGGTCAAATAGCCAATATTATTTAAAATCGCCCACTAAGGGAAGTTGGTAGAGTTGCACACGTTTTTCCTTGAAAGTTTTCATAGAAGGTATTCGGTACCACAAATACTTAATACGCAAACCATTACTCTCCGCAGAATACGAAATGCGTGCACGCTAATCAGCTTTGTCTCACTCTGTCTCCTAAATGGACTTCATTTAGACATCATTTGATTCATTTAGCCAGTTAGAGCAGCATTACTTAGTCTCATTCATATTTAAAGCGCAAAGTCGCACACACACATGCATACACCCACACACCAATAAACATGAATTATGTTCGCAAATAGCTTAAATGCCATTGAAATAGCGGTTGAGTTAATGCGTGGCGGGTTGGTGCGGTGGCTGCTCGCCGGGATGTCGGGATAAGCATGTGGACAGATGGCCGACCGCCAAGCAATTCATAATGCACTAATTGACAAATAATTTATGGCAATTTTAATATTTGTTTATGCTACAGGTTTTAGGTGACAGACAATTTATGCGGCCGCAAATCATTAATATACATACATATATGTATGTATGTATGCAAATATTTATATGGTATAAGTATGATATGAGGCATGTAACAAGGCATTGTAGCGGTGAAACGCCAATTATTGGACAACTGTATTTGATGGCGGCAAATCAAATTTATTCGTAAATATTTAACATAAATTTAA
Source organism: Bactrocera correcta (assembly GCA_027475135.1). Lineage (NCBI taxonomy): Eukaryota > Metazoa > Arthropoda > Insecta > Diptera > Tephritidae > Bactrocera > Bactrocera correcta. The sequence continues at coordinate 45,269,068 of CM050323.1, forward strand.
TGCATTTGAAAAACACAGTGCGTGCTAAAAATATTCCCAATTGTTAAAGTTTTGAGATACTGCTAACCAAAGGCAGCTCTGGCGCTCCAATAATTGTTGCTATCGTTGTTGAGGAAGTATAAGATATACCACTATTGGTGTGGGTATGAAGGCCTATTGTAAATCTCCTGGATTACAGTTTTCTCACTATATTATTTCCTCTCCGAACAATCCTGTGCTCCTGATGCAGTTCATCAATACAAAAGTTTTATATAGACAACTCCCGAAACTTTCTGGGTTAACAGCACATTTTAGTAAGCCACTCTTTCCGACGATTTACAACCGACTTTAGGGGAAAAACCAAACTGAATTTGATTAAAATCTTCGTCAGATGTGAGCCGTATGGCCCTTAATGACACATCCATAATATGCAGGACAGTAGACATAAAGTGCACGCTCAAATGTCCGGTCTTATCTAGAACTCCGCTTAGATATATAGTAGTATTGCAGTTCAAAAGACTGGCGAAGTATCAGAATTAGTCCCTATTAAACTACAGAAATGCGTTGACGTCCTTTACGACGTAAGCTTCGGCTTGTATTAATAATGAACCTGCATCTGGCATTACAAAGAACTTGCAGGTCCATGTATGGCGTGACGGCCAGCCAATGTTCTTCCTTTCGGATGCGCGAAACGCACTGCCATTAAAATTCTCCGTAAAATTTCTGCAACCAATGTTCATTAGAACAGTGCAACCCAAATACTTGAGCTCGCTTGGTAAAAAAATTATGTATTTATAGATAAATATTTTCATGTTATATTTTGGTTCGACCGGCTACAAATTAGTCGAACGCCATCAAACAAAGCATTCATCATTTATCGAAAGCGTTTGTGGTCCGAAATGTCGACAGTGACAGCACGACCGCGTCTATTGCCGCTGGCTGACTGTGGAGTGCGCTCAGCGACTTTACCAACAATAAAAGCAACAACATTAATGACATCAAAACGGCGATTTTATAAATTACCAACGCAATTACAAGCGTCCAACACACAAGCGGAAAGGGATTTAATATGTGAAAAATATTTAAGTACGACTATATACAATGTTAAGGTGGTTCTTATTTAAGGCACACATTTTATACAAATGTTTTTTTGCCATCATTTAACATTTAACTCGCAACATAACCTCACTTTAGCACGTTGCTTTCATACATGCAAATTATTATCGGCCTTTTTAATTTTTCACAGAGATCATAGATCTGTGTAACAGAAAACTTTTTTTGATAAGCCACTTCCCAAAGCTTCTAATGATAAAATAATTTTAGTTGTCCTCCTTCTGATCAATGGAATTTTCAAGGTTGAGGAGAGATCTCAAATGGCATATGTATAATTTGACATATCCGCCCCATCAGAAGCCTGAGCTTCATCAGCCAACAGATGCCACTGGGAGGACTAAGATATAGTCCCTTTCGAACCCGTAGACTGTGTCTCTCTTGGTTTCGCTGAAAAATCCAACGAATTCCGCATTTAGCAGAACCAACGCTTGCCGATAAGTTGCCTTGATTCGGTCTAACCTCCAGTAATGCGTGGGTTGCAATATCTTCTCATCTCACTTGCAGGAAAAGCTTCTACCGACAACTAAACCCCAGATCTAGGGCGTAGCGGAAGGTACGCTTTGTCCACCGTCGCCAATCTGGCTCTCTTCCAAATCTCCCAAATTTCCTACTTGGGTTGTAAAAAGGATGAATTGAAATGGAAGTTTTTACTTGCTATTAAAGCCAAAAGTGTTCTGGCCTTTTCAGCTCCACTGGAAACACTTTCTGGAACCGAATGACATAAAACTTATTGAAAGGTTACCTTAAGTCTTCTGCGATTTATAAAAAGAAGTGCTAAAGCTGATTGTGGAGTCTCTTTACAGACTTTCTTAGAAATGTGTTTTCTGGACTGAAGATATTGTCCCTAGTGTTGAACTACGGGCTCTGATATGTTTCAGTGTTATGATGAAAATTATTCACAATATTGGCAAATTTTATTCCGATATACATGGAATATGCTATTTGCATAATTTGCATCCCATTAGCGCACTGCACCAAGATCCCAAGAATATATAACCCGCATTCCAATCATCGATTTTCAGTTTTTAGCAGCTCCTATATAATAGATCAGAGGATCCTTTGAGTATATAACAAATTGGTTAAGACGGCTACTATTAGTTTCGGCTATGTCTCCTGGTTTCCAAAGGTGAGAATACCACGATATTACAGCCTAGCTTTGCAAAGACTGGGCAAGAGATAAGAAAGTGTTTACATATTTCTACTTCCTGCGTACAACTTTGACAACTAACAGACGCTGTTAAGACTTTTGTTCTAACATGATGAATAGTCTATTGGACAGTGTACAGTAAAAGAGTAAGAAAGTAGTTCGACAGATCTACTGTGAACTAGAAGGCCAGGCCAAAAGGATCGGGTTGTCGCACCAGGGTCTGCTGAGCGCACGCGAGGTTCATTGGTTCACGGCTAGAATGCAAGACGCCAATGGAGATCCAAACTGGACCTATTTCAATGTGAGCGGAACAAACGTACCCCTCTGACCAGCTAAACGGCTTCGCAGTTACCAGCTATTCCGCTGTAACCAGGCATCCAAACGAGTCTGCTGATGAAGTTGTTTGAAGCCATTTATAAGACCAGACAATGCTTGAGCAGCTTTTAACGCGCAGCTAGCGAGTTCTGCCAGATTTGAGGACTACATATTTTTTACATAAAAAACCACGAATTGCGACTCTGCCGGGAAAATATACGAAGAATCATTTATAAAGAAGGTAGACCCGGCTTTAAGGTAATATTTATGCTCATACTTCGTGGTATGCTGTTGGGTAGTCCATTAATAACCTACAATGTGCTACAGAATTACGCTGGTAGAGACATAACTAAAAAAAAAAACTCGGCCTCTTTGGTTCTTCAGCCCAAAAGTAGACCACAAGTCGTCGAAGGAACTTCAAAATTTGCTTTACGAAGACTAATAAAAGCGAGTTAGATGAATCCGGTACGCCCTAATTCCAGCACATACAAACTTTGTTGGGAAACGCAAGCTTATATATATATTTTTCCGCGCTGCGTTCGCGGCATGGTTACCACAAATTAATAATTCAAAATTAAATTCACGAGCGTATTCTATGTGTCAAGTGGATTAAAATTGTGTTATTTTCTGAATGGCTGAAATGACACGCCAAGCCACGCCGCGACAAGTAAGCGTGTCTGTCACGACAACAGCAACTGCAACAACGCGGTGGAATGTTGAGACTGTAAGAGTATCCGCAAAATATTGTCTGTCGTTAAATGAAATAACCAACATTACAAACAAGCAACAGCAAGTGAACAAACCAATGTGTGTGTGTATGTCTTTATGAGTGTGTGTGTGTGCATGTATCTTTATATGAATGTGTGCGTTTAATTTGGTTTCAGCGTTTTCTTTTTTGTTTCTAAGCATTAACTACTTGCAAACAGCTCCACAAGAATGCCTAAGACACACTTACGCACCCACTTAAGTGTCTACCACACACACACATACACACCCAAAAAGAGACACAGCGGCATTACGGCATAGCAGCGCATACACGTACGCACATTAAATGCCTTAAGTCTAATGACACTGCTAATTTAGATAAAGAAAAAATTAAATAGGAAATCTGAGTCAAGCTCTAAAAATTCCATTACACTTGACGCCATAATACAAAAACCCACAAGAATGTCTCAATCCGCTAAATGTGGCATGTACGCTACATAGGTGGGCGCTGTGTGCTGTGTGGCCCACGACGAAGTCGTTGGCGTTGATAAAGGATATGCTGAATGAAGATGAAAATGGTTATGTACGACGACGATGAGGACGAGGATGTAGTTGAGCCCCTTGCTGAGGTTGCGGATAAAGGAGGAGCCGGAAAGGGAAACAGAGAGCCGGCAATGAAGATGGAGAAGTGATAGTAGCAATGTAGATGACATCTAAATATGTGGCAGGGACGCTAGGGCCATGTTTAAACACACGAGTTGTCTATTCCAAATGCTGATTGCGTGGCAAAGTTGCTTTTTGTGACACGTTCTTCACAATTGAACTTACAAAAACTCCACTTCGTGCAGCATCCAACACAGCACGGTACAATGGCAGTGCAGACGACCCTCAAAAAACCAATGTTGAGTACGCCAAGCATACGTCAGCGGGTTAAAATATTTAGTTTGCTAACCGCAACGACGACTATGCGGACTAAGTTCACAAGCAGCTGCGGCAGTTGCGGCTGAGAAGCCAGTGAAGGCAGTCGAGCGGCCGCAGGATTTGTACAGCAAACGCTCCAAGGCAGACACACACACACGCTCAGCTCGTAAAAAAATAATAATTGAAGAAAAACAGCAGAGCTCTTCCATTGGTAGGAGCGCTGCTGAGCTTGAGAGCCAGCAGTGTATGGCGCTCGCACTACTCCGCAAATTATATTCATGCTCGGTTTTGTCTCTAATAATGTTACTCCAATGCACTTGGCTACTCTTTTTACTGATTTGCGCTCAAATCTCTCTCTATGTTTTTCTGTGCTCTCTAAACCACTATGTACTCACCATTTACTCTCGTAAGTGCAATGAATGCGCCCACTTTTCTCTCTGTGCGAGTTACTCTTCTCATTCGTGTGCAATTTTCTCAAGATGAAGTTTTCACTCTCAACAATTTTTGGAGAGCGCTTAATTCGACTCTCATTTCTCTCCCCAAGTAGTCAGAATATGTAGTACAATAACGACATTTGTAAACTGCAAATAAATTTAATATTTGAAAAAAACTGGCGTAAGCACTAGATATGGTTTGTCTCATTTATAACTTTTTCAATATTGCATTTAAATTTACAAACCTTTGAACTTACTCTTTAAACTAAAACAGTCACTTCTCTTCATAGCAATTACCACTCTCACAAAACTCTTTTGTTGTACTATAAAACTTCTTTTTTTAACTCTCTCAGGTACTCTGCCTTTTTTAAATTTTTCTCTCTTCTCTCTCTCTCTCTCTCTCTTTGACAATTTACTGACTTTGGCTTCTTTCACCATTGCTCCTACTAATTTTTAACACTCATCCAAAATTGAAGTTTGTTTTTTTGAACATTTTCTTGCTGCTGTCTCTCCAATTCACTCCAAATTCGACGTTCACTAATGCGACTACTCTAAATATTCCTACAAAGTTAAATTTTCGGCGTCCTCACTTCGGCGTTGCGAATTTAGTATATACTTGACTACACAGTGGTCGATTTTGTCGAAACAGATCAAGACATTTTTGTTCGATGAGAGTAGAAGAAAAAGTAGTTGAAGGCTTCTTTCGATGGCCTCATTATATCCTGAATAGGGAGGGTATGTAAACTTTGTCATTATGTTTGTAACATCCAGAAGGAAACGTTCCCATGAATTATATATATGAATGATGAGCATGTCAAGCTGATTTAAGATATAGTAATCTAATCATTTATCTTCACCAATAATTTCTTTTTGTTTTGCCACAGAGGTCGAGCTTGTTAGGCATCTGTTTAAGGACCATTGATTCACATGGCAGAGAGTTTCAAAATTTCCACTTCTTAACGGTCACTTTTCGCGAGCAATTTTAAATCTCTGATTACAACAATCTGTGCCTTGAAAAATTCCTTATAAATTCCATCCACTGAGACTGGGATTTAGTCTATATGATGGGGAGAGAATATCAACTTTCATTTATTTTTTTTAAAGAGGCGTCAGATCTCAACATAGCCCATAGCACGATGGGAATGAGGCAGTTGTTGAGTTTGGTCTTTACTCGTCGAAAGAGGACTTTACTTTTCAAAAGCCTACTCAGTCCAAGTAGCACCTGTTGGCAAGAGTTATTCTCAACTGGATTTCAAGGCTGTTTTCTATTTTCTGTGGCCTAAATAATACTTACCTAACTTAGCTAGTGCTTGATTCAAAGATTATGAAGACAAAAAAAAATATAACTATAAAACTTCAAAACTCATAACTTTTAATTCACCTCACATCGGTGTTCAAATAATCACCTCTTATAACTCCTAGTTCAAAAAAAATTAATTCATCTCAACCTAATGAATCTAATTTACCTTAAGCGAATTTACTATGTTAATACAGTCGTTTTGCGAGATACATATGTACATATACTATATACTTACGTACATACATACATACATATTTGGTAATATTATGGTAATCTAAAAGTAACGTTCATTGTCCTCTACATACTTTACCTGTTTGAATTCTATATACGAAGACTCACCACTCGAAAAATTACCACATCTAATTTACCACACAAAAATACGCCTCATAAAAACTCACCACACATAAACTAACCTCACCAAATCTCACCACACCAAAATTCACCACACATAAACTCACCTCACTCAACATTTTTCATACTTTTTTTTCCCAAAATAAAATTGTCGCTCTTAATTTTAGACTTTGCCCCTCAACACACATTTCTAAACACGCTTTGTTTTTAGTGTAACAGCTGATTTTCCTTAAACTTGTTATACCTTCCTTTTGATGTGAAGCTTCCTAATTATATTTTTTAAGAAATGTTTGTTTCTGTTTCTAATTTTAGTATTAATTATTATATAAATTTTTTTTCTATAAAAATATTTTTTCCGATTTTTGATTATGTTTTTCGAAATATTTTTTATTGTTATCCGATTATAATTTTTTCCATAATTTTTAATCAGTCGGACGTTTCATATCATAGGGTATAGTCCCAAAAGCCTCTACCGTGTCGGTCAGGCCCAATTGAGCGAAACGAACTGAGATTTTTATTTGTTCAAACACTAAAGCGAATTACCAATTTAGTTAATTTTTTCATAAGTATCCAAGACACGAAAGCAAAAAAGTTTAAATTGAGTTATAAAGTTTTAATTAATATTCATATATTGCAACCGGTTTTGTTATGCAAAAAGGCAAGAAAATTCAATTCAAAATCAACTGGCACAAATATAGCTTAAAATTTCTCTACTACGAAAATAACACTTTAAAGTCTTTATAAATTGAATAAACTCCACTCAACTGAACGTGATTGCGCTAAAGCCACTAAGCACTCATATACATAAATATGTACATAAGTGTCATATATATATACTTATGTAACTGCCAGAGTCATTAAGGAAAAAAAATGAAATGGCAATCACAGTGGCACACAGACTTAAGTATATAATCGTATGCAAATGGTATTTTCCATAAAAAACAAATTAACTTCCACCAATCATTAACCGAACAGGCAAGTTATTACCACATTGCATACTCCCAGGCGCAATCATTTTACGCATATGAACAGCAATACATACATACGTATAGGTGAGTGAGTGTGCATGTGTGTGTGGCAATAATTATTTGAGTTCTTATGCTGGTGTGGCAGCACAACTTCCTTTCATGTCACACACTAATGCGCGAAAGGCAACACTTCATCTGTGCGTGTATGTGTGTGTGTGAACACATTTAGGTATGTGTGCGTACATGGCCGTTGGCTTAGAGGCCAGGCACATGTGACACAGGGCGACAACGGTCATAACTTCAGTTCACACTACCATGTACATTGCCGAAACGAATACACAAATACAATTATATACGAAGATACACATACATAAACGTATATACGACGCCATACATTCGCATTTACAAATATATATGCACACACACTCATTGCAACTTAGTTACCGAGTATTGTTGTTTCTGTAACTGTGCACAGACGTCAGTCTCATAGTCACCGCCATAGTCCCAGTCACCAGAGCAACCAGACCAACCATCGCCAGTCTAGCCATGACTGTGGCCCGGCCTGCTTATCTTGCTACCTGCACTTGAGTGCTGATGCCGCCACATGCTGCCGCTACCCCGACTACCAAGTGCTGCTGCTGCTGCTGCCTAACAGCTGTGTGGGCCTGTTGGCGGTTAGCCACCTCGTCGTATACGTAACATACGAGCAACGCATGCTTTTCGCAATATTTCTTTGCTTCCTGCTTGGCTGCCTGGCTGCCAGCCTGCATGACTGCTGCCTGCTTGACAAAATATTATTTTCTTCTGTGTGCCATTTTTTTCTCGATTCCTTCTCATTTTACCGTTATTTGTACGCTCTTTGCCACACACTTGCCTTGAGCCTTGCCTTCTGTGTACGCATATAGTTTTGTATGCGTGTGTGCGGGTGTGTGCTATTGTCTCGTTTTTCGGCTGTTTATTTTTCTTCGACTGGGGTTTTTCTTACGTTCGCTGCATTATCACACACAAGCACACTTTACCGATTTTACCGTTATCACAGTGGCACATGTGGTTTATTGTTCGGCTGTATGTGTACAATTCGCGCGTGTGTGTGTGTGTGTATATTGATGACATTATTTTGTCCTGCTGTTACATTGACTATTTTGATAATTCTCCACTCTTTGTTGTCATTTCTTCTGCTTTCTGCACTTCGTCTGCCAACATTTGAACTCAAAAAAGGTTTCGAAGTTTCCATTTAAGCAACTTGCTGGTTGTGTAGTTTACTTCCGAACTTTTTAATAGAGCGCAACTTTGACGGCTTGTCAAGTTTGGTTGACGTGTCAATGTTACACATTGTTTTATAGTTTAAAAAGAATATTTAAATATGTTGCTTAAGTAGAATATAGGAAAGTGTGTTCAAATAAAGTTGTATTGTTATATTGCGAAAGTGAATTTGGAGAATTTCGCTTTCAACTAAAGATATGTATTGGTAAAAGAAACTGAACTTTGCAATTTGAAATATTTTATAATGCAGTGTACCTCAAATGTGTTTTCTTTTGCTACATTGCCTCTAAAAATATGCTTCTGTTGAAAATTACATAGATCTAATGAAATCTAAAATTAACGTTAATTGCCCTACAATATACTGCTTGAATTCAGTACCCAAAAACTTACCACACAAAAATTCGCCACATAAAAATCACCACACCTATACTCACCTCGCTAAATCTCACCTTACCTATACTCACCACACCAAAATTCACCATACTTAACTTATGTCACGTAAACTTCTTATATTTTATATTCCACATATAACTTGACATTTATTTATAATGTTAAGGTCTAATTGTATTAACCTATTGATAATAATATTTTGTTCATCATTCTGTCACCGACATTATAAAAAAATTAGCGTCATATTTCTATTCAATATTACAATGGTCGGACCTAATTTTAGACTTTTCCTCTCAGTACACATTTCTAAAAACGTTTTGTTTTCAGTTATTTTTCTTCTTTTGTATGACAACTGATTTTTCTTAAACTTATTATACACTTAGATGTCGTTAATGATATCAGTAATTCACTCGATCGATCAATTAGAGACCTTGCTGATGAAGTTGGCATATCGAAAGGCTTAGCCAATACCATTTTGAAGGATGTTTTGTGTTTCAAGTACGTCAAATCTCGACTGATACCGAAAGCATTGAATTTTTGGGAAAAAGGCGTCGCGTTGAAGTGTGTGAAATGATGCTTTCCGACTACCAGGGTGTCATGAAATGCATTATAAGTGGCGATGAGACTTGGATCTATGCTTACGACCCCTCAACTTAACCCATATCGTTCCGCAACCACCGTATTCATCTGATCTGGCTGTTCACCAAGCTCAAAAGACCGCTCCGGGACACCGTTTTTATACGATAGAGGAGATTCAAGCCGCAGCGAAGACGGAACTGAAGGCCATCCCAGAAAGTGACTACAACCAGATAAGGAGATTGGAAAATCCGTTGGCATAAGTGCATTGCATTGGGAGGGGATTACTTTGAAGGGGATGAAATTGATTTGGAAGAATAAATAAAGAATTTTCAAAATAAATACAATGTGACCTTATTTTATGGGCACAGTGGTACTATATGTTTGAATGGAATAATCAACAATCCACTTCCAAGGACTGATCTAGTTACCAGCTATTCCGATGCTTGCGAGTTATCTTAATTTATTTTTTTACTTACGGGAATAAAAAAAATCAGGATAACTCACCAAGCCGATGTTTTCAGTGCTCAAAAATGCAGTTCTTTCAGTCGATCTGCGAGAGCTAGCAATTGTCGTCTGCGTCGGTTGGTTTTCCTGATTTACTAAAAGAAAACTGACTAAAGATTTCTGATTACCACTCAAGAAATGTCGCATTGTTCTAGTGGTATGGTTGCGTCATGTCCGTTGTGAGCGAACGGCAAATAGTGCGTCAAATATCCTTGCATTATTGAATAAATGCTGGTCCCGCTAATGCGCATAGTTTGTTCAAGCATAGGATAGGTCACAAGACGATCTTCCACTATTAGTTTCAATCAGCATGAATAGTTTCCGAAATTTTTCTTGAGTGATCTATGACCTCGATAAAATTTACCATGTCATCGATAAACACCGGTCCTTGATCGACCTTTATCGGCGAAAATTTATGTAATTAAGTTCATCATTACACTGCTGCTGAGTTAATACACTATGGAAGCTGTGAAAAATACTTGCGTGAATAACTGGTAACTACACAATTCGACTCCATTTTTTGGCTGAAATGAATATTTTTAGTTATTATGACAACATAAATGCGCTCTTCATACTGTGGGCAAAAAGTAATAAATTTTTTTTCATACTTTTAAACTTCTTAATTTATTTTTAGAATCTTTATTGTACCCCTTAAACCCCTTAAAGCAATTCTCTTTTCCCTAATACACTGGCGCCAACCCTCGAATCAATGCGCGATTGATTGAGTTAAATGTCTTTAATTGACTCAAGACGCTGTCCCCGGAGCAGCCGCTTGAGTTTACTGAATAGCAAGAAGTCACACGGAACAAAATCAGGCGAAACGGTGGTTACGGCACGATATTGGTTGAAAATTTGGCAAAAACCTCACAAAGAATCAATGCCGTTAACAACGGTGCATTACCGTGCTGCAAAAACCACGAGTTGTAAACCCATAATTCCGGCGTCATTTTACGAATAACTTCGCGCAAACGACGCAAAACACGCAATTAGTATTCCTTATTGACAGTTTGGCGATCGAAAAATATTCGGAGTGTACCCACCTCGATAATCGAAGAAAACTGGCAACATAGCCTTGATTTTTGAACTGCTTTGATGTGGTTTATTCAGCTCGGCTCACTTTTGTCACGATTTTGGCCGATTGATCATCTGTTTCCGGGTAGTAAGCAAAAATCCGAGATTTCTCACCAGTAATAATGTATTTCATGACATCCTCGTAGTCGGAAAGCATTGTTTCATAGACGTTAACGCGCCCCTGCTTCCGAAAAAAATTAATGATTTTAGAAGCAATCGTGCTTTAATTTTTCAGATCTTTCAAAGTGGTTTTCGCTGATCCTTGCGAAGTTCCAACGATGCTAGTAAAATCTCTAACTGTTAATCGTCGATTTTCATACACTTTTTCTTTTGTTTTATTGACGTGTTGATCATTAGTTATGTTGATGGCCGTTCTGGACTTGATTCGTCGTCAACATGTTCTCGACCCTCTCTATGTATCACCAGGATTACAACAAAACTACTCAACACGAATGTTATTTTGATGTGATATTTGGCACAAGTGTCACTGACAGTCATACCAACTTAGCAAAAGAATATTTAAATAAATGGATTTACGCGCGAGATTTAAATTAAAAGTCTCACTATTTTTTGGCCACAGCCAACACGTTCTGAGTATATGTAACTTCAAGTTCAGTACAGTTGCCAAACCCCAAAATATAAAAGGTATTCGGTGTATTTGTAAAAGCAAAACAAGAATTTGTGTTCTAGAGGAAATTTTGAGAGTTATATCAGAGCCAGGGCTGCATTTTGAATATAGACGGCTTAAATAAAACCAATTCGGATCTTCCCTCTTCTTTACGGATCTTTTTTGATTAAGTAAACCCGACTGTAGTCGGTTTCTAATCTTTTTTTTTTTTAATTTTTTAAAGCCGATCTCTTCGAGTTAGCGTGCATTTTTGAAGCCTAAACGGGTCTTAAGACAAAGTGTTCACAAGCTTAGGGAAACGAAAGCTTTCGCTGCAATGGAATAGTATACCGCTAGTTGGTTATGGGTTTGACAGATCAGATACGAATATTTAAACATAATAATATTTTACCTAGTGGTGCACATACTTCAACCTTAAATAAGCTAGCAGGCGACCGGAGAAGGAATCTTAGATGGAAATCGTGAAGCCTTCATCGAGCTTGCTACAGCAACACATGATCCTGGAATAAGGTCGGACCATACAACCGGATAACACACCTATTTCAGATATTAATAAATAAAAATAAATAATATGTTATTTCGGATCCAACTGTTTTCTACATTTCTTTCTTGCACTGTTACTTTTTGAGTTGAGTTTTAATTGAAAATTTTGTGTTTAGTGTTAGAGTTTTTGAGTGTTTCGAGCCTCTTGCTGTTAAATTTATTTTAAATATTTTACCTTAAAATCTTTGGACCTACTGCATCAAAAAGGAGGGCAATAAGGTAAGAATATGATTATGCACATGCTTTTCTGCAAGCAAAATTGTTTGACAAGCCAACGAACCAAGTCTTCGGTATCAAAACCATAAAAACCCCGTCTTCCGAAATTCCCTCCCAGCAACACCAAACTCAAATCGTATCGAAATCCTTGGACCAAAGCTGCAACTCATAGTAATCAACGTGTGATTCGAATAACACGTCGCTGCAGCTCTCTTGAGACGAGAGCATGCAACACTCGCCACAGTTACGAGCGCAACTAATTTCCAGCAATAACTTGTCAGCAAAGCATGTGGCCTCTCCACTGTTGTGCATTGGTTAAATAAATCAACAAATAAATAAATGTTTCGCCACTCACTCGTACGTACTTACTTAGTCTGCTTTGTTGCATGTGGCATGCTGTATGTTGGCATGCGTATAATTGTTGTTGCAAGGCACATATTGCCGGCAACCGCAGCAGTGTTTGATTGTGATGTTGGAGCGACTGTTATTTGCAAAAAAAAAGGTTTGTTGTTGTTGTGTTTTAATTGTTGTTGTTTTTGTTGTTGTGTTGTTGTTGTTTTTGGTTATGTTGTTGTAATGTTAACTGCATGGAAAAATGTATTGTTGTTTTTGGTTTTGTTTTAATTGTTGTTGTTGCTTTTGGTTTTGTTGTTGCAATTTTAACTGCTCCACGCTTACAACAGACTTGTACAGCCATTACCGCTGCGAATGCTATTGGATTTCTTGCTGTTGTCGTTGTTGTTGTAGTCGTTGTGGTTGCACTTGCCACAACCATTGCTGGCACTTTGGCGCAGCAGCGCAGTGGCGCCACAATTCATTTTATTGCCTCTGCTGCCTCGGCGGTTGCCTCGTCTTCAGCTGCTTCTTATTTTCTCATCGCATATTTCTTTATATTTGCTGGTTTTGCTTTTTCTTGTGCGCTTTTTGTTATTGTTTGGTTGCTGCACGGCACCGCAGCAGCTGTTGCTGTTGTTTTTGCTGCAATTTTTTCTTGCTTGTTTTCATTATTTTTGTTGTTTGTTTTCTACCTTAAGCATTTTCATTTCATCCAACACACGCATACACACACACATACACACAAGCACGCGCTGTGGGCGGCAAACAATTGCTTGTGCGCCTGCAAGTATGCTTAGTGTATTTATATTTGTAATTTTCTTGCCTTTTTTGTTGCCAATACAATTTCATTTCATTTTCGTTTACGCTTTTATTTGTATTTAACTATTTTCTGTTGTTTTTGTTGTACTTTTTTGCCGTTTTGTGCGCTCGGTTCTGCCTCAGCTGCCTTCATGCGCTCGATAGCTGGCAGCTTGTTTATTTTTATTGTTGTTGCCATCTTAAGACTACTTTGGACGGTTGCTGTTGTTGTCTGTATGTTTTTGAATGTGTGGTGTATGTATTTATGTGTGTATGTATGTGTGCATTATCATTTCGCAGAGGTTATAGCTTTTTCTCGTTTTTTTGTTTTGTTGCTACTGTTGTTGCGCTCGCATATATTGTTATTTTGTACGCTCGTGCATTGTTATTGTTGTTGCAGGCAACTCGACTTGCCGTCTCAATGGTATTAGGTCTAATATTTGTACACTTTATTGCTTGGGGATTCCGCAGGCCAAGTGGGGGTTGCGGTGAATTGCGTTACAAGCGAGTTGAAATATATTTTCCCCCACACACACACACATACAAAATTCTTCTTGCGCCGATAACAATTCACCTGCAGTTACAAACTAACACACACACACATACACACTCAGCTCTCGTTTCGCTTCGTTTTGTGTGCGAATGCGTCAAAATGTCTGAGGGTTTCTCTGAATTTGCGCATATTTTTGCTTTCTTCCGCCATCTCCCCCTCCACCACAACCACTTCAACCTCCTGCTGTGCGATGACTCGAAGGATTCGCAGGAATTTTTCTGATTTCAAGTTAACCTCAGCCTCCCCGACCCACTCAAATCACTCCTTTGTTGCGCGTATCGCAAACGACTGCTGGCAGATAGCGGCGAGCACACGAAGACGACGTCACGGTCGAGGGCTTGTGCGAGTCGAAGGCTTTTGCTTCGCTGCTCGCTTGTGGGTTCGTTGCATATTTACGGCGCTTCCGTTGAGCTGGCGCGCAGAGCTTAAGATTTAGATTTCGAGTTTGAATTGATTACGATATCAATTATGTTTGCTTTGTAGGTGTGCATGATTGCATGCTTTTCGGCACGCACACACACACATTCGCATATGCGCGGCTATCAGTTATCAATGGCTGCTGGCAAGAGAATACGTGTGTGTTTGTGCGTGTGTGTGAGAGAGTGTGTTCAGGCATGTTTCACCGCGCTTGTATTGGAACTCGTTTAAGGCAGGCGTATGTGTGCGTGCAGGGTTGCGCGTATATGTGTGTGTTTGGACCTTCTTTCTATCCACTGCGGTGGTGGCGGTTGTGGCGCTTGTATGCTCTGTTGCCTCAGCGTTGCGGTCGATTGATTATACGCACAGATTTATTTATGTACATACATAAAATTGTGATATATATATATATACAAATATGTGTGTGTGTTCCCACAGTGACTTGCAAATATGTGCGCGCAAAATAATTGACCGCAATGAATTTTAGTTTCATAAATAATCACATGACGAGTGTAATTTCAGGAAAATGCTGGTTGGCAAGCGGAAATTGTTGCTAACACACAGGAAATGCAAATGAAGAACGAACTATTTCGAAATATACCGTTACAGCGATTTTATGTTTTGAGCCATTTTGAGTTTCATTAAGTTGAAGGCATTAAATTAATATCTCTCAAGCTAACTGTATTTAAACGAAAAGCGCTGATCTTCTTAGATAACTTACAGCGCAATAATTTTAAATGTTTTTTTTTACACCAAAGCCCCCTTTCGTAGACCAGGTCAATATGTGTTAACTTTTGAGTATATTTGAAAATTTAGTTTAACTGTAAAGCGAATATAGTTGACATTTAAGCTAAAATATTTATCTTTGTAGTTTTCTTGCCTGATTCTTCTTTGCCTGAGGACACTGTAGAAATCATGCATCGATATCCGGAATACTGTTAACAACAATCAGCGTGAAAGTAGTAAATAGTAAAATGACAAAATGTCAAAATTATTTCAAAACTACAAAAAACAGCTAATAAAACAAATTCCTCTGCTATATCAGCAAAGCGCTCATCGCAATAGGACAATTGAAAAGTCCCTTGCTTACGATAGTAAAACACATTTTTCAGCAAAAATCGTTTTATTTTTTTCAACATAGTTCCCTTCGAGGGTAATACACTGATTATACGATATACTTTACACTCTTGTGAAGTGATTTGTCTTTGTCAAAACAGACCTCAATTTCGGTGAACTCCTCTTACTCAAGAAAAACTTCTTCTGCAGTGAGCATTCATTTGAGATCTGATAACATGAAATAGTCGCTAGAGGCCAGATTTGGAGAATATGGTGTATTTGGAGGCACTTCGAAACATATTCACGGATTACATTGTTTTAGCTGACCTATAACACGATTCCACTTGCCTTTGACTTTGGCCGTTTTTGATAAACGTACTTCAATTTCGGTCCAATAATGCTATGTTATAGTTGCTGTTGACGCTGCTTTCTTTTACAAGGTAGTCAATAAAAATATGTTCCATGGCATCCCATAATAATGACGCCATAATCTTGCCAACGACTATTGCATTTTCCTAAGCTTTAGAGCGGATTCATCGTGTGCAGTTCACTTGGAAGACTGTCGATTGGACTTGGGAGTGAATTGATGGAGTCATGTTTCATCTCTTGTCACATATCGATGAAAAACTCGAGTTTATTACGCTTGAACATCTCCAAACACTGCTGCGCATCATCAACTCGTCGTTGGTTTGGGTCAAAAGTGAGCTCGCCCGGCATCCACTTGGCACAGAGCTTTTCACCTTGAGTTTATACTGTTCCCCTGTTCTTCACAAAATTTCCCTGTGCTTTGACCTGACCACAAGTTGTTGGTGTTAGACCAACCTACGGTAATTTCAGTCTGCTCTGGGCTACCACTGTCACAAACATTTTATGCAGAATTTGGATAGTATCGACATATTCTGATACTATAGCTTTGTCCGAAGTATTTTCCAATCAACTCACTTCTAAAAGAAAACTTTAAATATGAATCATTTACTTTTTTATTTTGCACTGCTGCTTGCTTATGTAATACAGTTACAATATAACCGAATGGATTGTCAATTGAAAATTGTACATTGTCATGAATTTTCACAATCATTTAAAAGGGATGAGAAGCTATATCCAGATCAAATGAAGTTAACAGCAATAAATTATTGCCTAGTTGTTATAATTTGCCTAAGAATTATCCTCAATCATTAATATATTTTAATATTAAAAGCCTTGAACTTGTTCAAGAAGACCTCTAATCTGTTTGCACTCAGTTCCGTTAAATTCATTGATGCAGTTCCACGTATAACCTCAAGATTAATGAAGATGTAATCTTTTTGTAATTTGTATTCAGCATTATTTTCATCATTAGAACTTGACTTTTCATACTTTTATCATCGCGATGGCTTTCATATTTACCAAAGGAAAATTTAGAATAATAGTTTTTATCTTTTCGAAATGCGTTCAAACCACACACTTATTAATTTCTCGACTTTATTTATATATTAAAAACTATGGCAAATTTTAATTTGATTTTTAAAAGTCCCTGGTTTGTAGAGCAGACCTCTTAAAAAAATATGGTTTGTAGAACGTCTTTCCACCAATCAGTTTTTTGCTTACCCATTCGTCTAACAAACTAATTCACATACTTAGAGTTTGAGATGGATCCTAACAGGGATCTTGAACAGCTTAAAACACCGGTCGGTTGTGTTACCTAACATTCCTATATAACAGATCAGAAGACCTTACAAATCGACAAAGCGCTTTGAGCCTATCAAAAATTGTCAAAATGTCAGTAATATGTATTTTATAGTTGTATTAAATAATTTTCTCTAATTTATTGAAAAAAAAAAAATAATTAACAATAATGTTGCCTACATTTTGGCGCATAATTATAAATTATGAACTTTTGGAACAAACTGTCAGTTCAATTTCACTTACAAAGAATTTGTGGTTAATTTCAAAAATTGCAAATTCTAAGCTTAAAATAAAATTGAAATTGAACTCACAGTTTCTTCCAAAAGTTCATAATTTATAATTATGCGCCAAAATGTAGGCCACATTATTATTATTTATTTTTTTGCAATAAATTACATAGTTAAAATTTCCTTAGTGAAACCACTTTTGTTAAATTATGATTTTATTTCTAACATATATCTCTTTCCTCAATTTATTTCAGGCCAATCAACAAAGTATAAAGAAACAAAGAGTGGTGCTCTAAATATAAGTGGTGAGTAAACGAACTTTCTTTCATTATGAAATATTGATTAAAGTTTAAAACTTACTGTTTCTATAGAAGCTATTAAAACTATTTTTCTTTGATATGGATATATTAAAAATCCCATAAAAAATCTGTTTATATATGGGTCCCTTTCTTACCTTATACCTTATCGCCTCCATAATTAATTCCTTTAAGGGGGTATTCTAGTCTGAAGCATGAATTTCAGGTAATTTTTAAAGTGTCGTAAAAAAAGGCAATTAATATTTTTACTATACATTTTTTTACTAGTTATTCACTAATGTTTGGAGAGTACAGAAAAAAATTAAAAACTAAAAAAAGTAAAAAATTTCAAAAATTATGAGCTGGCGAAGTGGGGGGTCTCTACAAATTTCCACGTGACCATGCCCATGATTTCAACCCTCCTAGTTATCTGAAGCCAAAAAAAAAAATATTATTAGTCTAGAATAATGTCGCAATGGTCGGAACTACGGAAAAGTGGGAAACATTTTTTTTTCACAAAATGGCGACTGCCTGAAAAATTTTTTTTTTTTATCACTTTTTCTGACTATTTCGAATTAAAAAAAAATAAATATTTTGGAATGGAACTAGTTCCAACCATAGTCAAGTCTATAAAGAAGACTCTATAAAAATTTCAAATAAAATAAATCGGTCCAGTAGAACCTGGGAAATCGTGGGCATCGTTCCGAAAAAGTCAGTTTTGAGAAAAACGCGTTTTAAGTTTGGCGTAAAGTTTTTTGCAGTCTAGTTCCGGCCAACCAGTTTGGATGCCGTGGTCAGAAAAATGCCTATATCTCCAAAAATATTTTGAACTTTTGAAAAATCCTCTTGTACACATATTCTTGAATAGTTAAACTTTAAAATAAAAAAAAAATCGATTTTTTTTTAATTTCTAGACTAGAATACCCCCTTAAATGTAGAAAATATTTAGAAAAATGGGCTAAAATAAAGACTTAAAACGTCTTGATCTCAGGAAAATTCCCAACAATTTAACTTAAAAATAATGCATATGGATATCGAACTATATAATGCAGACTGGTTTTTTGCGAATTCGGGTGTTCACTTAATTTCGAAAAATGTCTGACTAAATAGACAACTATTTGAAATGTCTGTTCAGAGTCTTCAGTATAATGGCGCTGTTCAATATTTCAATGAAGTTTGCATCCAAAATATATGGTTCTTGGCACTGTGAGTAGGTTGATACTGAAATCGGTTGGAAGCTGAGGGTTCGCTCGGAAAAAAGAAACTTTTGCGGAAATTCTAAGCAGAAGGGTGAGGTATATGCGATTTATTATTCAGTACAAGGTTGATTTGGTCCTATTTTCTAATAATTTAAAGAACTTCTTCATAAAAATTATGACATCGAAGTTAAGTAGAATCGCTACCTTAGGTTATAGTGTAAAAATATGGGAAATCAGGCAATAATCAACATCATTTATAAAGAAACGAAAACATGCGTTTCTGACATGTGGCAACTCTTTTCGGAAAAAATCGGAAATTAGGTTAAATTTAACAATACCAAAAAATTACGCATACAGTCATGTAGAAAAGTATTAAATCCAAGTTTATTGTATTATCCCTTGTTAACAGCATGTAAATGTAGATATTTTAAAAGGTTTGTCGAATTCCGGCGTCCCTCCACTTAGCGAACTTTTTACCAAATAATAAAATCTCGCTTTTCCACAATTTTGCAACTTTTGCTGATGCGATTTGATTTTCCACTCCCTCTCTTAGTATGGGTAGTATGCCGGAGGCGCATTTTCTGGCAACACTGTTGCGAATCCATTTATTTGTATGCGAGTGTGAGTGTGTGTATGTGTGTGTGTGCCAATGCTCCTTTTGTCTGTCTATTCAAACAGAAGTACGTATTGCCTTTGTTTTGCTTGGTGATCACATCCTTTGCTGCAGGATATTTTAAATGCGATAACTTTACACCGAACGCAACAACAACAAATATGCTAACAACAACAGCAATGGTGAACATAGGCACCAGCAAATTACCGTACGGTCTGCGTCACCTTTTGCACTTCGTTCCTTTTTCGGTGAGCAACCTAAAATTGTTGTTGTTACTGCTTTATTGGTTGTTGTTGTTGTTTATGTTCGCCTCATGACAGCAAACTTCCAAATTCCACTTCACTTTGTTTGGGCGAGTGCTGGCAAATGGATGTGTATGTGTACCTGTATGAGTATACACTTATCTTTCCGCTCCTAAAGGTATGCAATGCTTATTATAACTGGTGTTCATATATGTACAATGTATGTTTGCATGTGTGTGTAATACACCTTTGTAATAAACATCAATATATATCAGCGCGACTATATCACTATGCGGACATCTCTTCACTGTTTGGGTGTGTGTGTGTGCTGATTCGGTCATAATTTGCGACCGTACCGCGTCCTTAATCAGTCACTCAATGTATGGCCTTTTCACACAATGCAATTTATTCGGATTTCGTCAATGACTTAGAATGGCTTGGAATGCAGCGGTAATGAATGAATTCCAACATCATGTTGATGTCAGAGGAATGCCCGAATGCTCGCAGAAGGTCCGAAGGTGCGAATGTCCGAGCACTTGTGCATGTATGTGTGTTTGAATTCCTGAAATGTTGATACCGATATCAGTTTATATAACACAGGTTTGGAACACAATCTATGTATGTATGTTTGG
Organism: Bactrocera correcta; assembly: GCA_027475135.1. Lineage (NCBI taxonomy): Eukaryota > Metazoa > Arthropoda > Insecta > Diptera > Tephritidae > Bactrocera > Bactrocera correcta. The sequence goes on from CM050323.1 coordinate 45,289,529, forward strand.
ATATTTTAAATGCATTCTGTCCGGTGCTGCTGACAAAAGCAGCCATTCATCTAATCACACATGTTGAGATATACCCCAGATATATATAAGTATATATAATGTATACTGTAAATACAGAATGCACATAGATTTCTTTTGTTGTTTGACAAAATACGAGGCTTCTCGGTTATATCAGGCATCTTTTAAAATACTTGAAAAATATTAAAAAATAAAAAAATATTTAAAAAAATATATATTTTTCAGTGAAAAAGTTTAAGACGGTTCGTAATGCTATCGTAATACTCTCATGGAATACAAAAACTTTTAAAAATATTTAGGAGACATGTACTTCATTCTGAACTCTCTTTAAATATATGTATATATAAAACATACTCTGAGGGTAAGTTGGTAGTTAACACTTTAAGTCTATACAAAGCGGTATCGAATAATTTATTTTAATCTTCAGTGCATCTGAACTTTCTTCTTCTTTACTGGCGTAGACACCGCTTACACGATTACAGCCGAGTCAACAACAGCGCGCCACTCGTTTCTTCTCTTCGCTACGTGGCGCCAATTGGATATTCCAAGCGAAGACAGGTCCTTCTCCACTTCGTCCTTCCAACGGAGTGGAGGTCTTTCTCTTCCTCTGCTTCCCGCGGCGGGTACTGCGTCGAATACTTTCAGAGCTGTAGTGTTTTCATCCATCCGGACAACATGACTTAGCCAGCGTAGCCGCTGTCTTTTAATTCGCTGAACTATGTCAATGTCGTCGTATATCTCGTACAGCTCATCGTTCCATCGAATGCGATATTCGCCGTGGCCAATGCGCAAAGGATCATAAATCTTTCACAGAACCTTTCTCTCGAAAACTCTTAAGGTCGGCTCATCGGTTGTTGTCATCGCCCAAGCCTCTGCACCATATAGCAGGACGGGAATTATGAGTGACTTAAAGAGTTTGGTTTTTGTTCGTCGAGAGAGGACTTTACTTTTCAATCCGAAGTAGCACCTGTTGGCAAGAGTAATCCTGCGTTGAATTTCCAGGCTGACATTGTTGGTGGTGTTTACGCTGGTTCCAAGATAGACGAAATTATGCATCTGAACTGATTGGCCCAAAATATGAGAAGACTAAAAGAGAAAGTTTATAATCTTGTATGGTATAATATTTAAGGCAAGTTCTGGGCCAAACCTTACTATAAATATTTAAAAATTACATAAAGTGAATTCGGAATTGAAGTAAACTAAAGTGAAGTCCTACGATAATCTATTTAATGCAAGTCGTTAAAAAAATAATGCTTGCAAATTAACGTACTGTCTTGAGAGAGATAGGAAAGGACCTCAACATCTCCTACGAATTCAACAATATTGGCTAATTTTATGCGTTTAAAACGCATCAATGCTAGACTTGTATCGTACCGAAAAACACAGCAAAGTCGATGACAAATTTTTACTTTAGTGATGCTCATCGGATTGAAATTATCTTTTTTTATTATAAATTTCAATATATTTAGAATCTGTTTAAATAAAAAATAAACATAAAAAAAAAAAAAACAATAAATAAATTTCATCAAAACACAATGAGAAATTATGAAAGTATGACATTAAATGATTCAAAAATCGGGAACAAAAATATAAAATTTAGTTTCCAATATTAATTGAAGCGAAAGATGAGGTCTGGCGAGTCGAATCTTTTAAACCTTTTACGTTTTAAACTATTGTCCAGCAGTTAAATCACAAATATGTATATTTTCATGATTCCCCAAACGGAAGAGGTAACATCTACTAAATTCTTCGATAGTTTACTTTACAGTGAACAACTTTAGTTAGCGATGAAGGACATATTTTCAATACGCCCAGATTTTCCTAAATGCTACCTTATAAAATAGCATTTTATTCTTCAGGCTGAGGCGGGAGCTTGATCTAAAGAGCCAGTAGCACCAACTTTTCTTAGCTGAGTTCATTTTATTTTTATGTAATTTTTCTAATTGCGCCTCTTATCAATAGTAATCTCCAAATATTTTGCACATGTGTTTGCTGGTAACAACTGACCATCTAAAGCCACTGGAGGACAATTTTTGTGCTTGAGAGTATATACTACTTGTACGAGCTTTTCCGTAATGTTCCATTCGGAGGAGGTGCATCTGCAGTTTTCTGCAAGCAATATTGATGCTAGCGGTGCAGTATCATAAATATAGGTTGCCATCATTGTGGAGTCAAAGTTGGCCATTAGAAGGTCTACTCTATAAAGAATGTAGAGCACAGGGGCGCGTACACTGCCCTGGGGCACGCCAGCACAAACAGGTCTCAAATCCGACTCAGCATCATGACAACTTATGTAGAACGTCCGATTGTGCAAATAAGACTTTAACAGTAAATAAAAATGCATTGGTAGTTTTTCCTTTAAAACTTTTTTGATTTTGTCAAATGCTTGGCCGCCATCAAGGAGCCAAGTACAGCAATATTTCTTCTTTTCCATAGCATCAGTTATAAAGTGTTCTACCCTATTACACTGTTCAATTGTGCCATCAAATTTACTGAACCCAACACTTCGGCTTTCTCTGCATTGCACAAATAGCCTCTGCTGCTTAAAATTGGTGGGCATATAGATATGGGCTTATTGTTCTGCCTAGCCGCATTCCAAAGATTGTTTACTGTATCTCCTGGTTCGGCAGCAACCAGAAACGCCTCTAGGGACTTGTTGCGCAATTTAAAGAGAACACGCTTCAGCACCTTTGTGAGACGATTGATGAGTGTATTGTCATTAGGAGTTCTATTGACTTGCCATGCATGCCGTTAAGTTAACCATGAGGTCATATAAAATATATATACACCATATATACAAGAAAAGATCAACATGACGAGCTGCGTGGATTTAGTCTTGTTCATCTGTCTGTCTGTCTTTATATACGCAAACTAGTCTCCCGTTTTTGAGATATCGATCTGAAGTTTTGCACAAGAAAACGTTCCCTTCATTTGTCGTCACTACCGACCTCATGTCTAGGGGTTTGTCCGGAAAGTAATAGGACTGCTTTTCTTTCGCCATGACTCTGCTTTGGAGCGTGCGCGCACCGTCTGTATTCGGTAGAGGGCGTTCGCAGCTAACAAACGAGTGGTTAGTCAGTTATCTGCAGAGTCAAGATGACTATTTTCGCGCCGACATGTTTCTGTGAGTGATGCAAGCCGAAAATGCAGCATTCGTTAGAGCAAAGATACGCGATTAAATTCTGGTTAAAACTCGGTAAATCTGCGACAGAGACATTTGATGTGATCAAGCAGGCTTACCCTTGCTTAAGCACGAAGCTGTGTGTTTCGACGGCACCCAGTCTTTTTGGAAGACCGTTAAGAGGTCGCTGATGAAGACCGTGCTGGGAGACCTGGGCAAAGTTTTGAACTCAAGCATTTAATTGCCCAGTTAGTAAATTTATCAAAATCTGTGATTCATGACAATGTGATGGAGCAATTGAAAATGAGCAAGGTGTACACGAAGATGATCCCAAAAGTGCTCACTGACGACCAGAAATTGCGGCGATTGGAAGTGTGCTAAGAAAATTTGAACATATGTGAAAGTGACCCCAATTATTGAATACCGTAATTACAAGTGACGAGCCCCGACACAAAGAGACATTTTGAGACGACAGAGACGATCCAAGTAGCATATACCTCGGCTCTCTAGGCTATTCCGGAGAATGCCTTCCGTGACACCTTCAATGCTTGGAAATCGCGCTGGACCCGTTGCATCAACGCAGAAGCAGAATATTTTGAATTTTTTTACGAACGATTAGCTCAGTAATTTTTTTAAATCAAATCTGTTCTATTACTTTCCGAACAAACCCTGTATGTATGGAAAAAATTATATTTGATAAGACTTTTTTTATTTCTGAAGGGCATAATAGCTTCGGTGCAAGAAAAGTTAACTTTTTTGTTTGATTTTGTAATTTTTTCTCACTTGTTGTTTTTGTAATTTTTTCATATATCTTGTTATTTATTCTGTTTGTATTTCTCCAGCGTTTCTTTTGTCTTTTCACTGACCATTCTCAGAACTTGAGCCTTATTGTAATCTTTCACTCCTACACATCGCACATACGCCCACACACACATACACAAACACACACACACACATAAGTACAGGGTAGGCCATTTAAAGTTGACCCATTTGTTTGTTTGCCAAAATTAAGGCGTCGCGGATAATCAGCTGGGTTTAGTTTTTGTGCCATTTGAATTTTATATGGAAACATCTTCAAATCTTTATGAATTATGCGTCGGAGAGTGGTGCGAGAGATGTCTAATTCCTGAGAGCTGCGATAACTCGATGTCGATGGAGTCTCCTCAATACTGGCTCGTACAGCTTCGATATTTTCATCAGAACGTCTTGTGCGTTGTCTAGATGCATGACTGGCATTACTGAGATTACCGGTGTTCACAAATTTTGCGTATAAAGACTTAATTGTGTTCTTAACTGGAGCACTTTTCACTTTATTTTTTTTGCGAAACGCACGTTGAGTTAACACAATTGAAAAGTTATTTTGAATATAAAGCTGAACAATTTCAGCGCGTTCTTTTGGAGTGTACTGTTCCATGGTATAAATTGTCTTCGAATGACGCTTTTAACGCGGTATGACATTAGCCGATTTGTCAGCGCTGTTAAAAGTTACAGCATTGCCAGATGGGTCAACTTTAAATGGCCTACCCTGTACCTTCGGAGATGTCTATATGAGGCACTTCTTGTGAGCAGAAACTTAATCACTGCATTTGCTTTGAGAGATTCTTATCACGCTGTCAGGCCGAACAATGTTTTCTACGGTGAGAAAAGTTTTGATATTTGAGCAAGGTTGCTGCCAGCTCGTCAAAGTCCAGAAGTTGAAGTGTAAAATGAAAAACCATGAATTGAAAATGAAAAGAAATACACGAGTACAAGCCAGTAGAGCTGGGCGAAACATATTAAGTATAACGAATTGTAAGTGGAAAACAGAGAAAGTTATGTCGAATGTCAGAGATACAACGAAATGATATCGAAAGCATTGTCAGTGATGTGGGCCACTATAGTATGTATTTGTGTGTGTGTGTGTCACTCTTTTGTTAAGTTGGTCATTTTCATGCTGCAGACACGTACAGCTGAATAACTTATTTTGTCAGGAAGCAAGCACAAATGTATACGTGTGTGTACAACAACAACAAGCTGGGTAAAGTAAAAAAGAAAGTCTTTTCGTCGTCGTAACTTAGTTAGGAGTTTTTATTAGGTCATTACCATGCTGGCGGGGCATTGTTCTGCTGCGCGTTGACATTACAATGCGGCATTATGGGGTGCTATGCCATGTGGTGCTAACGTTGTTATAAGTGTATGTACCGTTATGATCCGTGAAATGCGCTTCTCTGAGTCATTATGCACTTCTGTGTGGTGCTATACGTAGCCATGCTAAGTTGATCAGTGCGTAAGCTTCGTGTACACTTCAGTACGTAGGTTGCCTTTTATATTTCGGGATTTGGAACGCCAGCATGGCAATCTGGCAACTCTTAACTTTATAATAAAGATTGGCATTGTTGATGTCTAACAGGTACCTAGTCCCAACTTTTTGACATGCGAGCGCCATTCGTGTTGTATACTGTAACTTAAAATATTCTTCTCGACCAAAAGCTGGTCTTAGATCGCGAACATTTTCGGACAATTATTTTCTACAACTTTTAAGGTGATTTAATCCAGCAACAGTGCATCTTAGAACTTAAAAGAATTTTTGTTGTTGAAACTCCTACAAGGATCAGAGTTTATCAATGTTTTGTTGAATGCAATCGAGCTCGTAGATCACTCCAAGAGAAATTTCGGGAAAGTCGTTCAAAATCTGTTGCTATATCGGAAACTATTGATGCTGCGCAGAAACTGAAGGTCATCCTGTGACTCATGAAGCACTTCCAAGCTTGAGAGGAAAGTTCTCTGAGCGCTATTCACTTGGGAGTGGCCAGAAACGATTCGTTTACATGTGGCTCAAGGAGCTCGCGACTTCCGGTCTTAAATCAGACATCCTCTAAGTAGCCAAAGAAGCCATCTCTCCGCAAGGCTTTGCGATCCGCCAAATTAAAAACGCTCCCAATGATAAAGAAACAACTGCCTCGGAGGAGAAACCTCCTTTTTGATGGTGATCATGGCAAACGAATTAGGGAAATAAAAGAGATATGAGACGGCATCTTAAGTTCAAGTTCCTTACGTACAGCAAAAAATGAATCCATTTGTTTACGGAAAATCAAAAAGAATAGCTGGCAGGATGAGGCGTGACATGTCGCAGCGGAGAGAAAACAGACTGTCTACCTCGCAACCTTACAATCGACCACAACACGCGCGGGGTTTAATAGATACCGAGAGTTGAAGATGAAAGCGAGATTTTGCAGACAAAACAGAGAGAGGTCGAAATGCATGAATACGAAAAGTTGACAAACTGGCTAACAGGGGAAGTGCTCTAAAATTTTTCGAAAAGATGCGGTGACTAGCAAAATGTTTCTTATAGAACGCCCACAGGAGAACTAGTGACTGACGTTTAGAGTATTCTGAAGTTACTTACTGAGTGTTAGTGAAAGCATAACACCAGGAGAAGGTTAACCCTATTTTCCAATCGATGAACAAAGAACAACAAAGCGGCGGAGACCGATGGATTGCCGGCCAAGCTAAGCAAACACGGCGGCGCAGAACTGATAAGGAGCATGCTTCAGCTTATTTGTAGAATATGGGCGGACGAAAGCATGCCCGACGATTGGAATTTAAATGTGCTCTGCCAACTCCATAAAAAAGGAGACCCCACAATCTGCGCCAACTTGCCAGAGTCTTAACTTGTTACCAAATAACTACTTTTTATTTCTTACGTAAAAAATAAACTAAGCAGACAAAGTTTCTCGACCTGAAGTGGCGGTTGATGCGTTCACTACCGATGATTTAGATATATCTCGATCAGAGTGGCAAAAGTGATTCAGCAATTCGCTCAAACAATTTTATTTGAACAATATTTGCTTTTGTTCTCCGAATCCTGAAAAATAAGAGGCAACTTTCGTATGCACGACTCGTATATAGTGTTAGTCCACTTGTTATTCACAAAGGTATTGTAATATATGTCATGTTTCACAAGTCTCCAACACAATACCCCAGTCTAGAGCGCAAAAATCCCAGCAACAAAGAAAGCGAAATCGAAATCGACAAAAAACGAAAAGGTTTTTCACCAGCAAGCGTTTACGTGCGTACATATTTTATGCGGTTGCAAATTTGATTTTTTCCACGCAAGATTTGTTACTTGATTTATTTATGTGTAATGGTATTTTGCAAACTTTCTTTACGCTATTTTTTATCCGCAATTCTTTTATTGCTTTTGTTTGTCTTTTCGCTTTGCATTATTCATTGGTGTGCGTGAAAAATGACCTGCTCGCGTGGCCTGCTAAAATATTTACCGTTAGTCAGCACATTCCCGCCGGCCATTTGCCGGCACAATTGACCGCAACGCCAAAGTGCTCATGTGGACACACCGACACACATACATATGCAGTCATTTGTGCTTGTATTTGTGGCACTTATCCGCAAAACTCAAAATAAATCAGCCGCAACCGCATTAAATTTGAAAACACTTGCATGCCACAGGCGGACGAATCTTTTGGTTGCACCTCATTAGCAGCGTTTTTCGAATGAAGTGTCATTGATTTACAAATGTACTCATATATATGTATGTAAGTCTGTGTGTGTATATTATAGGAGCGGTTTTGCGGTGTTGCGAATACGCAGTGGTGTGCTGTAGTAATCAAATACAGCTTTTCTTCTAACAAGTGAGGCAAACTATCGACGACAACGAGTTAGACTAGTAATTTATGGAGCTGCAAATGCTTGCCTTTTTCTTCTTCCTTCTAGTGTGTTCGATACGTTTTCAACAAGTATTCCAGAACATCCTTGTGTATATCCTTTTAGCAAAATGTACGTATTTTGTTTAAAGTGAGAGAAATCCACTATTTATGTCTATATGACTTTAGAATTACATAAACAACTATTTGTGTATTCATGGAGATGGCACAATACTTTCTTTAAAGACTGTTCTTAAAACAGCTGAGTCTATATACGCTCAGGAGACAACCAAATTTTTATCGAGTCAAGCACTGTCAGTGGCAGGATTTGTACAACAACAACAATACGGTAAATAACTTCTACAGGAAGACAATTTTGTGTTTATTTTTCGTCATTGCCACATACAATCCTTTAAAACAACAGAAACCTTTTCCCTTAAAAGTTCAAACATTTGGTTAATTTTTGATCTGTTGCCACATGTTTAAATTTTAATTCATTTTACAAAACTTTTTAAATGGAACAGAAACATTATTATTGTAATGAGGCTTCGTATAGCAAGAAAATATGATTTTGAGGTGTTGCCACCTGTTTGAATTTTATTTTATTTTATAAAATTTACTGCATGCAGCAAAAAAGTCGTTAATGTAATGTGGTTTGATAAAATGTGCAGATAAATTTTTGAGGTGTTGCCACCTGTTTTAATTTTATTTTATTTTATTAAATTTGCTGCATGGAGCAGAAAAGCCGGTAAAGTGATGAGGTTTCATACAGCATACAGATAACATTTTAAGGTGTTGCCATCTCTTTATATTTTTTTAATTTATTAATATATTTTTATCCTACATGAAATATGAAAATATAAACGCAAAAATAAACATAAACAAAAAATGTTAACATAGATATTTTGAAATGCTTAAAAAAGGGTTGCCACCTTTTAAAATATTATAATATTGGTGTCAAATGAAAAGTGTCAAAAATATCGTTGACGTGACTAAAACAGTTTCAATGACATCGTATATGCTATACATTATAAAAGTAAATATTATTAAACGTTGTAACAGTCTCTTTGGTAGAGATCATTTTTAGAAAAATATCGAACGGCTTCATCTTTTAAAAAGTTGAATGTGAAAATTACACAAAAAAAATAAAATGTTGTACGTTGCCATGTTATAATCAAAGCCTGTGTTTGCATGTCCAAACTTCCATATTAATTTTCCTGCAATTCGCCCCGGACTGCTCCGCCCTTAAAAACACACACAAACATGCACTTTTGGCAGCTTTCTTACCGTCTCTAGCAAAATACACCATTAGAAAATGTTTGCTTCTGAAAGACTCTGCATTTTTTTTCTCAGTGTTACTTCCCAAACCAAGATCGAAATAAATTTTTGTTCAACAATTGTTAATACTTTAGTACCATCCCTGCTATTTCATTCACAGTGATTTGGAGCTACGCTCACTCACTAGTAACTCCATGTGATGACAGTGCGAATGACTGACAAAAATAAATAAATCGTTTGCACACGAATAATTAATTGAAACGCGTTGGAAAAGTGTTGCGTATATGCACTGATACACAAGCAGACGAACACCAACATACACTGGCGCACGATTAAAATGAAATAGAATTATATATTTGGAGCTCAAACACTGTAACCGTCAATGCTTGTTGTTGTTGTTGTTGTTTTCCATTTTGTATGCCATTCAGCTGACTTGACCTATTTGCTATTCAAACATATATGTACTTTGAAACTGGAGCAAAGAGAATTCAAATGTTACGTATACGCAGTGTTGAACATGAATGCCATACAGTTTTAGAAAGCACTTGAATGATTCAGAGGTATATAAAATATGTTATAATATGTAGTTTGTGAATTTATAGAAGAAACTAAAAACATTTTTACAAAAATAAATTTTTTTCGAAAAAAATACTGATTTAATGATCATTTCTTGGTATGCTAGATTTTTTGATAATTCAATATTAGAATTTTAGTTTGAATTTCAATTGGGTTCAAGTGAAAATTGTCCATTTAAAACATTGTAAATGAATATTATTTATTTTTATTGAATTCTTTAAAGTGTTAGCTAAAATTGGATTGAGGAAAATAAAAAATGTAGAGAAAATAAAAATAAAGTGTTAAGTTTGCCACAAAATATGTGCTTATCAAATCTAGGCTAAAATTTCTATCGAAATTGTGCATTTTATAAATAAATTATTGATTTACTGAACGATTTATTAACTACGCTGAAGTATTAAGTAAGCCTGTCAATTCCCCAAAACATATTAACCTTCTTAATTGAATACTCTCACACATTTTCTCTTATTATTTAATTTTTAGATTTTTTTTTTGGTAATAAATTATGTATTTACGATTATACGCTAATCGCAGTCTCATTATCCTTAATAATGCTCAAAATTTGACAAGTTCAAGCGCTAATAAATATTTTCACATCCAGCAAACTTATCGGCGAATCCACTTTGCTCTTTATTTGCTGCTCATGAAAGGGCTACACTTAGAAACATATTCGTGTACATATGTTTGTAAATGGATTGGAGCAAACTAAAAATATTTAATTGAAATGTGAAGTTGCTGATATAAATTTGTTTCTTTACAATATCGGTCTAAATTCGGTACAATATCGGTACAAATTCAATATAATTCAGAGAAAACAAGTCGTTCGATCTAAATTCAGTACAATATTGGTACAAATTCAAAATAATTCAGATAAAATTGTTTCAATAAGATTTCGCTACAAATTCTATAAAACTTCGCTAAAATATTAATACAAGTTCGGTACAATTTTGGTAAAATTTTGATATAATTTCAGAACAGTTCCATGCCAACTTCATAAAATTTGGATAAAAAATTTATTTAAAAGTTCGGTAAAAATTCGATATAAATTCGGTACCACCTCGATACAACATCAACATAGTTTTTATAAAATGACTTTAGAGAAATTTTCGTAAAAGCTCTTTATAATTTCCTAAAATATCTTTACAATTTCGATAAAATTTGGAAACAAATTCAATACACTTTTCATAAGATTTCAGTTTAAATATGACTAAAAAATTCGTCGCGAAATCGTTATATATTACGTATAAATTTTGTACAAATTCGATATTATTTCAAACAATTATTGTAATAAAATTTATGTATACATAATCTCCAAATTTTGCTTAAAAACGCGTAATAAAAAATTGAAAACAATTTCGGTACAGAACCGTACGAACTTCATTCACATTTGATTTAAAAATTCGTTAAAAATATTATTACATTCAATATAGCTACCAATAAATAATTTGCATGCAATTTCGGCACAGATTGAGTACGAAGTTCATAATATATTGCACGTAACTTGATTGGAGAAGTCGGTAAAAATACGATATAATATCGGTACAATCTCGGTACAACTTCCAAATTTCATAAAACTGTTTTGAAACAATTTCGGTAAAAGTATCGATACAGTTTTCATAAAATTTTTGTAAAATATCGATAGAATTGCGTGAAAATTTCGGTAAAAATGTAATAGGCGTTTAAAAAAATTTCGTTACAAATTCTGCACAAATTCAATATTAATTCATAATACTCGGTACAATTTCAACACAATTTGAATTCGATTTTGGTCAGTGAGAAATTCATAAAATTTTAATTTTTGATTGGAAAATTCAAAAACGACACAAATTCGGTACAATCTCGGTACAACTTAAATAGTATTTCTATAAAATAATTTGCTGCAATTTAGCTAAAAACTTTATACACAATAATCATAATATTCGATACAATTTGAACTCAATTTTGATACGATTTTTGCTCAGTGACAATGAAAATTTCATAACATTTCAATATTTGATTTGAAAAATCATAAAACGATACAAATTCGGTACAATAATAGCACAAATTTAATATTTTTTCTAAAAATTTTTTTTTTGCAATTTGGCTAAAAACTTTATACAAAATTAACATAATATTCGGTACAATTTCAACACAATTTCGATATGATTTTGGCTCAGCGACAATTAGAAATTAATAAAATTTCAATATTGGAATTAAAAATTCAAAAAGTCATACAAATTCGGTACAATAACGGTACAACTTTACTTTTATATAATTATTTATAGAAATATTTTGCTGCATTTAGGCTAAAAATTTCTTAAAATTTTTATTATATATCGACATAATTTCGGTACAATTTAGATTAGATTAGAATATGATTTAAAAATGCGGTAAAACAATGTCTACGACAATGTTTCCGTAAAATGATTTTTTGTTGCATTTTCGCAACTTATTTCCATAAATTATTCAAATAATTTCGGTACAAATGCAAAACGCTATTCATAAAATTTCAATATAAATTTGATGCACAAATTCTGTGAAAACTCATTACATATTAGATACAAATTCCGAACGAATGCGATATTAATTACGATTTCGTCATAAATTTAGTAAAATCTTTGGTAAACATTACCAACAGCACAGCACTCTAAAAAGCTTTTTAATTTTAATTTCTAAATTGAAATTTTTATTTTTAAATTTGATTTAATGCTCATTTTGAACATAGAAGTAAAAATAAAGCACATCCTGTTTAAATATTGACTGAATTCAATAAACCCACAATTCATCTGAAATTAATAAACAAATCATTCTCAGGCGCTTATCGGCCTTATTCATTTGATTGATTGCTATTTGTTCTACTGCATGCGAGTATTTCGGTAGATGGCTTCTTCCTACACAAAGTTGCGATTTTGCTCTGATAATTCACTAAAATATCCACTTGTGCGTATGTCCGTTTACGTGTGGTCACATTAGTGGCAGGAGTATGCTATTCCAGATTGCGGCAATACGGAACTAATATTTGTAAAAGGAAAAAATGTTCTGCAGTATTAAGAACTGCACTGGTTTCTATGTGAGAGTTTGAAGCAGTGATTTAAAAAATGAGTAATGAAATTAATAACAGAAAGTTTTATTTGCCGACTTTTTTACTATTTTAATTGAATTGAGTCCATCTACGCACGATATAGGGAACTTTTCCTGTCAATTAATTCTTAATGACGACGACTGTAGTGCATTTTATTACTTTCATATAAAATCTCGCTCCACCCGCAATCAAATTCGAAATTCACAGATTGTGCTAGCCCAAAGCAATTATGGGTATCGTTTATGGCATCTGTCTCGATCACATTTGATTGCGTGAAATATTAGGTCACTTGTTTCTGAAACAATTCCAATATATATGTGTTCGATAACACTGAAGTACTCGAAATGGACATAAACCAGTGGTAAAAAGTTCTGTAGGATATTACAGTGAGATTTAGTGACTAATACTGAGTTATATTCTTTTAACTTATAATATTAAATGCTTACTTTAGAAGCTTTCTAGAAATAAATAGGACCAAATTGGGGTACTTTTTCTGAGCTGAAGACATTTTTTTGATTATCATTTCGATTGCATCATTCCTTGTAATATCACTTATCAGTGAAGTATAGTCTATAGATCATATTAGTTCACCTCTCTCTCTCCGTACGACAAGAAAAATTCCTTCTAGTTAAAATCTCACTCAAAGCGGAAAACGTAAAATCTCAAACTGAAACTTCAAGGCTTCCGCTCAACTTTCGAATATATTATAAAACATTTTTCCAGAAAATATCTAAAGAAGCCTCACGGTTTAAAGGAAATCGTCAATCTGTATATAGTGCATAGAACATAATGGTATTGCTGTCCAAGCAAGAAAACTAGTTTCCAAAAATCAATGAGCAGCAAAAGTGTTACTGTTATGTCAACTGTAAACGTAATCTACCAATCCACCACACTTGGTTAGTAAGGTTCAGGTTGGTTCTCACATATGTATTGTAATGGTAGCTACAGGAAACCTACTGTTTCGGCAAGTCGGACTTGGTTGGTAAGGTTCAGGTTGGTTCTTACATACCTATTGTAATGGTAGCTACAGGAAACGTACTGTTTCGACGGTAGGGACCATAGCGAGAGGTATTAAAGATATTTCTAGAAGGCGGCTTCACTTCTAGCAGACGACTTCAGGGACAGTTTGTGCGAAAACATCACACCACAATCAACTTATTGTAGATTTCATTGTGTTATTTGATCGACATATTCGAGCCTTACTGTGTAAATGTTCAACCGGAAACATTAATAGTCACTTTGGTCGGAGTTCAGAATTTTCACACAACTGAAGCTTCTTCGTCTGCGTTTCACTATATCAAGGCAATCATATCGATGTGGCGTAGTTTATAACCGGCCACCCGATTACCTTGCATATTGCCACAACGTTTCTATGTATTTTCCCTATGGACTCACGACCAGAGACTTGTGGACTTTATTGCGGCTCTGTATTTTGGCATTAAACCCTGGAGCCCGCGTGGATTGTTCGATATTCCCCAATAGAATTGTATGATTGACTGTGTTAAAGGATCATGACAAATTCAACGTTACGGGAATCAGCCCCTCAACAGGGTAGTTTTTGATTTTGATCACGAACTGTATGAACCATTATGTCGCTAAGCGCTGAGATCTGTCCGTGCACTTTACGCAAATCATGTTGATGATCTGCTAAGCTCGTGTGGTAAGTTAACGTCGCGAGTAACAAAGTCTCAGTGCCTCGAATACCGGGAAAAGCAGTGTTAGTCATACGGCTTGATAAGGTCCTCCCTCTATTTAGAAAGCTTCAGGACTGAAAATTATCAATAAAGAAACTATTTATGGAACCGAAATATTGGACTAGAAGTTTTAGGAATTTATGTAAAGCGCTTACGCTACTTATACTTAGAACACTTAATTCTGATCCCATGGAAATGCAACTCTGTTCCTGTTTGTTATTTTTTGTGTTTTGTAATTTTTTGTGTTTTTTTTTCTGCTGACTTCTTATAAAAAATTACAACAAACAAGACTTTCTCATAAAGTTCTTTCGAAAGTCACAGCTCAGCTGCTGTGTGCCGCCATCACAAAGTCGCCTGCTAAAACTACTCAGCTTTGGGGTATTCCCAGGCGCAACCATGAGAATTTTTCTAATAAAGTTTTTGCAGTAAACTTGTGCTAAATTAAAACACTTCAACCGAAAAAATCATACAGTAAAGCAAATGCTTTTATTTTTTTGTTTTTGTTGTGTTACGCACAACAACTAATCAAGTAAATATTAGGCTTCTGAGAGCGCCAATCAATCGGGGAGAAAACTCCATAACAAAACTAACAAAGTGTACGCCAGTATGCCCATAAGAAATATAATGCGCCCACACACAGACAGACACTTGACTGACGCACTGCACGCCACTGCGGCATTATGGTAAGCTTGCCGATTTTACGAGCGTGCAAGCGATAACTGCGCCACTGTGTATTAACCCTTTGGGCAGGCAAACACTCGGCTATAAAGTAATTTCTACTTTTCGGTTATAATTAAAAAAGGAAAGACCTGGCGGACGGGCGGGTGGTAGGCGGAAATGAAGAAGGAAGGAAGGATGGCTAAGGGAAATTAGGAAATAACTGTGTAGTAGACAGTTAGTACGAGTATATATGTATGTAGGGAGAGTGTGGGCAAATAGAATGAGCTGAGACAAACAGAAGCACCAAAAGACACACATATATATAATATATACAAAGAGACACACATACAAACGAACACACACACAAACAAACACAATCCCAATCAAACACATAGACAAACAAACTAGCGAAAGCAAGCAAGGCGCTCGCATCGGAGCACAAAAGAACAGCTGCAAGCGAAAAAGAAAGCTGCTTAACGCAAAAAAAAAAAAAACAATAACAACAACCACAACAAATAAAACTAAAAATAAAGCGGAAAAAATGTGCACCGAAGAAATTGGAAAAAAATCGTCGTAATGAGAAAGTAAAGTAACAAGGGGCGCAATAGGACGGCGGAAGCGCGAGGCGGGCGGCAAGGGTAAATGAGGTGGCAAAACTGCGGCGGCTAAAGGATGCAACCTTAAGCCGCAACAAAGGAACGCCAGCAAAGCAATGTGACAACGACAAGTAGGGAGGGGGGACGGCAAAAGCGCCGGCAGGGGCGCAAAGCGAAGTTGAAGCACAAGACAAGACGCAAGACGACAGAGGCAAGACGCCACATAAACAGCTTAGAAGCAATGAAAACCTGAGCGCAAATAATTGGGCGGTGCGCTGTGAAAGCAGGTTGACGGTGTTGGTGGCGGTTGATGGGAGGGGGTTGGGGACAGTCGAACGACTTGACGATAGTTATGTGGGCACCTAAGCGCATTGTTATTTCATGAACTGTGGGCGGGTCGCAGATGTGCACGTGCGGCGCCAAAGTGTGACTGTGTATGTTTTCTTCTTTTCTTTTGACTGCGACTGTGACTGTGTATGTGTGTGTTGTTGGTTTATAGCTGTTTATTTGTGTAATAGAAAATTTTAGCCTTTGAGTGCCTGACTACAAATAACAATGTCTCTGTGACGGCGCTGAGAAGCAGTGAGTGCGCATCTGTGTTGGTGTATGCGACGGTATGTGTGTTTGTGATGTGTGCATATTTGCGGTCGCCCAAGTAGGTATTTTTTCCAATTTCATGCATTGTTTTGTTTGATTTGGATTCTGGTTGCCTCGGGCACATAGTACTGACTTTAGGCACGGAATATATAAAGCTGTGTGTGTGTGTGTGTGTGTGTGTGTGATGTTTTATATAACCATTAAATGCGTATTTCTTTTTTTATGTGCAAGCGCGTATTATGCGTCGAGGTGCGAAAGGCATGCTCACAAATTTAAAAAGAAAGTAGCAAATCTTTGTACAAAAAGAGAGAACAGTTTCAAAAATTCTAATTGCTATTGATAACAGGACTCCCATAACATCCAGTCCTAGAACATACTGAGCACGCTAAAATATTCAGACGTCTTTATCTTTGTATCTCAATGAATAGATGCTCATGGGCAGCAGCAGTAGTATCCAAAACAGGAAGCTTCAAATATGTGCAGATCTGTGAAATGATCTAGACCTCAAGAAGTGTTAACTCCCCGCTGGATCTTAACACTAAACAAAATATTGTTAAAAACTAGAAAAGCAGAGATACATGTTGTGGCCTATGCTGTTAATGTGGCAGTTTAGATTAGAGACGAATTTCCAAATAAAATCTTTAACCTGATGCGTACTATATTTAACGATATAAATCGGTAGGCCGTATCGTGCGGACTATACTTAAATGCTAGCAAGACAGAGCTAATATTAACTGCAGCATTTTTGGGTCGACATTATCAAATGGGACCAGACAGCAATGGGAGATAAGGCAAGCTACATAGTTGGGACTAATTTGAGAGAGGAGGGAGCTCTCAAAAAAAAGAAGAAAGCTACAGAACTTACATCTTAAAACGATGGTGGGGCGCATGAGGGGACTAATATCTCCAGTATCTCATTAATTTTTCACAGCATTTTTAAAGGGCCCGGATTATTACATACGGTAACTACTTCTTCTTCTTTATTGGCATACACACCGCTTAAGCGGTTATAGTCGAGTTTACAACAACGCGTCGTTCTTTCGCTGTTTGGTGCCAATTGGAGATTCCAAGTGTAGCCAGGTCTTTCTGACTGAGTGAAGGTCTTCCTTTTTCTTTTCTTCTTTCGGCACTTCGTTCAATGCTCTCAGAGTTGGAGTATTTTCTTCCACCCGGGAAACGACATGACCTTGCCAACGCTGTCGCTGTCTCTTAATTCGCTGCACTATGTCAATGTCGTTGTATAACTCGTACAGCTTATCATTCCAACGAATTCGCCGTTACCAAATACGCAAAGGACCATAAATCTTCCGCAAAAACCTTTCTCTCGAACACTCGTAACGTCGACTCATCAGATGTTGTCATCTTCCATGCTTCTGCACCACATAGCAAGACGGAAATAATGAGTGGCTTATAGAGTTTGGTCTTTGTGTATCGAGATAGGACTTTACTTCTCAAGAGTTATTCTGCTTTAGATTTCGAGACTGACGTTGTTGTTGGTTTTAATGCTAGTTCCAAGATAGACAAAATTATCTATGACTTCGAAGTTATGACTGTATTTTTTAATTTGAACATCGCGTGAAAAGCCATTTGTCGAAACTTTTTTGCCAGATGTCACATCGAAATAATCATTAGTTTTTAGTATTTGTTTGTCTTTCCGAAGTACATAAAGTGCATTTGGCGACTTTTGCGATGAGTGAAAGTATCCAAGAAAAAGTTCAGAGCATTAATACAAATTATTCAAAGAGGGTTGGAAGCGCGTTGACAACGAACCACGTCCAGGACGGCCACGTCTGATAATTAACTAACAGTCAACACGTTAATAATATAATTAATAGGAATTGATGCTGGACTGGCATCGCTGGAATATCGGAAGGATCAGTGATAACCATTTTAAAATATCATTTGGGTCTAGGAAAAGTGACAAAATAACTCAATACTAAAAACAGCTTCGCGCTAATGTCTGTGAAACAATGCTTTCCGACTACCAGGATGCAATGGGAAAAGTATTGATCCTTTGGATGAATCTTAGGTCCATGCTTACGAACCGGAAATAGAACAATAGAAGCCGAAAAAACCACGTCAAAGCTGGTCAAAAATCAAGGTCATATTGACAGTTTTCTTCTATTTTCACTGGTAGACACATAATTTATGACATGAAAATTCTTAGGTGTTTGATACGCTGAAGTCAAATCTGAAAATATATTCTGCAACCTGTGGCCTTAGATTTTACAATACTACTGTGATCAAATTGAAAGGTGAATTTATTTAAATTAATTTATATTTGGCGTGTTTTTCGAATCGCTAAATTTTCCTTCTGTAAGTTAGTACTGTTAGTGATATCTGTGCTAAATGTCATTTCGAAAGTATTCACTAGTATTTGAGATACGCGTCGTTTTGTGAGGCTCTAAAAGTGAATTTTTCAATTTTTACTTTGTCTGAATTTATTGAACAAAGAAGTGCCATCTCATACTGCATTTTGGGTTTTTCATGACCATTTCGCCACATTTTCAACTAATATTTCGTCTGATTTACCTTCGTGTAACTTCTGACTATTCAGCAAATTCACATGACCATTCCGAACAGTGGCCAGTACATATGTCAGGCACTCACACCAGGACAAAAAAACGTTATGAGTGAACATCTAGTTGATCCAAAAAAGGTATTACTACTAACCTACCTTTGCATCTTAAATTGGGTTTTATGAAGAGTGTTAGAAGGCAATGGACGGAAATGCAAGAAGGTTCTTGTGCCTGTTTTACTGAAAACTGACAATTACAAAGATCTTGTGACTGAACTACTTACTGCCTATAAAAAAAAATGAGTTGCAACATATCCCTTTTAAAAATTTACTTTCTGGACTACCATCTAGATTTTTCCGCGAAAATTTAGGGGCAGTAAGTGACGAACATGGGAAACGGTTCCACCAAGACATTTCTGCTATGGAGGAACGGTACCAAGGCAAGTGGAGTGCCAGCTTCCTTGACAATTACTGCTGGACATTGTGAAGGGATACTCCAAAAACAATATGTCGCCGAAAAACAACGACACTAACATTTCAAGGCACTCTTTGGTTAATGAAATAGTGTAACAATAATATATCTATCGCTTTTTTTATTTAAAATAAAATCCTTATAGCCAAAAAATAGGTGATAGAAGAAATCTGTAGCTATTTTCTGCATTTGTGGCAATTTTTACATAATAAACACTTTGTTCTGTTTTATGTCAAAAAAAAAAACAATTGGATTTTTGTTTAACAGCGTTATCGTGGTGTGGTGCAATCTTGAATTCTTTCCGACCGGCCAAACAGTCAACAAGAAATACTATTGGAGTGTCATGCGTAAAAAGAGGCCGCAACTAGCAGCCGACAACTCTTGGCCTTGGTTGCCTTCCATTCCACAGAGGTGTGGGAACAGGGTAAGATGAGCAGGGATACAGGGACAAGCATCTACACAGATGGGTTTAAATAAAATAACTGATTGGGAGGTGGTGTCTTTACAGCAAAACTTAATACCAAAACCGCCTTCCGTCTGCCAGATCACACACAAGGAGTGTGCTAACGAGAAGGATTATATTTATGTACAGATAACCAAGCGTCTTTGAACACACCAAAGCCTCTTAGAGTTTCAACAAAGATTGCGACATAATTTTTTCCCCGCTTACTGAACCAAACTTCCAATTTTACGGTAAATGTACAATTGGTTTCAGAACGGAGTGATATCCATGGTAACTGTGAAGCTGATGAACTAGCCAATGCAGGCACCACCTACAATTAGACTCTTACTCTCTAGTTGGTAGACATGCAAGTAGACTACGAACATCATATAATGTCTATTGTAAAAACAGGTGGTAGAAGAAAAGCAGACTATGAAACAAATTCTAGCAAAATGCAAAGCTTTGCATAGGAAAATAATCGCAACTATCGGTCGGAGGTTTCTTGAAGATGTTTCGGACTTCATCAAAAACACAGGGTGGTTCAGAGAGGAGATTTTTGTCCCAGTAGTTTTACAATGGACATCCTAAAGGCTTACGTGCGTTGTCATACCGCCACTATACCTACAATAAAATTACACATTCAAATTGAAGTAGAATTGAAAACTTTGTTGATTTTGATAGGGAACTACCGGAAGCGCTCATTCAAGCTATTTATAGATTTGGGGATGAACTTCATTTAGCGATAGAATAATACGTACAGCTCACTGAAAGGGAGATATTTCCTCTTATTGTCTAAACCATAGTTGACAAAGATATGTTGAAAAAGTTTGAGGAACTTCGCCGGAGCGTATCACTATTCTTAGAGAGGCATTTTCCCCCAGATTGTGAACAAAGTGAAATATCTATAACAAAACCAAGATAAAAGGCCTTCGTAGAAGTCAAGCATCAAGGAGGATTCAGAGGATTCAAAATGGCCGAGCCGCATCTAACTTGGTGAGCGCTGGTAAATTTTTGTAAATTAGTTGGAAGAAGACTAAGTAAAATATTCTTTACATGACTTTTTTTCACCGTTGCGAGATCACGGCTGAAGCAACTTGGACCACCCCTGATTGGAGCTAACTAGAATAAAAGTTATGTTGTGATTACCTGAAAGTGATTTGTCTGTACATGAGATCCAATTTTATGTCTTCACATATGACTATGTTCGGTAGCCCTAAACTTGGAAATCAGCTTTAGAACCTAAACTTAAGACATATATATTTTCCTATATCATCTAAAAAATATGGGTGCCACACGAATTAGAATGAATGAATTAATTCACTTACATGTCATTAAATCGATAATTAAAATTATCAAAAAGCGAAAAAGGGTGCAATTCCAAAGAATAATCATTAGATCATGTATTCTCTGTACTGTTACGTATGAAAACGAAACGACGAAAACCACTTGGGATGGCTTAGCAATAATATCCTTTTAGTTTGATTTCTAACTTCGAGCAATGTTTACTACATTGAAGCTAACCTAGAAGGCAAATGGCCGAAAGCAGTGCCGGTTTTAACACTACCAGCGGCCTGGGCGAGATTTCTACGGCGCCCTCCAACTGCAATTCAAACCCATTCGAAAAAAGGGAAAACATTTAATGAAATAACCGTTTTTTAAAAGAAATAATTATTTATTATAAAAAATAAACATTTATTATTTCTGGCCTTTCTATAAGCGAATTTTTTTATAAGGTTGTCAAAGTCGATGTTTTCAGCAATTTCGTTTTCAATTGACAAAGTTGCTAAGTTTGTCATCTAGATTGATAAATTGTTGAACGAAGATAGGTTTTTATCAGCTTCAGCTTTGAAAAGCTCCGCTCCCCACTAGCAACCGTTACAGGTATAGTTAATAATATTCGCAATGCTATCCATACATTTGGATACAGTTCTCGGAAGTTGCAATTTTTGATGAAATTTAAAACAAAAATGGGAGTAACCACATTTTGATCAGGCAAAACGGATATCACACTTACAAGTTCATCACACAACATATAACCATCTATGTCTGATTTAGACTCTACAGTTAATTTTAATTGGAGATCACCACAGAGCTTGACAAGGTCGGGTTTTTCTGTAATCTGTTTAATATTGTACAAAAAAGATCAATATTCCGAGTACTCATTTAACTGTTCGAACCTTTCATTGACTGAAATTAATGTAGTGCCCAAAAGACAGTTGAAAAATTCAACCTCAAATTTTTTTTCTGGAGAAATTATACGGTCATCGCGTGCAATTTCACTAGCTTGACGCTTAACACGTCGAATTCTTGTTGTAGCTAGAAATACAGGTTCAATTACTAGTGCTTCGGTCAACTCCTTCGCAGTTAAAATAGCGCTTTTAACGCCTGCATTTCTGTAGTCTTCCGAGAAATTGCAGCATTTTTTCAACATTTCTGTACATTTACCAAGATCCATATCTGTTGACTGTAGAAATTTACTTACAATATTTATTTGATAAAGTATGTCATACCAAACAGCCAATGAAACTATGAAGCTGAAATCTTTTAGCTGTTCGGCCAGAGTAGTAGCCTTATGAGACACTTGAACATCAGTTTTCTGAGTTTCAAGAGCCAAAGTAATCAAAGCATCATGGTTAGTACTAATTTGATAACGGACTGCTTTAACACTACTTATTCTTGCTTCCCAACGTGAGTCACTGAACTTTTTTATAGTATATAGTCTCAAGTGATCGGTATGAACAGAAGCTGAAAACAATGTGAACAACCTCTGAAGTACCCCAAACAAAGTGACTGATCCTACGGATGACTTAGCGGCATCGCATAGTACTAGATTGTAGCTATGACAGCCACACGGCCCATAAACAGCTAAGGGGTTTATGTCGAGAATTCTCCTTTGAACCCCAATATTTTTTCCTTTCATATTCACCCCGTTGTCATAGCCCTGACCCCTGCAATCGTTCAATTCTAGTCCGTATTTATTTAAAATATTAATAATAACTTCAGTCAGCCGTTCACCAGTTGACTCATTGACAGGTATAAATTCCAAGAAATGCTCCCTTACTAACATTTTTTCATTATCGTCTGATAAATCAACAATTCGTAATGTCAGCGAAAGTTCTTCTACATGACTAATGCCAGGAGTACAGTCAGCTATAATAGAATAATATTTTGATTTTTTTGTGTGTAGTATTTTTGATTTCTGACTTAACTTTTTCACTCATCAGCTCTATTAATTCATTTTTAATGTCTTTTCCACAGTAGTGGTCTGAAATATCACCCTTCATAGCTAATCGCAAATGCTCCTGCATGACTAGATCAAATTTGGCTAGTAGTTGTACTAAGCCTAAGAACTTTCCTTTGTTTGGAGTATATAGTTTGTCGGAAGTACCTATGAACGCCTTATTGTTTTCGGCTAAATAAAGTGTGATATGCAACAATCTAGACAAAATATTATTCCATCTTGTAGTTTCCTTTCTAATCAAGTGTTGCTCTTGGCAGTCTATTGTTTTCCTATTTTTAATCATAGTTCGGCATCAATCCATGAAAGATAAAACTTCTTATGAAAAGTGCTATTTTCATGAATTTTTAACATTTCAGACAAGTGTTTCCAGTTGTTATACCCTTCAGATACTAAGTTCGAGGTTGAACTACTACCAAATAGTCTACAACAAAAACAATAAACTCGATCCTTAGAAACGGAGTAAATTAACCAACGGCGCTGAATTGTTTCACTGTTTGCAAGATTTTTTGTGAAATGGGAATTAGAGAAATGTCGGCCTGTATCATTCTTCGGATAATTATCAATGTGAGTTTGCACTGAGCCACTAGTAATTATATGATCAATGATTTTGCCATTTCGAGTGACTGGCCAAGTGGCAGGATCCGATATATTGGCGACAACAGTACTAACGTCATCTAGAATTTGTATTGGTTGTACATCACCAATGGAGTCATCCGGAGCAGCATTTGTAAATGTACCACAGCTTATCATCTCACTTTGGGAAACTTTGTCCACAATCTCTTCAACACAATCTTCAGTTATCTGATTTGAGTTGTCAGATAAAGGCTCCGATACCGATACACTAATTTGTATTCTAGATGTAGAACAACCTAGTTTCTTGGTGTGATAGAAATGACATGCCATTGAACCTTAAAAAATGTAAAACGATGTGCTTTTCACGTAGATCTGTACACCCTACTTCATACGCAATACAAAACTTTAGGTTGGAACAAGTATGCAGGTTTGTTGATCTGGGTGTAACTATGGACCCCAAACTCAATTTTAATCTTCACGCATATTCCACGGTTTTTAAAGCTAAAGGCGCTCTTAGTTTTACTAAACGTTGGTCTAAAGAATTTAGAGATCCGCTTGCCACAAAAATTCTTTTTACATCTCTGGTGAGGCCTATATTAGAGTATGCTTCTGTGGTTTGGAACCCTAGTTACCAAGTCCATTCAGCTAAGTTAGAGTCCGTTCAAAAGCAATTTTTACTTTTTGCCTTAAATCATTTGCATTGGGATTTCAGTTTAAATCTTCCCCCTTACACCAACCGCTTAAAACTTATAAATCTCCCGACACTCGCTAATCGTAGGGAGATGCTTGGTATAATATTTCTTGTAAAACTCATGAATGGGTCAATCTGTAGCCCATCTCTCTTATCTGATATTAACATTCCCGCTTGCTGTACCAGGCAGTTTACACTCTTACTTTTAAAATTTTTTAGAACAAATTTTGAGTTATACGAACTATTCCGCCGTATATATCATGATTTCAATTCTCATTCCAGCACATTTGATCTAACAGACCCACTCTTTACCATTAAAAAAATTATCTTATCTACTCTTAACAAGTAACATTTAAAAGTTATAAACTTGATTTAATTTTTAAATTTTGGCTGTTGAAATTTTTTTTCTGTAGCTGAGCAGCTTAAGATCGCAACATTTAAAACTCTCTTGCCTTTATGACTCGGCTAATTGCTCGTTCGGGATTGCGCCCCTAGTGTCGGTTGAGCGGGAGGAGGGTAAATCGTTGGGTATTATAATAAAATCTGCAAAATTAAACCTTTAGGTCAATAATTTCAAAAAATAGATAAATACAATAAAATTTACAAATTCAAGCCACTTTAACAATTTTAATCGTATATTTGTTTTTTTATGCAAAATAATTGAGTTAAATTAATATGTTTTTTTTTTCATAGACTTCGAAACTTTTTTGTATGGATCATGGCAATAGGCTGAAATTTTAAGATAACTAATGTCGCTCGATAGTAGAAACGGATAGTGACGAACAAAAGCTTTTCGCAATGGGAATATGGACTGTCTGGTAAACTACTTCGCGTCTGTTTGTTTTAAATAATTGATATGCGAATGAGCTGAGTTTGTTACGCTTCGCTAAAATAACGCTAGCTCTTTTTTGTCCAAAAAGTTAAAAGGAAAAATTTAGAAAATGTTTTTCATAAATTATTTAAAATTTCCCCATTGAACCCATTGAAAAAGTGCGTTGCATTCAAATAGTCTAACAAAAAAATCCGCTTAAAAGGGAAATTACCACGGCGCTAATTGTTCATTTTTGCAAGTTTTTTGTGAAATAATTAAAATTTCGGCCGTTTCATTCTTCGGATAATTTCAATGTGAGTTACACTGGGCCCTGTAATTATATGATCAATGTTTTGCCATATCGAGACTGCCAAAAACCGATATTGGCCAATATAAGTTCTAGAATTTGTATTGGCATCACCAAATAGCACGGAGCACTTGTTTGAACACAGCTTATCATCCTTTTTTTCCACAACTCCAACACAATTTCAGTTATTATTGACTTGTCAAAAGCTTTCCGATACCGAACATAATTTTATTAGATGAAATGCATTTCAAGCTTCATCTTTTTTTGTGATATATTTACTATTCATGAAATTTTTCCTAAAATTTTCCATATCGGCTTTCCGTTTCTATATTCTGACACAAAATGGTTTCTTTTTCCCAAAATTTCGACATTTTGTACAATAATTTTTGAAATTTAAATTTAAATCTGCAAAAATCAATCTTTAAGTCCAATTTTCTAAAATGAAAAATCTAATTTCAAATCAACTTTAAACAGTTTAAATGATTTTTTTTGCAAATTGATTCATCCGTTGAGTCCAATTTTCGATGATCGTTCAAGCTTCTGACTTGACATATGTGCGCTCCAAGTCTAACTCGAAGGGGGAATTGTCGGCGTAGACTTAAGACTTTACATATCCGCATCGGAAAAAGTCTACCGGTGTGATATCACATAATCTTGGTGGCCAATCGACCGGCTCAAAACGTGTAATTATATGCTCACCGTAGTATTCTCTCGATAAATCCATTGATTGATGTGTTATATGACGACGCCACTTCGTCTTGTTGAAACTAAATGTTCCCGCGATAACGGTTGCCATGGTCGGTTACATTCTCATCGGCATCATTTTTGAAGAAATATGAACTAATGATTCCACCGGCCCACAAATCACTCCAAGCCATTATTTTTTCCCGATGAATTGGCAGCTCTTGAATTTCTTCAGGTTGCTCTTCGTCATAAATGCGACAATTTTGCTTAATCACATGTCCATTGAGCCAGGAAAGGGCCTCATCGCTGAATAAAATTTGGCTCGAAAACTTCAGATCTTCTTGGAACTTTTCTTAGAGCGAAGCGATGTCGCTTTCAAAGGTCGAGCAGTTTCAGAAGATAAATATTCGTATAAAGTTAAACGATTTGTAAATTTTGTTCAAGCATAAGTCTCTCCATGATAAAATGCCAAACAATACTGAACAAAAATAACACAACAGCTTTACTCGACGCGTGATCTGTCACAAACTGGCTATTGAAAATATACCTCTACTTGGATCACCTGTTATAATTCAAGATATCGATTATATAAAAAAATGAGTTTATACTCTTTTGAAACATGCTTCCTCACGGATAATCCATAGCTCGGAGAAATTCAGCTAAGTACTTAAATGCTGAAATTTACAGAGCTAGAAGCAACTTGGAAATTGATTGAATTTGTGGAACAGGTAATATGTGCCTTATCATTTGGAAGAATGCTGCCTAGTTGACAGACCTTGGCTGGATAAAAATTCGGATCCGTTCCAGTCACAGTATTGCGAATAGAGGGTCCGCTGGGTTAATGTTCACAAATTCCTGGAAAACTTCGCTTTGATTCTTGTATAAAAAATACTTATTTGAAATACAATACTAATGCGTACAATTGTTGTTTTTGTAAATCATAGCATTTATATGATTGGAAATATTTCGGGCAATAAATATTTATTTTACTAAAAAATTCCTTCCAAATAAAATCACTGCAATCTCGCGCTGCTCGCATGGTCATAAGTGCCACGCGTGTGTGGCCTCAAACAATCAGAAAACACACACACATAAACGCATAAATGAACAAATAAGTGTATAGGGAAAGCAGAAATAAATTTTTATCGAGACAAAATATTTATTTGCGCTCGGTCGAAGCTTTTATGCTATCCAATAAATTGCCACACGCACGCCGATATACACAAAAATCTCTCTCAATATGTAGATAAGTATACGTGTGTGTTGTTGAACACATGTATATTGAACAGTTACTTTATTGACCAAGCGCCGAGTTGAAGCTGTTTTCTTTGCGAGCAGGGATTTGACGTCAAGTGTTTTATCACAACACATATTGTCTGCGTCGCCGCACGCAGCCAACATACGAGAGCTCAAGAGCAACAAAAACAGCGAAACCAAGTATTCAGCAAGCAGAGCACCCACGAAGCACCCGCCAACTGACCCAACGCCGAAATACCTCAGCGACCATAATTGCGCTGCCACAAGCGTCGCACTCAGCGCTGACCGCCACAAAACATACACACGCAACAGCTGCGTTGACACCACACTGATACTTACCACAGCAAGCTGCGAGCACAAGAGAGTGTCTCTGGCACAAAATGGACCCTTAAGTTCAAGCAACAACAAAAGCAACAAGAGCTGTTAGAGTGTCACACATTTGCGCTTGGATTTGCACCGCACATCCCGTGCAACGTTCCTACAACTTAACTCCGTAACATAAACCCATATAGACCACTTACTGACCTCACCCCACCCCCGCCCCAGCATTTAGCATTTGTATTCCACAAGCATTTATTTGTAATTTTTATTGTTGTTGCGCTTGTCCAACTGTCCGCCTGCGTTTTGTTTTCAATTGTCGCCGTTGTTGTTGCTGCGTTTTTTTTTATTCCTCTGGTCCATTTCGTGCTATTTGGCCCATAATTCGTTGTAATTTCGACTTTAATGTGCATTGCGTATTTTGTTGATTGTTGACTTATTTCTTTTCCCATTTTTTCACGTTCGTTACTTTTCCCCCCAACCAGCTTTTCTGCTAAGCTTTTTGCGCTCCTTGTCAGGGTTGTATGTGGCTGTCATTTTTTTTTTTTTTGGCTTGTCAGCAAACATATTTCTGTCGCCACATTTTATGGTTTTTTTTCGCTCGGGCTCTGATATCTCTAGCATTCCTCTTGGTGCCGGTGGGGAGGAGGGCAGAGGTCCGCATTTTTCGTTGTGTAAATCAGCCTTTATACCATTAAGGGGCTTACAGTAGGCACTGGCTGCATAAATTAGTTAATGGGCTCGCAAAGTGGGTCCATTTTCAATTGTCAAGGGAGATCTTTTCGCAGATAGAAGGGAAATCTTATTTAGGTCTTTGATGTTTTTTATAAATCGCTGTAATTTGACATTAAGCAACTGTTAGCGCAACGCCGAGCTTCTCTTGCATATTGTTCAAAGCTGATGAGTTTAAGTCCCTGTTATTTGGTGGTATGATTTGAGAAGAACTAAGCTTTTCCGTTTCGGGGACGTGCTGCTGAGAACTACTTTGTCTAATCTGCTTTAAAGTATCCCAGCCATCAACTTGCCGAAAGCTAGTCTTAACTACAAGTTATACTATAGAAGCTAACTATCTCAGAGCCCTAAAGTATCCACGAAAGTATGCCTTACCAAATCAATTGCTCCCACTCAATATCAACTAAACTATATACATGTTTTCAGTGCTTATCTTAAGATACTCGGCAATAGGTATACAAAACCAAAACCTGTATTGATGGCAAAGATCTGTCTCTCGTAAGCCTCTTTACTCCTCAGCGTTTAGCGCAATCTGAAGATTGTAGAAGACACTGAACTCGAGAAGTCGTCAAGTGTAATGCACTCGAATCGCACCGATGCTGAGGTTAAACTGCTACTTTATCATATTCCTTTATCCATATCTTAACTGAAGCCCGTCATGAGAGTATATGGTATGGCGCATTGTTGGCCGGAGACTCAATCAGAAATCGAACGACTGTTTAAAGTTGTTGTGAGCCTTCAAACGTCGCTTCAAATCTCTATTCGAAATCAGTACACTTCTCTCTGGGTTCTTGAATGCATGTTACAGTTAGAAACTTCGGCACTTGCTGGTTCTAATGTGTTTCAGAAAGCCACAGTTTCCATTCCTACTTCAGAAATACTACTTGCATATCTGAAGAGCTCGATATTTCGCTAATTTCTATCCAAGTTCCAGTTGAAGGGACGGCTGACTGAGCCTTTTCGTACTTAAGTTCCAGCACATTGGATAGTTATCGATTGTGAATTAGTAAAACTCTATTAACTTTTATCCGCCTTCTCCATGATCTTACAGCTTGAGCCCACATGTGGAATGGTTCAGCATTTCTGCGGAGTTCAATCAAGAGAAGTCATACGCGTTTAAGGTGTTGCTCCAGCGCAGTTCCGGCGCTACTTTCGAAAATAAGGAAGAACAAAAGAGAAGAGTTGAAAGAAGACGGCGATATGAGTTTCGGTCTCTTCGACTTAAAACAGTTCAACGCTGAAGCTTAAGCTCTCATTGCAAGCATTATTCAGTACAAAGAGCAACCTTATTCGACTTTCTTTGGCTAACGACTAAATAGTATTTTCAATTTAGAGTCCCCGTTCAAAAATAACCCTTTAACTTCAAGAAATCTTAGTAATAAACTTTGCAGCTCCAAAGAATTTTTATTTCCGAGCTTTCGAATCAAGCAAAGCAGAGATTAAAACTTTTAAAAATAAAGAAAGAGAAAAACGAAGTGGGGAAGTATACACCTGACGTCGAAGATTCATCATTTTGCTACTTTCGTAATTCGAGTTGATAAGCAAGTCAGAGATGTATGCCGTCTATATTCTCTGTATTTCCGTAGAACGTTAAACTGAGAACAGCGAGCTTAAGTTGCCAACCCGATACTTGTCGATATTAATATTAACCGCCTCCCAGTCAAGTTCTCCAGAGGTGTGTTCATCAACATGAATTAATCCGGCAATAGTCGGGCAATAGAGTAGAAAGTGAGAAGATGAATCCACGCCTTCCTCCATAGAGCTCATAACATCTATAATTACTGAGATTGACTTTGCTAAGAGCAAATAGTTAACAGGCCCACTTACGGTTACTTCTGAGCCCGAAGTATCTCGCAGTCGCACAATTTATGGTTGTTGGGCAGCGCATGGCAAGCTCGATTAAAGTCCAATATTTTAGATCTCAATGGTAAAGGCCAAAGGAATATCGAACAACCGACAAGCTCGAAATCAGAAAAAATTTGTGATAAAGCGTCCTTACCTAGCAAGATCATCTGATATACAATTTCCGACGATTGACTGGGCACCCATACTAAACATAAAATATATGGAAAGCTTTGAAGTTATTGTGAAAGCAGTCCTTGACTGGTTTTGATAACACAGACAGCACGTTCAAAGCCAGTATAGCCTCTCAGCTATCAGAGTGAATGCACACCTCGCTGAAGGAGGCTACATTTGATGGATTTTTCAACACAAATATCTGCTCCTACCTTGATGACAGCCACCACCTTCTCTTTAAAGACGATGCAGGAATAAACTTACAGGTGCTTCTTCGGAACTTTAATTTCACGCTTACGCGGTTATAGCTGTGTTAACAACAGCGCGCTAGTCGTTTCTTCTTTTCGCAAAGTGGCGCCAATTGGAGATTCCAAGCGAAGCCAGGTCTTTCTCCACCTGGTCTTTCTAACAAATTGGATGTCCTCCTTTTTCTTCGCTTCCCCTGCAGGTATTGCGTCGAATATTTTCAGAGCTGGAGTGTTTTGGCCCATACGTACGACATGACCTAGCCAGCGTAGCTTCTCTCTCTTAACTCGCTAAACTATGTCAAAGTCGCCGTATAACTCGTACAGCTCATCGTTCCATCGACTGCGGATGAAAAGTGACACGTAGAATTTGGTCTTTGTTACGTGGAATACTCAATGGCAAAGAAGGGCGACGCACTTTTGCTTTGATGACAGGAGATATTTCGTCTTGCTCTCGTTCACTGACGGTTTCCTCACCCAGTATGAGAAATCCGAACTAATGGGCGGATGTTGGGTCCCATGATATCAATATCATCGGCGTACGTCATGCTGACTTGATGACAGGTCTGTAGTTTGGATTATTTTCTCCAGCAGCAGACTGAAGAAGTTGCAGGATAGGGATTCGGCTTGTCTGAAACCTCGTTTGATATCAAATGGCTCGAAGATGTCCTTCCCGATCCTGACGGTTCTCTTGGTATTGCTCAAAAGCATAAAGACAGCTTCTTTTCGTGCTGTCAAAATCCGCTTTGAAATCGACGAAGACACCCATCACGTCGATCCTCTTTTTTCCGTTCTGACGAAAATTTTTTGGAAAAAATTACTAATCTGCAATGCACCGTTATGCTTTATTAGCAGTACTAAACAAATAAATATTCGATGAAAACTAATTTTCAATTACTAAAGCTCCACATAGCTCCCGAAACATGCCACATGCGCCAAACGGCGGCTTAAAGAAATGCCGCAAATAAAATGTGACGCCCGGCGGTGGGGAAAAGTGTTGAAAATCAGTAAGGCAAAGCCCAAGTGCGCGTTATTGCTTGTTTTGCTGATTTTTATGAGCATTGCTTTATGCGCATTTCGGCGAAAACACGAGCCGCCTACCGACCCACGAAGGCCTGCGCATAGAAAAACAAGTAAGCTGGGGAAGAAAAAGGGATTTACGGGAAGCAAAAAAATCAAAACTCATTTATTATTACTATTGTTGTTTATGCGTACGAGTTCACGAGCACCGCCTGTGCCACGACACCCTGAAACATGCAAACACACATACACTAACGCAGCTGTGGCTGGCTAGCTCGCCATAGCGATGGAAAGCGCCGCTTTTCCAGCTATTTGGCTGAATTTTTGGGTTAGCAAATAAAAAGATCGGAGGTTCATTTGAAATCACTTGATTTTTGGACTTTCGTTTAGGCGAGTGAGAGAGTTTGAGTGAGTGTTTGTGTGTTGTTGCCTGGTGGTTGTGCCTGGCCGTAAGCGACTGTTTGTGTTCATAGCGCTTTCTCGCATAAATATGCCGCAGCGGTCGAGTGAAGGGGAAAAACGTTTAACTCAAACATAAATACACACACATATATATATATATAAGTATATACACATATACCGTTACCAATTTATGTACAAACGAAGCCCCGTGCACTATGCCTTGGCGATAAATAAAGCTTGGCCACTGCGACGGCTGCTGCCGGCCGACTGCGAGCTATTTGTTTCAACCATTTTCATTTCGAATAACTTTTTATTGTTTTAACATTTT
>CM050323.1:45322826-45650527 GCA_027475135.1 Bactrocera correcta
TTATTCGTACATAGCATACTTTTAGGCAGTGTAGAACAAACTGCACTGTCAGCAATGCCTTTTAAATTTTTTTTATTTAACGCCAAAAAATTTTAATGTCAGAATTTGAGTGCTTACTTTGAATAAAAATTTACGTTGCCTACATTTAGGCTGCCAAAGAAAACTTTCTGCCTGTCAAGGCAGCAGCAAATTTATTCAAATATTCGCAAAAATCACCGCAAAGGCTGGTAGAGTATATTCCATAATATTTTCTTAAGATTAATTTCAGAATTATGCAATTTCCGTTAATGGATATTCAGATTACACTTTCCAATAACAAAAATTTAAAATTTACTTCCGTAAGCTACTTTTCATCAAATACACTGATGATTTGAATATAAAGTAGCACTTCTAGCCACCAAGAGTATTTATAATTACAAACAGAATTATATTATTTTTCGATAAATAAAGCTAAAAACACTATTAAATATAACCAATATTACGGTAAAGCTAAAAATTTACCTCGAACTGTACCTACTTCCAATTTGTAGTAATGATAAGTTCTTAACTCAGTCGTGTCTCATTTCCTTCACAAAATATTTCATAAATTTCAACATTTCTAACTCTTTTCTACTGGCATTTTGTTTAATTAGCAACATAGTTGTGCCTGAATTGATTAATTATGTTGACTCACTGTGCTCAAGGCAACGCCTGCATTGGCAGAACTAATTATAGGCTATCTTCTAATTAGCAATTGTCTTGTTGCTAGTGATAAATTATGTCTAAAAAATGAAAAGTATATATTCCGAAAATAAGTAGGTTGAAACTGAGTGTGATGGGTTAAATCGTCTAAGCTTTCTAGAGACTTGCGGACTACACCAATTTTAACATTTTCTGAAGATATTTTGGGGATGAGACGAACGCAGTTCATTGAATAGTGGCTAGCTTGCATTTGTGCCTTGGTAGAAAACGCAATTTTATTTCATACTACAGACTATAGATGGCGTTGAACATATTTTTTCTTATTTTGAACTCAAATGTATCATTTTGTGTATAGTAAGTTTGCGGCGAAGTTTGTAACACCCAGCAAAAGCCAACGCTTTGTCTACAGAACTAGTCGCGAACTAGTTCCTCAGTTTAGGAATATCGATTTGAAATTTTGCACACCTTCACTCCTTACCAGAAAGCTACTTATGTATATGTTGGCACCGCCGATATCAGACAACTATTGCAAATAGCTGCCATACAAACTGTTCAAACAAATTTAAGTCCTTGTATGGAAAACTTTTTTTAAACTCGCTTTAAATAGTTTTTTATAAAAATTCACGCACAATGGCCAACTTTCATTAATTTTTTCTTGACTCACCATATTAAATTATTATGCATATTATCTTCGATTTGGCATTGTTTAATAATAGTAATTTAATAGTAATATTTATATTTTGTGTAAATTTGAACACATAAAAACATAAATTTATATTTATTATTTTCATTTACTTTTTATTATATTATATTATATTATATTTTTTATTCATTTTTTTTATTTCTTTTTAATTTTTTTTTTGTTTTTATTATCTGCAAAATACCGTACATTTATTTATAGTCATATTCGTGCAAAAAATTTGCTTACAAAGAATGCCATTTGACATTTTCGTCTGATATTAGTGAATTACAATGCCATTCCATAGTTGGGCACATACACACGCACATACATAACGTTTCAAAATCATTGCTTTGTCCGCAATAACTGAAAATGTTTTTTGTGTTGCCTGCTTTTAGGGGTTTTCATAGTGTTTACCATGCCAGTGTGCATGTAAGTCTGTGTGTATGTTGGGTTGTTTGGCCGTTTACTCTGACGTCTGACTGTCTCGTTTGCCTCATTTACTTCGCATATTTTTCATTGCTCTTTCACATTGTTTTTTGTTTGTTTGTGCGCAGCATATTTTTTTGTAGTTCAAACATATAGAGACAAAAAATAAAAGCAAAATTTTAATTGAAACCGTATGGCGTCAGCTATTTTAAATACAAATAAATGTCATTTACATATTTTTATATTTTATAATATTTTTTGTTTGTGTTTAATTCACATTTTTGTGGTTTTTGATTGCACACAACATTAATTTTGTTTATTATTATGCTCTTAATGGCTTAAATTGAGCGCTATTGTCTAATATTAGCTCTAGTTTTTCAATGAGAGATTATGCTGTATGTATTCTAGTCACACATAAGCTAGTATGCTAGGTAAATATGATTAATGGGCGTTAAGAGGAAATCAGCTGGTTAAGACCTTTAATATAACAACTTGTTCTTTGTTGCTCTTCCATTTAATTATACCCTGGATAGGGTCTAATAAGTTTACCTCGACGTATGTAACATTACAAAGAAACGTCAGAGAGCCTATAAAATACATATATATATGTATATATATTTTTTTTATCGTATGTGACCTGGTCTACAAAAAGGGGGCTTAGGTGTCAAAAAATCAATTTTTTAATTTTTTTTTTTTAATTTTTATTATTTCTTTTTTTATTTTTATTATTTATTTATTTTTTGACACCTAAGCCCCCTTTTCGTAGACCGGGCCACATATATTAATATTAGGAAATCAAAGTCGATTTAGCCATGTCTCCTTGTCAGTATAAACGTGTACTAGTTTTAGTCAGTTTTTGAGATATCAGTCTAAAATTTTACACATGTGCTTTTCTCTTCAAGACGTTGTTAATTTCTCGCAACCGTTGATATCGGTGATGAATGTGCTTGTTTAGAAAACTTTTGCATTTGATGAGGTAGAAATACGAAATTTGACAACGGTACTTACCTAAAGCATGGCTTCAATCTCCGAAGAAATGGTTTGAATCAGCA
Source organism: Bactrocera correcta (assembly GCA_027475135.1). Classification (NCBI taxonomy): domain Eukaryota; kingdom Metazoa; phylum Arthropoda; class Insecta; order Diptera; family Tephritidae; genus Bactrocera; species Bactrocera correcta. Next base: position 45,325,668 of record CM050323.1, read on the forward strand.
CACTCTAGCATGCAGCTGCCATACAAACCCTCCCATTCAAATCGAGTGCTTGTACGGAAAACTTTTTCTTACTTCAAAAGATTAATTCGCGGTATTGGAGATAGCTTGTTGGTCAAAGAAAGGCTGTTTGCCGGTGAAGCAAAAATATAATTGAAAATAAAGTCTTTCATGCTACTTTTACATAAGTCTATATAAGCCAGATTCACCCATAAAATCATAATGTTGTTGATGGTTTGTGGTGTTCAACGAATTTTTTGTAAAACTAAAAGAAAAATGTGGTGCAATGCATAGTTGTTTCTTGATACGAACTACACTTAGTCAAAATTTATCCGAGACTATCAAGTTTTCGATGATACTTAGTGCCCAAGAATTATACATATATAGTACTATATCTCAATGGCAGTTCTATAAGGAAAAATCTAACATTTTTTTGCTTGAAACTCCAATAAGTAGACGTTTAGATATCTCTAAGAAAATCGCTACAAATATGATCCCTACGTTGTTACGGGAAGGTTCTCCCTCTTAAGATTTTCCCCTTTTTCGTTTTATCAAATTGAAAAACTCATATATCGCTTTCAACTACATGAAAAATATTCCGTTTTAACGATTTTGTAGGAAATGGAATACATTACAAAATAATCTGTACACGCTGTGCATGAAGTCTTAGGAAAAGGATGGTCTCACATTTTTCTTCTGAAATGCCTTACATAGTACTTGCTGGGTCATTTATAATTCTCCAGTTTAGTTGCTACACTTAATATCTCCGATTAAGTAAGTTAAAAGTAAGCACAAAACATAAGTCATCGCAAAATTTCAATACTTTTGTATTATCAATATTGCAAGCGGTTTTTTGCTGACACCTTTGTTATGCTGCCAAGCGCTTAGGTACTGATATAGCAGATAAAGTTAGTGAGTAAATGTGCCACAGGCTGTACAATGCGAGATAAGAACGTGATATCTACATATGTATTTTAACACAAAAAAAAAAAAAAACTGCGATTGGTGAAAGGTTAGCAGGAGTTAGCGAACAGACAGGTCCCAATGCAGGCGTTTGCCACAGGCAAAGTTGGTTTAACGCTGGTTAAAAACTTTAGTTGGAAAGCGAAAAAATATAGAAATACATATTATGAAGCAAATTTTTGTTTTACAATGTGCCAAAAAATACAAAAATTACGAATGTGATGTAATTAATGGAAAAAAAAAAAATAAAAAGAAAGTCAAATAGTGCAAAAATCACTCATACGCCCTCTACAACCAATTACATGTATAATATGATTTATGCGCGAAGAGCTCAGCTATGAGCAAAACATGAACTTTTGCTGGGCATCAACGTTAATTTATAACTTTCATTATTTTTTTCAGTTAGCTAATGAATAAATTGAATTCTTACAATAGTTATGACTTAATGATAGTGAAAGCTAAAAGTGTGCTGAAAGGCAGGCAAAGTAAATATAGTGTCTAAACTCATGGAAGTGTGTTTAAAATAAGCTGAAATAACTGCCATAATAAAAATCAAATTGCAAAGCGTCAACCTCAGCAGTAGTAATATTGAAAATAAAGCAGCTAATAATAATTAACATCGCAAAGCAGTCGACAGTGTGCAAAAGGTGAGTCACTTTGTGAGGCATAGATCCTGCTCAAAGATAGCATTTTGTCAAAGTATATTTTTGCATAATACAAACATTTTGTTTATGATTGGTTGGATTTATACATAAGATTATAGGCTCATTACATTCTTAATTCAAAGCAGAATAGAGACGCTAAATAAGCCAAGAGTTGGCTTTTTTTATGTATAACTCAAGTTTTATATTTGATATCATTAAGCTGCTGTTTCGTAATTTTGATCTTTGGGCTACGATCCTATTATAATCATAATAATATATCACATGTTTCAAAAGTGGAAGACGAAAAAATGCTAACAGAGTATTAATGGGGCAGAAACATTACAGAATAACTAATATAAAATTCGTGTATTATAATAAGTAAATAAAAAAAATATATATTTTATATATTAAATTTGTATATATGATCCATGTAAAATGAAATCGTATTCAATTGACGATAATCCTCGTAAACCTTTCGTACCAAAGATCCCCAGATGTTCACAATACGACTTACAAGGGCATAGCAAGCTGGCCACTCCAAAGATCTTTGCGGATTACTGTGAAAATAGGTGTAAATAGCGGAATTTCTTATATTACATATTATTTCCTGGTACTCAGAACTATTCATTCGATCAGAGGGGCATGTCAACGGTACTGTCCCAGAATTTGAAAATGCGTCCCATACTATAAGTGAGCCTCCGCAGGAGTTGCGTTTTGAAGAATAATAATATTGTCTGTAGAAATATATAATAATATACTAGAAATAGCAAAACTCGATGGACGGTTAAATGGTCAAACTTGTATTACTTATTCAGCTCTGTCAGCGCCTTCCGGGCACCTGACGCGCTGAGATTTTTCGTCAGTTGAAAAGTAATGAAAATTGTGGAATCACCATTTCTACTTATGGCTAAGCCATAATAAGCTGCCAACTTATCTATCATCTATCCAGTAAGTTGGCCTTTTCCACCGAGATTTTTTTTGAATATTTCTTTTTCTTTTTTTTGCTTTCAACTATTTCAACATTTTTTTCACACAGTCATGGAGTCGCGTGACCATTCGTTTCTGCACATGTAATATACATTCTTCAAAATTTCAGAGTATGTTTTGGAGTCACCGTTCCCGATGTAATTTTTGTGCAATATAAAAGCTTGTCCATTAGTCCACAAAATTTTGATGCATCTTTTAACCATAATCCGACAATTCTCCTGACAAGTAAAAATTGTCAATTTATTTCATAAGACACTCAACAAAGGGATCACATGGACCGCTTCAGCTAATTTTGGTTGAAAAACATTTTTGTGTTTTATTTTTTTACGTATGTTAAGAGATATTCTCATTTCTCTGGAAGACTACATTTTCATGAAAAAATTGTGGAAAAAAATATGATCGAGCTCAAAATTTACTGTTTGCCTTGGCTGCTTATACTGATTACCACTTTTAAATGTTTTCCGTGTTTTAAAGAATACTAACACAGTGACTCTTTACGCATCTAAATACATCAGAAGGAAGCATTTACAATAAGCAGGTACATAAAAGGGAAAGCATTACAGGTAGGCATTTTCGCTCCGGTCTTTTACTTTCAAGCACTCTGAAAAGCCTTTTCAAATTTGGCGTGCAACTTCGAAAATATTCACCGGAAAGATATGAAAATTTCTTTATGCGATATGTACATTAAGAAAAAAATTTAAATAAAAAAATAAATTTTGTGAAAATACTAATTGCATATAACGATTAAAGTGTTATAATTATATTCTTTATCTGGAGAATTTCCTCTATCCGACCATACCATTTTATTACAGAAATCCTGGGACGGTATACTAAATCCCTCCCACTTTTCGTCTGCTGTTACCATTCACTTCCTACATGGTTTGACTTCATTTCGTTTCAGCAGAGAATCCCAGACGTTAATTCGGTCCATTAAACTTTTCACATACAATTCATGTGGTACCGAAACATCGAACTTCTTTCTGTAGCCATCCTGTTTTGAACGGTTCAAACCGTTTAATGATGAATGTTAAATTCCTTCTCGATATCATGGCTGCATATGTGATATTTCGGTCAATCTTTTCTTTAATTTCATCGACTTTTTCAAAGATAGGTCGACCAGAGCGAGGTGCATCTTTTAAATCGAAACTTCCAGAACGGAAGCGAGCGAACCATTGCTGTGCTACACGAACTGATACAGCATCGTCTCCGAAAATTTCATTCGTGGCTTGTATGGCATTCTTTCCTTTCTTACAAAAAAAATTTCAAATATGAAATTCGTAATATTTGAATTATTTTCATTATTTTCACTCATTTTTGAATAGCTGTAACTTTTTTCAACTTCCCGAAATAGTTTTTTGTGGTTAAATGAACCGATTGCAACGACATCTATTGACTAAATACGAAAACACTTTTTCGACGACCCATATTAATTTATGTCTCGATGCAAATTCCGGGAGTTTTTCAAAAATCGCTAGTTTCAATTTGATGAGTTGTTTCTGGCAAGGTTCACCCTTAATTATTTCACCCGGTTTTAAGAGACCATAATAATATAACACGCTCTTCTGATCCCACCAAATAGAAAGTATTTTCTTGGCGTCGGGGATAATCGGTTTTGCCGTTGATTTGACTGTTTGAGCAGCTTCCCATATGAGTTTTTGCATTTATGATTGTAGTAATGAATGCTCTTTTCACCATCAGTCATAACTCGTCCCAAAAACGATTTTTTGTAGTGTTAAAGCAGCATTTCTGACAAGCAATATCGTCTTTTAACTCCTCTTGCCTACAATTCATGCTTGATAGCTTCCAGTTGCTTTTAAAAGTCTTGGTTTGCTTGAGTGGCTCCTAAAGGTTTTGTTAGCAGCTCTTCTTGTATTTGACAATAAACTTCATAGACTAGTGCTTTCAGTTCCTCATCCTTTCTCATCCATTTACACCTTTATAGCCGCTCAGGTCGTTCCACGCCTTCCCAGCCAAAATTCCAAAATCACAACTCTTAAATCGTGCAAACCACATTTGGCACATTCGCTGAGATAGAATATATTCAAGAAAATTTTCCACCAAACCACAATGATTTTCATCTGAGGTTTTCCGCTTATTAAAGTAATTTGCTTTCCTGCTGTATATTTTTTCACCACTTGTTGCTAACAGTGATTCGTTGTTATAAATACAGCCAAAAGTTGATCATATTAACTGATAGAAATTTTTCGCATAACAGGGCGACACAGCTACACAACAGCGTCATATCTTCTGCCAGCCCACGCAATTGTTTCTGGTTTTTTGTTGCTTACAACTTGTGTGCCTTCGCCCACCTGTCAAAATCTACGTCACTCTGTTTCGTCGCCACTTCACTTGGCTATCCATGTGTATATCTTGTGCCTTTCGTTTTCTTTTTTCATTTTTGCAACGCGCTTTTTCTCGCTTGCTGCTGTTGCTGCCTTGCTTTGGGGATATTCCGTACTTTGCGCTTTTGTAGTGTTTATGCTCGTTCTTTTGCTGCAAACCTGTAAATATGTATGCAGCTATTATTCCTTTTTCTATGAAGTTTCCAAATATTTGCTCGATCTGTTGCCATACCGTATCTACCATGATATTTTTGTTGTTGCTGTATTTTTATCTTCTCGGTGTTGGAGTTTACTTTATGTTTTTATTGTTTTTGCTGGGCATTCTTTGTTCATTGCTTCTAAAATCTGGCCTTTGTCTTACGCTTTGTTAGCAAATTTGCCTTTTGTCAATTACCTTTGCTGTACTATCAAATGACCACAAATTCAATACATCGACATGCATATATATATTTCTCTACATACATACACATAAGGTGTATACATTCTTACACTATGAATAGAATGAATAAAAAATATATTTTCTACAATACTGTCATTACATTCTTTCTTTTTTTTTTAATACCGCTCCATTTTATCACTATAGCTGTGCAACCAAGTCTCCCCAGTTTATCTTCGTTTCTTTTTCTCTGAAATATTTACTGTTAGTTTAATGGAAATATTTAGGCATGCGCGGTTGTGCGAGCAAAAGTTTACCTGTAGCTTGCTTTTGATGGCTTGGTGACGCAGTTAAGAACATATTTTCTTCGCTGGAGGGCATTCGATCTTCCAACAAGATTCCGCAGGTCGAATTTTCGTCTAGAAGTTCAGTTTCGAATTCATTACCAATATCTCACAGTGATTTGCAGAGTCCCAAAAAAAAAAAAACAAGAAATTTTTTTTGCTTCGAGCAGCGTCTTCAATAGCAATATAAACTGTGCGTGCAGCAATTGATCTATGGCCAATTCGTTTGAGGGCATTAGTGAAAGAAACAGCTGACAGTTTAGAGTAAAATTTCGTACGCCATTTAGTTAATATATGTGTTATTAAATAAAATTAATTTCAATAAGAAATATTTTTTAGTTTTACTTTTATAAAAGCCGGAACTTTTAACAGAACTTATGGCAGGACTTACAGGCCAATTAAAGAGTTCCCGACCTACCATAGTAAAACACATTGTTTTGGCAAAATGCATTTTTTCTTATTCAAAATAGTTCTCTTTAATGTGGTGATACACTGATTATAGTAATCTTCCCATTTTTCAATACCAATTGGATAACACGATTTGTTCTACGCCTCAAAATAAGCCTCAAAATACGCCTCAGTTTCGGCGTTTACCTCTTCATTCGAAAATTTCTTTCCAGTATTCTTTTCAGATCTGAGAACAGGAAATTGTTGCTGCGATCAAATATGGATAATATGGTGAATACAGCAGCAATTCGAAACCCAATTTATGGGTTTTTACCATCATTTTCGCTGACTTGTGACACGGTGCAATGTCTTAGGGAAACAGAACTTTCTCTTTTTCAAGTGCGGCCATTTTTCGGCGATTTCACCCTTCAAAACATGCTATGCAATAGTCGCTGTTGATAGTTCTTCCTTTTTCAAAGAAGTTAATAAAAATTATTATATGAACATACCAAAATACGGAGGCCATAACCTTACCAGCCGTCTGTTGCGTTCTTCCGCGCTTTGGAGCGAGTTCACCGTGTGCAGTTCACTCGTGCGTAGTCCACTCGGATGACTGGCGATTGGACTTCGAAGCGAAATGATGGACCCATGTTTCATCTATTGCCGCATATAGATCCAAAACCTCGCATTCATTGCGCTTAAACATCCCCAGAAACTGAAAAGTTTTGGAGTACCGTGTGTGAGCCGAAATAATCGTAGCTCAGCGTCGTAACTAATTGTTCGGTCGGATCTGACCGCGGTTGGAAAGCATGCGCCTTAAACTTGCGAATGCAGAAAGAATTTAGGGCGTATCCTATATAGGAAGCTTTTTTGAAAGTCGAATATCGAGGAAAGAGCAGAAAAGGTATAGATTGGGCAATACTGCTGCAGATGAGCTAATGGCAAAGCGTGGGGTCTCTGACCGAAAGTAGTCAAAACAGTCTCCTTCAGAGAAGTGACTATCCTTACTGATAGCAGGGCAGCGATACCAGCCTTGAGCTCACTAACATTACATTCAGGGCTGGTAATGCCTTACCTCATAGTATCAGTGCCAGGCCACAGTGGAATCGCTGTAAACTCTAAAGTTGAGAAACTGGCAAGCAAGAGTATTCTAGCCGCACTTTCAGTAGAATGATGCTACTCTCTCCTCGCCTGTTCTACTACTGGATAGTTGGGCTTCATGGGAACTGAGCTACCATCGCTTCATGCGCTGCGGCAATAACTTTTTAGCCAAGGTCGATTATAAGAGATGAAGTGAGCTCTTTGCTTTTAGTAAGGCTGGCCACTTCCTAGTTGTGGGACCATCTATCCATCTTACCGGACTCCAGCTGCAGAAGCTGTATAGAAGGCGACGAATTGGAAATATCTCCGCATTTCCTTCTTTATTGTGGCACGTTTGCGGTTGCAAGGCTTAAATACTTGAAAGCTCCCACCGAACCCGTGTGATTAGAAATTAAACGCCGGAGAAAATTTTTATGGGCCACAGGTCGCTTTGGTGACTTATGTAAATTTAAATTACAAGAGTCCAAATGCCATTCACGGTTCAGCTAGGAAGGCCTAACCTAATCATAATGTGAGACTATGTTGGAAATCCTCCATAGAACAAAATGAAATATAATAGCACCTTTAACCGTTATGTTGTTATCACCTCCAGCACAGAAATGTAACAAACATTGAACCTTAAAAGCGATTAATACACAAGGACCTTGAACCTCACAGCAGCCATGTGTTTAAACAGATATGTGCATCAATACTTCGTTGCCGCATTTTGCTGTGCAGTTGCATACCTACAAATGCGTGTGGACGTGTGTGTGTGTGTGTGTGCTGAATTCACAAACGTAACAAATTAAAATGCAATGCTTGCCTACTTTTGGGCTTCACTTATACATAATGTGTACACATACACAAGCAAATGCGTGATCTTGCAAAAATACGCAGACATCAATTTGTGCATGTGTATGTGTATGCACGTATGTATGTGTGAAATGTGCATGGATATTTTAAAATCGCATTCTCTGGCGTCTCATTGAAATTAATTGTAAATATTTGCATGAACAGTGACAGCAAAGGAGCAAAGCGACAGTGAGCACGAAGAGAGAATGCGAAAGAGTGTAAAGGGCAGGTGGCGTAGGAAGGTGACATGCGAGAAATCCAAAGTCAAAATTGACACTTGAGCATGTGTTGACACTCTGACTCAAATATGCATAAACGTGCACATATACAGATGCTGCCTACAGCCGCACATATGAAAGCGAACGCATACAGCCGCACTCAAAAGAACATATTCACACACATACAAAAACGTTGCCGTGACGAAAGCAAATCAACAAATAATATCTGACCTACGAATATTTTGTACGAAAGTGTATTTCAGCGCACACACTCACATACATATATATACTCAAAATGTATGCATGTATGTGTGGTGTTTATTTTGCTGCAGAGTGTGGCTTACAAAACCTAACTGTGAGCTGTATGCAAAATAATGAAATGTGAGCGAGCGACTCGCTTGACACCTTGCGGTTAGTTTTTGCGGTTGTACACGTATTTTTAGTACACTCCGGCGGCGCACATACACGCATACACTCGCGCACACGCATGTGGCTGGTGCATTTGTGTGAGGTCACTCTAGAATAGATTCCATTTTGCCTCACTACAATGGCAGTTGGAGTGTGTCTACCTAATGGCTGACTGAAAAATCACTTTGCAAACACTTCAAAAGTATTTTGCATATGTGTGCGTATGTATGTTTGCATGCACGTGTTAAGTTATGTATAAGCTTACCGCATCGTTGTTGCTGTTTGTTCAACTTGCCCACAATATAAATAAACTTTTGCCTGCGAGCGCTCAAAAACGTTCGTATGGATGTATTTGTGTGTATATGTGTGTATGTAAATGCAGATATATGCAGGAATAGCTGTAAATGTTGGCATTTGCAGAAGTACATGCGCTTGCATGCACATACAAACGTCGTCAGCAAGCCAGCATGTCAGCTTGAGGGTAAACGCCTGAAAGCAGGCTACCGTAGCTTGCAGTGAACACAATAGTTGTTGTTGCTTAGCTTGTATTTGTTGTTGTTATTACGATTGTTGGAAGTTGCGGTTCTACAGTGGTTGTTGTTGTATAAATTTTCATTGTGGTTGTTGTTGACATTTTTGTTTGTTGTTGTTGTTAAAATTTTTGTTTGTTGTTGTTGTTGTTGCTGTTTTTGTTAACGTCAACATTGTTGGGTTTTGTTACAAAATTTTGTTGTTGTTGTTGTTTTCAATATTTTTATTGTTGTTGTTATTTTTATTGCTATTGCTTGTGTTGCTGGTTGTTTTTGTTATTTTTCATTGTTGTTGTTTTGATAATTTTTATTGTTGTTTTTAACATTTATGCTGTTGTTTTTATTATTACTATTGTTGTTTGTCTTGGCGGTTGTTGTTATTTTTTATTGTTGTTGTTTTTAATATTTTTATTGTTGTTTTTATATAAGCTGTTATTTTTTTTTGTCGCTGCACTCATTACTTCTCACATTAGTCGCTGCAGGCACCTGCCCTCGCAGCTCATGCACTTAAAACTAGTTGAGTGTAAATTAGTTACACACACACACACTACGCACGCTACACACTTACAAATTGTACTAACCGAGAGTCGCTATGTCACACAAAAAAACGTATACATATATTAAAAGCTTTATATGTATGTTTATATAACTGTATATGTACATATGTATATATTACTGCGTATGTATGTGTGGGTGTGTGCGTTACACGAGGTTTCATTAGTCGCTGCTGGGCATGCGCTCGAGTAGAATTTGTGTGTCGTTAACGTCCTGCAAATGCCACTCGAAAGAACTGCAACTCAATGTTAAAATCCTTTAATTACATGGTGGCTAATGTGAATTTCAGCCATGTGGCGGTTGTTTGCTATGTTAACTACTCATACACACTCGACTAGCTGCCAGCGTCAGGCTCTTCGACTAGTTTTGTTTTATTTTTGAAGAACGCATACGCCGTCACACTTTCAGGGCCAACATGTAGTTGCTGCTGGCGCTAACTTACCCAGCATTTTTTGTACTTTCTGTCGCCTCTTCTTGTCGCCCACCTTGCATTGCAGTTGTTGCTGTGTAATTCGGTTGGCTGCTTACACTTAAACATTTATTTTCCACCACCGCATATCCTTGACTTCAGTTGCCATTTCTCAGCATAAATTTGCACGTACACCCTACAGCTGGTTGACTGGCTGTCAACCCACACACACACACACACTGCATAAGTATCTACGTAAATAATTTCTTATAAACTTACGCATGTATGCGTATTCACACACACGCACACACACACGCACGCAGTAGGTGCTTAGACGTTGGTGTAAATTTCTGGTAATTAAACGCAATTGTTGAAATTTCCTGCTAAATGATTTCCTTTTTTTGCAGCTGTGTTAATTTGTGTATATGTGTACGTGTATGCGTGTGTGTATGTGCGAACTTTAAAAGTGTTTACACTGCTAAGTTCATGCTGCACATGTAATATGCTCACTCTTGAAACTGTATCGTTCGTGCGCTTTAGTGCTTGGTAATGAATACTTGCTCATTTTGTAGTATACATTCGGGCGTCTTAAGCAGAACCTCAGTTCTAGTGAACTCTAAGCAATGTTTAGGCATGATATGTTCACAAGGTTGTGCTGCTAAAGACAACATAAGCAAACACTTTTAGGGCAGAATGGGGAGGTGGTGGAAGGTCATGCTTAATTTCCAGAAAGCAAGCAGATAGATACATTCCCGAGAAAACAATAAGAATGAAGTCTGAAGCGTATATCGCTGGTCGATTCCAAGAAGGATCCCACTTGGTCAGCTTAGAACGTCGTTATGTGCCAAAAAACTCATATATATTGAATTATAAATCGACAAACTATTTGAGTCAGTCAGTCTAGTCTCAGTCTTGAGTCAGCCTACGTTTAAGACGTTGCTCTCAAGGTATTTTTAAGTACCGTCTACCAGCTAATCCAGGAATACATCAGCGTGGTATCCAACTGAAAAGGTATTATTTACCAGTTACCAGAGTTAAAAAATCGCTGAAAGGCCTCTCCCTTTATTCGGGTGGTATCTTCAATTTGTTAAAGAGGTGAAATGCCTATGCCTATGGCTTTCCTTCACAAAAAGCTTTCATGGAGGCCAAATATTGAAAGAGTAAGGAAGGAGTTTGAGTTATAAGAAAAAGGTGGAGAATTTCAACAAAGGTGTTGTTTTGGCTCTACGAAACTGTACTCAAGCCAGTAATGTTCTATGGTGTAAACGTTTGGTAGAGGATGCTCGAAAAGGCTACACTTGCTTGAAGGTGTCCAAAGAGCGGTTCTCATAGGAATTTCCTGTGCGCCACGGTCTACACCAATAATGACACTTAAAGCCATTTAAATTATAGAACTCTTGGACACTGACGGCAGGTATATTGTTGGGAACTAGATACACAAAAATCACTCACCACCTAAGCCTAGCAAACTACCAGCATGGCTTTCGAAAAGTGCACAGTACCACTACAGCATTTAGCGTTATAAACACCGAGATAACTCGTAGCCTTAACCAGAAGCCATCCTTAACGATCCTCGTAGCGTTGGACTTGTCAAAAGCTTTTGACACAGTCAGTTACACAACGCTACTGCAGGACACCGAAAAAATTACGTTCCCTCCGGGTCTGAAGAGGTGGACTATGAACTACTCGGTCGTCAATCATCCGCACAATGTCAAGATAAAAACTAAAAAAACTGAGAAGAATTATCAAGGGATTGCGCGGGATGGCGTCCTCGTCCCTTATTTTTTAACTTCTATATCTCGAAACTGCCGCAGCCACCAGAGTGAGTCTCCATCACCTCGTACGCCGATAATTGCATGATATTGGCATCGGGCAATGAAACCGATGGCATGTGTTCAAAGGTAAACGGCTATTTCTCCGACCTTTCTCGCGTCCTCTCTGCACGGAACTTAACACTCTCTCCCACTAAATCCACAGTATATATATATAGTTACAAACCTTAATATTGTAGTCGATAGCAATAAAATCCTCAAATCACTAGTCGGCAGCACATAGGGAAAGGACAAAAAAGCGTTGTTGGCAACTTACAAGGCAATCGGCCTACCGGTCCTATGCAAAGCCGCACCAATATCGTCGCCAGAAGCTGAAGCAGAAGACGAGGAAGCTTCAGATTGCAATAGGATGCCTCAGGATGTGTCCTATGGAATACTAGCATAATGAGGCCTTTGTGCTCCCAGTTAAGAAGCATAATGAACTCCTCTCAAAACACTTCCCGCTGGAGTGATTTTGCAGAAATCATCCTTGCAGTCACCTGCTTAGAGCGGAACCGCCTCCTAGGAACATTAAGAGGTCATATCTCAACTACGTCACGACAGACAGACTATATCCCGACCAGACTTCGGACGCAGCTCACTTCCGAAAAGCACTGACCGTCATTCACAGTGGAGCCATTAAAACCTGCACCGACTCCCTCTCAGTAAATGGCGTAATTGGAGTCAAACCACCACTCAATGCATCCGTTTGATGATGTCGAAGACAACTTACCTAAACCTTAACATCCTAACGGGGATTAGGCATACATTAAAACAACAAAAAACATACACCGAAATTCTCACCACTTTCAACTGCATTCCTGATAACTTGAATCACTGCGTCGCAGAAGTTCTCGCCTCGTCTTTTTCTCTGTTTAAGTTGCTGGAGAGGAGGCGCAGTAAACTTTTACATAGATGGGTCGAAGTTAGGAGAGAAAATTGGTGAGGGAGTTTCCTGTAAGGAGATCATAGCCTTAGGTTACAAGACTACTGTAGTATTTTTCAGGCCACCATACCATACCATTCGGAAAGTGACAGATATTCAGTAAAAAGTCTAAAATTTACGAAATAGGTCGCTATTATCAGAAGAAAACTGTGAAATATTGAAAACTTTTTTCCAAAGTGGTGAGTCAAGTGGATAGTAAATTTTACCGAAAAATCATCTTTTCGGACGAGGCTCATTTCTATCTCGATGGTTACGTTAACAGGCAGAATTGTCGCATTTGGGGCACAGAACATCCGCACGTAATAGTCGAGAAGCCAATGCACCCAGCACGAATCACTGTATGGTCTGGATTTTGGTCTGGTGGAATCATCGGCTCATTCTTCTTCGAAAATGAAGAAGGAAGCGACGTAACCATCAATGGTGGGCGATATCGCGCAATGTTAACCGAATTTTTCTTCAAGCAAATTGAAGAGGAAGACTTGGACAACATTCGGTTCCAGCAGGACGGCGCTACATGCCATACAGCAAACGCTACACTCAATCTTTAGCGCCCTATCTTCGAAAATCGCATAATCAGCAAAAGAGGTGATGTGAATTGGCCTCCCAGAAGCTGCGATTTAACTGCGTTGGACTAGATTTCTGTGGGGAGCTGTTAAAGATAAATGTTACGCCAACCATCCAGAAACAATTCAAGATCTAAGGAACGAGATTCAAGCTGCTGTAGCTGCCATAAGGCCAGAAACCATCGAGATAGTACTTCAAAATTGGATGGATCGGATAAGCTACTGTAAACTCAGCCGTCGTGAGCATTTGTCCGAAATTGTTTTCCACAAATAATTTACATTAGCTACCTGATCTCATTACTAATCGCTGACGGCGTTTAAAAGGGTGGTTGATTTTATGCATCTTTGTTTCCACAACATTAGTGGGGTGGTTGTGTTATCCCGCGGCTATTAAAGGTATGCCCACATTAGTACGCAGCATGTGGTTTTGTTATCGGAAGTTTTCGCCTCAGACCAGCAGGAAGTGTTCCAAAATCGACATGTTGTTGTTGCTGTTTCTTATTGTCATGCCTTTGTTCGGTTTGCTTTCGCCATTAGAATTTTATTAGTAATGCTAATATCTTTTTTTCAGCAACCATATTGCTCTTATCCCAAGCAATGCCAGACTTTATATGTCCATATATGGTACAAATATACTTATAAGTATATAAATGTGCACGTATTGTTGTATGTCTGTGCTTGTAAGTAGCATGATATAGATGTTTGTTATCGTTTCTTTTCATGCAACATCATCTAGTTTTATTATCATTCAACACTTTCAGTTTCTAACGCCCTTTTCATCAAATATGCAGCGCTTGTACTCAAAAACTCTTAATAATTTTAAAACAAGACCTCAAATATTGGAAATAACTTTTAACCACTTTGCATTGCCACTTCTCAAGCGAGTAGAACATATACCACACAAGCAATTTTGACGCCCGATTTTGTGCATTGCCATTACACTGATGGCTGTCAGAAAAATTTCGACAGCTGTTTTCGGTAATTTTTTACGTGCTTTGCTTATGAATAATTTATCAGCAATATTAAAATGATATTTTGGTACATTGGTATTTGGCCATATTGGCAGTACGGGAAATAACGGTGTACAGCAAAATAAAAATAATTTTTCGCTTTAAAAAAACACTACCTTCCAAAAGTTCATCACGGGCGTTATAGGTACTGTAACATTTTATCGCGCTTATTTTCAGAACTTTAATAATCTCTTTGCTTACAAACGTAAACCGTTTCTCCGTAATTCTAAGTAAGCTTTAGTGGGAAAGTGTTTAAGTAAAAGTATGTAAGTAAGTTTGTGAAGCTTTACGAGAATAAATGAACATACTGGCATAAATAAATAAAGTAAATAACAAGTCAATTCAAAAGTCCTCGGCTGACACATAGATGGTGTGACAGTTAGAAGGACGAAATCGCCGGTAGTCGGCCGCATTTGAAGAAGACAAAGTGTTGTTTCACTAAGCCAAAGCACCGTGTCACAAATGAGTGAAAAGAATGACAAAAATCCATGGGTTTTAAATTTCTGGCTCATCCAACGTAGTTTCCAGTTCGAGAGTAGACTCAATGCAAAGAGTGGATGTGGATGAGAGAGTCTCAGATACCGCTCAGAACTCTTGTAAAATATCTTAGGCAAGAATGAGTCTTGGTTGTTTCCCACGCGTCGGTACGGCCACTCTGCGGCTTAAGAAATCTCTGCTTTACACGTCAGAGCTCTGATTTTAACCCTATCAAAAATGTTGGGTTCACCTACGGAAAAAATGGCAAAAAGAAGCCAAAAAATCGAACAGCATTAAAGTCTGTCATATTGTAAAAGTTATATAAGAGCCATCAAAATATGATCTACCAAAGTTGGTGCATTCCATGAAAAAATGCCACAAACACATAGTCAATGCTGAAGAGAGTCATACCGATTATTAAATTGCACATAAATTGAAAACTGAATCATCAATTTGGACCGAGTTGTGCCCAAATTTTCCACATATACTACTGTGGGTAAATATCACATAAAAATTATCATTAGTTTGTAGTATAGGCTTGCCTTTCTAAAGTACATTAAGTGTATTCAGAAAAAAGTTCTATTAAATATATGTGTGCGGAATTAAATTTCTAGTACCGAAGCGTTCAGAATATTGGAAAAAGCCTTTGGTGAAAATTGTTTGTCGCGAACAAGTGTTTTTCATTGGTACAAATTATTCAAAGAGGGTCGAGAACGCGTTGAACCACGACCAGGACGGCCATCAACATCAACGTCAATAAAACAAAATAGTTGATGCTTGAGAATCCACTATTAACAGTCAGAGATCTTTCAGGTAACGTTGGTATACAGGAATGATAAGTGAAAACCATTTGGGTCTAAAAGAAGTGAAAGAACGATTGATGCCAAAATCTTTAAATTTTTTTCGAAAACGAAAACAATGCTTCCCGTTCTTCGGGTTGTCATGAAAAGTTTTATTACCAGCGATGAGTCTTGTATCTATGCTTGCGATCTGGAAACAGACGATAGATCGGCCGAATATCGTGGCAAAGTTGAGCCGAAGCCGAAAAACCCGCGTCAACCAGGTCAAAAATCATGGTAATGTTGAAAGTTTTTTTCCATTATCGAGATGTGGTGCAATCCGAATTTCTTTCAACCGCTGACCGCCCACGCTGAGAATGCTCTTAGCTGAAGCTGAAATTAAATAAAAAATGCTTTCCACACACAAATCAAACTATTGAAATTTCACTTTGTCAACATTTATTAAAGCCTCTTCCTATGTGTCTATATCTCTGAAAGTTGGAAAATCGTGTATTACTTCATTCAAAAGCAGCAGCGCGACAACGGAAATTTTAGTACAGAAATCTTGAAAGAACATCGCGTTCATTTTTAGTTGCTTTGTAACGACAGAACCGAATTGAAATACTTAGAATGTATTTTATTGTGAAAGCGCTTTTATAGCTGTAATTTTAATGAAAATTACCGTAACACTAGAATTCGAAATGGTCATCGTCCTAATAAATAAATTAGTTATGCCAGCATGTCGAATGCTAAAATTTATAATTACAATATGGCATTAGAAAATGATTTTATTAGACTCAGAGTGCAGTTAAGTTAGAAAATATTCTGACAGTTGAATTGATATTTTAATTTACTGCATAGTACTTTCCTAATGGTAAAAATGAAATATATGGAGGAAATATATAGTATATAATTACTTTTTTGATTGCTTCTTGGATACCAATTTAGTATTCAATTTACTTGCAATAAACTCTTTATATAAAGTACTAAACTTATGTATATATATGTATGTATATCCTAAACAGGGTATATTAAGGTAATCACGAAGTTTCGTTCTGAAAAAAAAAAAAACCGCCGACCATATAAGAATAACACCGGTCAACAAAAAAATATTTTTTTTTTGGGTTTCTGTTCTCATGCTTGAATTCTGATTCTAGACTTTGAAAAACACTTAAATATTAATCTTTAGTTCTTTAAGTTTGCTTTGGGCTGATCTACAACGATAAGTATATTCTAATTTATTTCATAAATCAAAGATCGAAAAATTGCTCTATTTCCTACGATAGCAAACTTTAACTGAAACAAAAAAAATGTTTCATTATTTTTGTCTTAGGAGAAACTAAAATTTAACATGTAGATGTCAGACCCAAAAATCGTGTTGACCGGTGTAGTCGTTTTAGCTATAGCCGTCTGCATGTGAATTAAGGCGATTTGGCAAACAGCGACCAGATGATTCCACTTTTGGAAAAGAAGGTTCAAAGTAAACTTACGAAGAGATGGTTGGTTTAAAGATATGTGAGCTGGGCACAACACGCTAATTATTTATATGGATGACTGGAAATCGAAGGACGGAATTAGTGCGGGGATATAGGTTCTGTCTAGAGTTTGGCATAAAGCAGCCACTATTGGGCAGCCTTTTAAACTGACAGACCGGCTAGTCTGTAATAAATCAACAGGTAACTCCATTGTTAAGGGAGTATTCCACTCTAGAAATCAAATTTTTGGCAGTTTTTTGAATTTTATTTAAAAAAAAAATAAAAACATATTTGCTATTTCATTTATGGTGTTTTTACTGATATCTTACGAATACAGAAAAAAAATTTACAAAAAATATTAAAAATTAAAATAATTACAGAGGGGGATAGACAGGTGTAAAAAACTGGCGCATCCTGGTGACATTGATGCTGACTCTCCTGGTGGTCTGAAAACAAAAAATCAAAAGAAATTCTTAATCCGTAAGGATGCTGTTATAGTTCCTACCTCAGGGAACACAAAAATTTTTTTTTTTTGAAAAATGGCGACTGCCTGAAAATAAAAATTGTTTTTTGCGCTTTTTTTGAAATTCCTGAATTTTTTTTTAAATATTAAAAACAAAAAATTTGACACGATGCTGGTAGGAACGATAAAGGATTAAATAAAGAAGGTTCGCACAAAATTTGAAGTAAATCGGTTGTATAGAATTTGAGATAATGCCGGTACCGTGTGTAAAAAAGTAGTTTCGAGAAAAACGCGTTTAAAGTTTAGGAGACAATTCTAGTGAACACGGACGCCACCTCCCAAAATCCTTCAAAGGTTATATTTTTGAAAGTCTAAACTTTAAATATATAAAAAAAATCGAATTTTTCAAAATTCTAGAGTAAAATGCCCCCTTAACATCTAAGTCGGCAGCCAAGCCGTAACCAAGGCAGCAACCTCGTACCAAATATCTCCCAGAATTGTTAAAAAAAAAACCGAGCAACAGTAGAGTGTCGCCAGAAATAAGCGAGATGAAAAAAGCATCGAGAGCTCTGAGTTAATAGACGATTTTGTCAAGAGTGATGTGCGGCTGTCATCTGAAACGTGAAAGGATTGTTGAAACACGAGAGTAACACTCACTGCTTACAGTTTGGTGGCGGCAAAAGCCTCACAGTGGGCCAGATAGGCCGAGAAGATTGCAGAAAGAATCAAAAATATGTCACTAGCCCAGCCACAATGAAGCATCTCTTGTTCACTTGTCCTGCAACGGAAGAGTGAAAATCTTGAAATTCGCAAGTTAAGCGCCGACTACTACTCACCGACTACGTAACGACACTACACATTTGGTAACGCTAAGGCCCATAAATCTTTCCCATAATATTTTTCTCGAATATTCCTTACGTCGACTCATCAGATGTTGTCAACGTCCATGCCTCTGAACCGGGATCGGTAGTAATGAGTTACTTATAGAGTATAGTTTTGGTTCGTCGTGAGAAGAGTTTACTTCTCAATTGCCTATTGAGTACGAAGTAGCTACTATTGGCAAGAGTTTTTCTACGTTGGATTTCGAGGCTGACGTTGTTGTTGGTGTTAATGCTGGTTCCAAGATAGACGAAATCTACGACTTCGAAGTTATGACTGTCAACAGCGACATGGGAGCCAAGTCGTGAGTGCACTGTGAAATATGTTGCAACAAAATTTCCAACTGAAATAAAGCTATCTTTTGCCTGAACACAAACATATTTAACTCACTTTTACTTGTTCTCTGCTTCGGTATTTCAATTTTGCTGCATTTGCCGAGCCTTAAAATTTCATTTGCGTACTCATTGCATTGAACGCAACTGTAGCTATGACTTCTCTAAGCAGAGCGCTTAAACAGCCAACCCTTGGCGGCTTTCATTGCTTACAATGCAATATCCTGCAATACAAATTCATTTCCTCGCCCGCTTACAGGTAGATATCACTTTCGATAGAACTGGAACTCCCAAGCTGTAGCAGAAGTGCGCGCAAGCCAGCTCAGTTGTGATTTCCTTTTGGTTGCGCAATGCAGCTGCAATGACTGCGCTTAAATGAGCCTTTCCTGCGCTGCTGCTGCCAACATCCGGTCTGTTTTCCTTCCGTCGCCGAAGTCATCGCTCCAATTCTGGGTGCAGCCTGCTACTTCGACCATTTCGAATGCATTATAGAGTGATTTCCATGTACACGCAGATTGCTTTGCATGAGGGTATGTACATATATACATACCTATGTATGTACTTGGATCTATGTATATATATTCTCATTTTATAGTTTTGTATACATATGTATGTATGTGTTTATGCTTGTTCTTACACTAAGTGCAACTTTTTGCTTATCTCGAAAAAGTACGTTGTCTGCAGCAATCACTTGCATTCGTCTTCAATTCATCCATTTGCTCATGTTTTTATGTGTATTGATGTGTGTGTGTGCGACTGCCGGCATTCACAGTTTTCGCTTGGAGCATATTCGTGCGATACACGAGTACGAAATGTCATTGACAGTCGCTGCCAGTTGCCGTTAGTTGTCGTTTGCTGAATGCTGTCTGCTGCCTGCTTTTCTCTTCACACACACACACACACATACGCACGCGCCGAGCCATGCATATATCTGCTGTCTTACTCGCTTTGGTCATTATGCTCAGCTTCTTTAGAATTTTTTATTACACATTTCATTGCAGACATCGGGCGCCAGAAATGTTTCTCGATTTTACTCAACTTTTTTGCTGCTCCTTCAAATGGCAAAATTCGCGACTGTCGCGCTGTACCAAAAAAGGTCGCATGCAAAGTTGAAGCGCCGGCAGCCGCCGTTGATGGAGACCGCATAGACCTTTCTACAGTCTGAGGCAGCTTTAAAGGTTTTGCCTATATGGAAATGTGTGCCGGTGTGTGTGTGTGTACAAGCATGTATATATACATATGTGTGCCATTAATGTTGTTATTATTATTGTTGTAGTAGTTGTTTAAATACTGTTTCTACAACTAATGCAATGCTATAATGTTGGCAGTATTGTAATGTGTTGCCATTTTTCTTTTGTTCTTGTTGTTTTTATTATTATTGCACTACACATTGTTGGCTACTGCTGCCTAGCTACACTTCACTACTTGCCTATGTATTTGGGTTGCTTGACTGCTTGTGATAAGTGCGCGCATGTGTTCGTTCACTACGGTGTGCTTTTAGGCGCCCCACCTCTTTTACTACAATGCTACCCCTACTTTCAAATGCAGTGTATAAAAGTACTTAGTAGCAGTTTAGGTGTATATGTGTGCATTGCTCGTGTGCTTGGCGCTGCTGCCCTCGGTGCGCAGCCACTGTCTAAATAATTATTTATGCGCATATATTTGCTCCATTGGCACAACTTGCATTTCAATTTATTGCGAGCAGATTTTTATTTATAATTAATGCGCTTAATTGGTGGTGACATTAGTTTTTATTTGCTTTTCGGTAATTGTGAGTGTTAGTGGTGGTAGTGATGGTATTGTGGGTTCTTTGCAATTTGCATTTATGTATACATCCCGAAATCTTACCACAGTTTAACTTCTCTGAGTGTGCTAAGAAGCAATTAACAACATACACTCGTAATATTGCTAAGATTTTATGGATATAGGGTCCAAACACTTTTGTTGGCAGAACTGGCTATCAAATACTTTTGAGTATCTGTTGATAATTCGTGTGAACTGGATGTTGTAGACGATAGCACTTTATAATAATTGTACAGATATCATTCTGTTAAAGGTAAATGATAGTAACAAGATATGTTACTATTTAGAAGTATTTAGAAGAAGACACAAGGTCCCGCGCCCCAGTCGTTATTCTTTTTTGCTGTTAGGCATCAATTGGAGATTCCAAGTGTAGGCAAATCCTCTTGCGCCTGATTTTTCCAACGTAGTGGAGCTCTTCTCTTCTTTACTGGCGTAGACACCACTTACGCGATTATAGCCGAGTCAACAACAGCGCGCCAGTCGTTTCTTCTCTTCGCTACGTGGCGCCAATTGGATATTCCAAGCGAGGCCAGGTCCTTCTCCACTTGGTCCTTCCAACGGAGTGGAGGTCTTCCTCTTCCTCTGCTTCCCGCGGCGGGTACTGCATCGAATACTTTCAGAACTGGAGCGTTTTCGTCCATTCGGACGGCACGACCTAGTCAGCGTAGCCCCTGTCTCTTCGCTGTCTTTGTCATTATCGTCGTATATCTCGTACAGCTAATCGTTCCATCGAATGCGATATTCGTCGTGGCCAATGCGCTAAGCATCATAAAACTGCAGAACTTTTCTCTCGGAAACTCGCAACGTCGACTCATTAGTTGTTGTCATCGTCCATGCATCTGCACCATATAGCAGGTCGGGAATAATGAGCGACTTAAAGAGTTTTGTTTTTGTTCATCGAGAGAGGACTTTACTTCTGACGTGAAAGCAGCTTTAAGGTCGACGCAGAGGTGATGTGTGTCGACCGTCTTTTCACGGGTCTTTTTCCAGATTTGGCGCGTGGTGAATATCTGGTTGTGGATTTTCCAGGCCTGAAGCTACACTTCGAATCAGTCTGTTGACAGTGGACTTTAATCTTTCACTCAGTATGCTCGATAGAACTTTAAATGGAGCGCAGTATTCTGCAGAACGGAAGGACTAAAAACGACTCCAACAGCTTCACAAGAAAGGTTTTTTTTCACATGCCACCAATGGATATTGCAGTAAAAAGCTCGCCGAGGATATCAGTTGGAAGATTGGCGTTTGGTTGAATTTTACACAAGAACCGTCGGGTATAGTTTGATAGGTAGGGTTCGGTGTATAAAAGAGATCACATACTCTTATGCCTTATTCAGGATAGAAAGCTTAAAGTTGAGCTAAATGATTGAGAGCAAAGGAAACTTTTAACGTCTATTCGCACAGATCAATGGCTAGTGGAATGGGGTGTCTTTTGCGTGGAGCAAAAGCTGAACCGACATTTCAACTGGCTGGTATATTGCTGTAACTTCCGACCAGAAGTTTTTGGTGGTAAGAAAAGCGGCTGAGATACACTACAATATTTGCAAAATCGCTAACAGACAGATGAGGTTGAGAAGGAAAGCCATAGTGGATGCAGGATTGCCAAGATCATGAACAAGGGAGCGAAAGAAAAACTCGCAAATGTTTTATTTCCATGATCTCGAAAACACTGCGGGACGTTTGTAGGTCTAATCACAGGACACAACTTACTGGCATGAAAAGTGAACCGTGTGCTCAATATTAACGTTGAGACATGTAGAAAGTGCAAGACAAGTAGGCATGAGAGATACTAAAACTCCTCCTCTGTTTCGATATGGTTTTATCTAGAACTCGGCTTAGATATCAAGGTGCTTTGCAGATTAGGGGACTGCAGAAATTACCACAATTAGAGACATGAATTATCTATTAAACTTCACAAAAAGCGTTGGCATTTTGAAGGTCTTAAGAATAAGCTCACATTAATAATAAATCTCCATCTGCCGTGGGCAAAGATCTGGGGAGGAATGTTTCGCCGTCTCACTTTAGCTCGCCTTAAAACGGATGTTTTTTGGTAACCCAGAGGATACTTGGTCTAAAATCGAAAATCGAGGGCTGACTGAACCATATGTAAAAAATCGTTTCTGGTCACTCCAAAGCGAATAGCGCCTAGAGATCTTTCCTCACTTGCGTGAACTTATACATATGATTCCATCCTCCGTCAAATAGGTATAAATATATAACTGATGTGAGACATAAATTTACTATAATTTTTATATATCAAGATTGCCATAAGGTCCGTAATACTCTGGAGGTGAATGGTGAAGAGAGTTTGTAGGGGAGGAAGATACTACCTTTACCGACGCGCTCAAAATGGACCGCAGAGTTAGGGGAGTAGTATACTCCAACGGTATTGACAACTTTGTTTCTATTCGTTTACCAAAATCAGCCAGCTTCTTCCAAGCTGAAGTGCTAGGGTTGGAGAAGTTCTGTACAATTCTATTAAATAACCATGAGAGGACGTGGAAAGCAATGTTTTACAAAGGCCGCCGGACAGCTGGCCTTATATCACCTGCAGGAAATTTCATAATCAACACCTACGTAGACAGCAAAGCAAAAATCAAGGCATTAACCTCGTATCGGGCAGAGGTGTCTTGAGAAGCAGGACAGAAGTGGAAAGTGTTGCCAGAAGGAAGCAATATCACTGCTACTTTCAAGTCACAAAGGCATCGAAAGATAATGAAGACGAAATTATCAACATTGGGATACGACGATCTCGACAGAAGCATGGAACTTGCTACCTGGGTGCAAAACTGCAAAACTGAAGTGCAAAATGGTAGATCGAAAGTACACAAAATTCCTATTGGCACTCAGTAGAATAGACCATACGAACATCAAGGGAATACTAACTGCGCGGAAGAACTGAACAGAACCTGAAGACCACAAGAAATGTCCCAAGCAGGGCACCATGGAAACAATGGAGCATTGGTGAGGCTACGCTGTAGGCATCTTATACACCGGAGGAGGTATCTATAGTGAGCCCGTAGCAAGATTGTTGCGCGGTTAGGTGAAATTTTGCATAATCATGGCCTCAACTCCATTTCATAAAACTTCAACTTTTATCACTGTTAATTCGCGCTTGTATACTAAAATTAAAATTTACTCTGACGTAAATCTTGTTGCACTAAAAGTCTAAACGCGTTATTGCTGTGACACGAACAGTGCTCTATTGTGGCAGTGGAAATGTGGCATCCACAATATATTCTCACATCACATTTCACAATGTGAATCAGTGCACTGTACATTTTTCTTAATTTACTCGCCACCATTTGCCATACGCAAGCTGTCATTTGTTCACATGTCAAGTTGGGACACACAAATACACACACATATGCACACACAGACGATACCACATATTGGCAGCAGCCTATATATTTACGAATGAGTAAATATTTCGCTCACTGTTTAGATAATAATGCATTGTGTTGAATGTAGTTTGATGTCTATACCATGTATGTGTAGGCATATGTGTGCTTGTGTGTGTGTGTGTGCCGCCATTTCCGAATGTGTGTTGTATTCTATACGAAAAGAAAATTTCTGCTGATTCTCGGTGGGAATTTGTGTTGTGTTTATAGTCATTATGGCTATTGCGGTTATAGCTGCTATCGTTGTTATTGTGCGCATTGTTGTTGCTGTTGCGAAATTTTTCATTTTGTCGACTTACTTATTTTTATTTATCACCGCAGTGTGTGTGTATGTAGTTGTTGAGTTATTTGTTATCCATTGTAAGAATTTGTTATTGTTGTTATATATATAAAATTTTTGTTGTTGTTGGTTTTATTTTTATTTTCTTTTATTATTTTTTTGTGGTTATTTATTTATTTTTTGTTGTTTTTGTTTTTCTTGTAGCTGTTATTGTTGTTGTTGTTGTTGTTATTGTAATTTGTTTTTTGTTATTTTTGTTATCCTTAGTGTTGATATTACATTTCGTCTTGTTGTTTTTTTTGTTTTTGTTATTATGCTTGTTGTTGTTGCTTCGGTCGCACATCGCATCTGCAATGGTTTTGTTCGCCATCCACTGAATGAGTATGCCAAGCTGTTTTGCTGTTGTTCTTGCTCTTGCTGTGTTGTGTTGCTTTTGCTTCATGTTTGAATATTATTTTTATTTAGACCATTGTTTCGTTGCCCATTTCTGCAGCATGGCGCCGCCCGGCACCGCATACACAACAACAAGTAGCGTCGCGTTTTGCTGCATTCGCGCTTTCTCCAACTTTTGTTGCGGCCCTCGTGTCCACCACGCATATATATGGACTCTCTCAACGCACACACACACACCCATATATATGTGTATAGCCTGAAAAAAAGTTAGAAAAAAGTGTCGCAGGTTGTCAGTTGCTGAACTACACTTTTGTGTCGTCGTTTCGTCTATTTGCTGTCTAACTGTCTTTTGTGCTTACATATGCTTGCCGTCCCTTCTCGCCCCTTGCTATCGCTTATTTTCGCATGTCACAGCATCAGCTAGCAACAGCCTGCCTCGCTGTAACCTAAGTGTGTCGTCAGTTGGTTGGTTGGTTGGTTGGTTGTTGCTGCTGCCGCATTATTTCGTGCTTGGGTCCTGGTCATGCTTCATCATTTGTTCGTTGACAAAACGTCGTTGACTTATTCGCCGGTTCGTCCTCTTCATGCTGGCTTTGCTTTTGTGTGCCTAGCAAACGTGTGTGTGTGTGCGCGCGTGTGAGTCCATGCGCCAGTTTATTTGGTCCCTTTCGCTCATTTGTATGTGTGTGAGTTCATGTGCGCGTGTGTTTATGTGTGTTGCTAAGTTCGTAAAAATCTTTTGTTCAAATTTATTTTATTTTTTATGTTTTTTATAATGACGTGTTCCCATTTGACATTTTTTTATTTCACTCTGCGTTTTCTACGCTTTCCTCTTTTATTTTATTTTATATTTTTTCGCAATATTAAAATGTTTTGTTTTTCATATATGTATATAAGTCGGTTGCCTACTCCTACATTCACACACTCATGCAACATACATGTACATATGTATGTGTACGGTACGTAGCGGCTGTAAGTTTGTTTTCATATGTGCTTAAAAGTAGAGTAACATAAAACTGCAGTAAATCAAACCAACTAGGACGTACTGGTCGGTTTATAGTCCCAGTATGCAATGGTTTTTAATTTTAAAGGAATTTTTTTTATTTTCGACCAGATACGAGTCGGTATCCATGTATGCGAGTACATAAGACAGGGTTGCTTATCATAAAAAAAAAAAAGTTTTGCGGTTTTGGGGGTAGGTCTTGTTTGAAGCCTTAATTCGTGGATAGTTTTCATGGAATTATGTCAAATGTTGGAAGGCGCTGGCAAAGAGTATATTCGCGAAAAAATTTGCGACTGTTCGAGCGGCATCTTCTAAAAAGAAGCAACTGGCATGAAGGTATTAATACGGAGACTTCTTTAGAGTGAAGACTATTCACTCCAATAGTAGGGCGGTGGTATTGCTGACTGTACGCTTAAGCATGTCTAGGCTCCATATATCGAGTTCATATATTGAGTTGGCTGGCCACAACGGGAAACTGTAAGGGTCAGGATCTTACTAGGATAACTACTTCAGTCTCAATAACTACGTAATGGTAACGAGTAGGAGCTACGTTACCTTTTTGAGCTTTACTACTAGACTTGTGGACGTCAGGACAGCTCAGCAAGCAGCTGGACAGTCTAAAAGTCCTGCTAACCCAAGGTAAAAATAACATACCAACACAACTTCTCCTCGAATGTTCAGCTATTGCCAAATAAAGGTAAAAAACCCTCGGATCTCATCGATTCAAATCGCTTATGACTCATATGCCCTTCACGATATCGCTAATTCTTAGCGCCTAATGTCGAGTTGATAATAGCTAATTCATTGTAGAACCCATGTAGCCCTACCCATATATTTTATTAACACAAGTTTCGTTGAATTTTTGCGACAAAAGATTGGGTATATGACAGATCTTGGGCAAGGACGCACTGAATTTCTCCATTGCTTTAATTAAATTTCTTACAATGTAGATCACTGGAACGCAGAGCCTACTCCCGTCTATTACTTCTGGGTTCACACACCTGTGAGGGATTTGTGGGCGAGGAGAAGCTTCTAGAGAAGGAAAGCTGTGAGCTTTGTAGTTAGGAGAGAGAGCAGCATGTGGATTCTTCTGTTGGAAGCTCGTCTTAAACTGCAGTTCCATCAATGTAGCGTCTTTTAATCGGAAGTTACTGCTCCGAATGGCAGCTTTTTTAAGAGAGGTACGCAGTCATTTCGAAGGACGAGCGGCTATACTGGCTTTGAGTTCAATCACTGTGCGTTCAAAACTAGTCAAGGAATGCAAGATCTTATTCTCAATATCTTCATACTATCTCAATTTCATTCGACTGGAAGTGAGTCGTTTTTTCTGTTGTCTTTCCGTTCTTAATTTGTCACTTTGGACATCAAGCGCTAGCAAATAATCAGAACTTCTGATTGCCAGGCGGCCCTCCTGGCATTGTCCTCACCCATGACAAACTCCAGTATAATTCACAACTGCAAGAGAGCACTAAACTCAATAAAAGACAAGCTCCAACTAAACTTGATCTGGGTTCCCGGCCACAGGAACATTTTCGGTAAGTAAAAAGCAGACGAGTTGGCAAAGGCAGGAGCTTTCCTCAATGAATGCGAGGCGGAGATAATACCAAGCCCGCTGGGATCGATCAAAAGAGAGATCAATAGACAATTTCAACAAATTGCAAACAACAGGGGAAAAAACATTACAAAATGAGTCATAACTAAACAATTATGGCCAACATATGACAGCAAAAGAACCACCGACTTATTAAATAGGTCAAGAAAAAGTATTTACAGAATAACAGCTACCACAACAGGGCACTGGCCATTTGGGGAACATGCGTCCAAAATGGGTATGCCCTACAACGACATCTGCCGTGGCTGCGGAGTAGCAGGGAACAAGCAAATAATCTTCCACTTTCTCTGCGAATGCCCAGCTCTAGCGCAGATCCAACACAAAACACTCGGAATCCACCAAGCACCAAACCTTGAATGGATTTCCACCAAAAGCATATCGGACATAAGTAGTTTCATCGAAACCTCAAAATGGTTTGAGAGAGAAGGTGAAACGTAATAGCAGATACAGTAGGTTCTACGAATAGTGTATCAAAATGGCATATCAGTGCTAATTGAGCACGATAGGGCTGCACGCCTACCTACCTACCTACCTACCTGTGACTACACGGTCATCAAGATTGCTCAGAGTGAACCTTAGGAGGTCCTCCGAACTAATGACTCTCTGGAAAGTCAATATTGATGCAGTTGTAGGCGCTGTCACTATACACTGTCCAATAGGTTCACAAGCAGTATTTTGCCGGGCGCTCTTTGCCAAAGCTGTATGGATGTAAGCGAGAATGGAATGTGTTTTTAAATTTTTCATATAGCGCTACCCACTAACTAGAAACTGAAACCTTATTTATTAAAATTAATTGCATATAAGAAGAGAAAAAGTGATTACAAAGGGCGGCATACTTAAAAAGCAATATTAGAAAAATCATTGCATCAGTTCGTAGAACTATACAATTACTTGCACCACGTAGTGTAATTAGCACTGCATTACGAGCCGAATGGCACGTACTTAGTTCTTGTTACAGTCGATTCTTTTTCAATATCCTTTCGCAAATAGTTTTTAATTGCATTTTTCCCCCAATATACGAACATACTATTCTACCACATAAAGTCTATCATGCATGCATACACAAACTTGCCAGATCGTATAAATTTTCTAAAGATGCATTTAATTTTCAATAGCTTAAAAACGAACGGTGTATGAGAGGATAAAAGAGGGCACTAAAACCGAAAACGAAATAAAAGCGCTGGCAGGTCGCTCAACTGCGCCATTTACACTTGAATTGTCAGGCTTCGGAAAAAATCACAGTGAAATCCTTGCAAAAGGCAGGCAAACGCAAGCAAAGTGCAGTGAAAATTTGCTAACCAGAAAAAAATATATATGTATCTACATATATATCTACGAAAAAAAGGGAACACAGAGCGGAGAGCGTGTAAATAAAACGAATTGGGAAAACTATTCTCGCTAGTGCGCTGAGTATTGGGCAAATATTTTGGCAATGCACCAAATGGGTGTGGCGCGCGCCTATATGTAGGCAGTAATAAAGTGCATTTGTGTGACTGCATGGCGTTAATAGATAGCGCGCGCGTGTGTGCAGAGTTTAACTTGAGCTGACAGGAACCTGGGGATACGAGCGCCACAGCAACGGCGTAGTGTTAAGTTCCGGCAGTTTGAGCTTGTTTCAGACTTTTTTTTAGTTCATCCGACTGCTTTTCGTTTTCTGTTGCATTTTTTTTAACAGTTATAATAGTAAAGAAAGTTTATGCAGCCAGGCTTATTCATTTTATTTTTAGCTCGGCGATTTTTATAAAGTATTATATATAGAATTCTCAACTATAAAATAACTCAGCCTAACTGAATGTTTAGCTGACTGTTAAGCGTTTAATTTTGTGTGAAGTAGAAATAAACAGTACATAATATATTTAACTCCTCTTTCCGACTGTTCATTCATTCGAACTCGCCTATATGAAGAGCCAAGCTAAGGAGATATTCGTAGGAAAGCGCTAGGTAGTCTAACTGTACTTGCTAAAATAACTAAACTTACCATATGCAAGATCCATATATGTGACCTGGTCTACGAAAAGGGGGCTTAGGTGTCAAAAAAAAAAAATTGAAAAAAAATGAGTTTTTGACACCTAAGCCCCTTTTTCGGAGACCAGGTCACATATGGTATTGTGGTGATACGAGTATTTACCACAATCAAAGCGTATTCTTTCATCATCTTGTATGCCTATGCCCTGTGAAAAGATAATATCACAGAACCACAATTGTCTCTACTGATGTCGAAAGAAATGAAAACTAAGAAAAAGTATTAAATGTGTGAAGTATTGTGACTTATCACTTGTGTGTCTTTCGAAGATTAGAATATTTGACTATATTAGTAGTGCTTTAGTGGTTTTTGTAAAGTTTTGTAATCACTGACAATCCTTTTCAGGGAAAAGAGTAAGTCAAATCTCTTAAGTATGACAGCAGAGGGAAGTTATGTAATATAATAATTAATTTTAGACTAATCTTAACTATTTAAGGGAGACACATATGCAAATAAAAAAATTGATTGTTATAAAGGGTGATTTTTTAAGAGCTTGATAACTTTTTTTTTAAAAAAAACGCATAAAATTTGCAAAATCTCATCGGTTCTTTATTTGAAACGTTAGATTGGTTCATGACATTTACTTTTTGAAGATAATTTCATTTAAATGTTGACCGCGGCTGCGTCTTAGGTGGTCCATTCGGAAAGTCCAATTTTGGGCAACTTTTTCGAGCATTTCGGCCGGAATAGCCCGAATTTCTTCGGAAATGTTGTCTTCCAAAGCTGGAATAGTTGCTGGCTTATTTCTGTAGACTTTAGACTTGACGTAGCCCCACAAAAAATAGTCTAAAGGCGTTAAATCGCATGATCTTGGTGGCCAACTTACGGGTCCATTTCTTGAGATGAATTGTTGTCCGAAGTTTTCCCTCAAAATGGCCATAGAATCGCGAGCTGTGTGGCATGTAGCGCCATCTTGTTGAAACCACATGTCAACCAAGTTCAGTTCTTCCATTTTTGGCAACAAAAAGTTTGTTAGCATCGAACGATAGCGATCGCCATTCACCGTAACGTTGCGTCCAACAGCATCTTTGAAAAAATACGGTCCAATGATTCCACCAGCGTACAAACCACACCAAACAGTGCATTTTTCGGGATGCATGGGCAGTTCTTGAACGGCTTCTGGTTGCTCTTCACCCCAAATGCGGCAATTTTGCTTATTTACGTAGCCATTCAACCAGAAATGAGCCTCATCGCTCATCGGACGTAAAGCGCGAAACACATTTCGAACCGAACACTGATTTTGGTAATAAAATTCAATGATTTGCAAGCGTTGCTCGTTAGCAAGTCTATTCATGATGAAATGTCACAGCATACTGAGCATCTTTCTCTTTGACACCATGTCTGAAATCCCACGTGATCTGTCAAATACTAATGCATGAAAATCCTAACCTCAAAAAAATCACCCGTTATAAGAAATCTTTAAAATAATTTTTGAAGATTATCTCTTTCAAACGTTGGCCTCGTCTACGTCTCAGATTGTCAATCCGTTGAGGCCAATTTGCAATGACTCGTACGAGCATTTCGACTGGTAACCGGCGTAAGACATGCGTGATATTTTGCTCCAAGGGCTGTATCGATGCCGAATTGTTCGCAAAACATTAAAATTTACATATCCCTACAGGAACAAGTCTAAAGATGTGATATCATCTGGATGTGCTAGCCAATCGACGGGCCCAAAACGTGAAATTATCTTTTCACCGAAGTGTTCTGTCAATAAATCCATTGACTGGTGCGATGTGTGAGATGGGACGCCGTTTTGTTGAGACCAAATGGCGCCGAGATCACGGGCTTCCATTTCAGGTATCAAATAGTCGGTTATGATGGCGCGATAATGACGCCACTGATGGTTTTCACCGGCCTCATTTTTGAAGAAATATGAACAGATAATTCCACTGGTCCACAACCCAAACCAAATCATTATTTTTTCTGGATGAAATGGCAGCACTTGAATCTCTTCGGGTTGCTCTTCGTCTCAAATGCGGCAGTTTTGTTTGTTTACATACCCTCATCGCCTCGAAAACATCGGAACTACTTGGAAGCTTAAGCGGCTTCAGCTCTTTCATTATCTATATTTTTAACGTTTTCAATTTGAGATCTCGACGTATAATGTGCCAAGTGATACCATACGTCAATCCGAGTTGTTGAGAACCGCGCCGAATCAATTATCCACGGTCTTCGTGTAATATTCGGTCGAATATTAACCAATAATGAATGCTGGGTCCCAGGATGGTTGATGATGTTGCGAATAGTGCGCTCAGTAAGCCGATTATGTTGACCATAAATTGAGCGAAGTATGCAAAATATATTCTTTGCAGAACGTAAATTTTCGTATTAAAGTTAAACGTTATTCAGCCGTAAGTCTTTTCATAGTGGAATGCCAAAAAATACTGAACAAAAATAGCATGACAGCTTGATACGACTTACGCGTGATCTGTCAAAAAAAGGTGATTGGAAAAAGTACATCTACATGGATCACCCCTTCTATCGTAAAAATCGAAAATGCGGTCTATATGTATCACCATATGTTAGGTTGGTCTTTACAAACTCTAATGAGTGGTTTTTGGTCCGCCAAACTAGTCTAATATTTATAAGTGTCAAAAGAGCATTGTTTCAATTTAAATAATTTCATCGGAGATTGCATTATTGCCTTACGAAATATTCCATGCCATAAAGTCTCATAAAATAAAAATGTTCTGCATGCAAGTACTTTATTATGGCAGCTATAAGCTTTGGTGATCATATCTGAATAAATTTCATGGATGTAGCATTATTGCCTTAAATAATAATCCATAAAAATTTCCGTGTAGATATTTCGTCAAATAAAAAAGTTTTCCATATAAGGGCTTGACACTGATTGATCAGTTTGTATGGCAGCTATGCTATAGTGACTCGATATCGGTGGGTACGGAAAATGAGCAGTTTCTGAGGGAAAATAACATGAGGAAAACTTTAGATCGATATTTGGAAAACTGAGGGACTACTTAGCGTAGTAATCTAGACCGCTTCTGGTTTGGGAGCTTGAATTTCAGGTAATTTTTAAAGTGTCGTAAAAAAGGCAATTAATATTTTTAGTAACCATTTTTATTATTAGTTATTTGTTAATTTTAGAAGAGTACAGAAAAAAATTAAAAACAAAAAAAAAAATTAAAAAATTTCAAAAATTATGAGCTGACGAAGTGGGAGGTCTCTAAAAATTTCCACGTAACCATGCCCATGATTTCAACCCTCCTAGTTATCTGAAACCAAAAAAAGAAAGATTATCAATCTAGAATAATGTCGCAATGGCCGTTACTACGGAAAAGTGGAAAAAAAATTTTCCACAAACTGGCGACTGCCTGAAAAAAAAAATTTTTTTTGGATCACTTTTCCTGACTCTTTCGAATTTTTTAAAAATAATAAAAATCAAAATTTGGGGATGGGGCTAGTGGCAACCGTAGACAAGCCTATAAAGAAACTCTGTAAAAATTTCAAGTAAATCGGTCCAGTAGAACCTGAGATATCGTGGGTATCGTTCCGTTCAGTTTCGAGAAAAACGCGTTTAAAGTTTAGGAAACAATTCTAGTGAACACGGACGCCACGTCAAAAAATCGGCTGTATCTCCGAAAATAAGTCGAATTTTGAAAAATTTTTCCAAGGTCATATTTCTGAAAGTCTAAACTATCAAAATGTGCAAAAAAACAAAAATCAATTTTTTCAAAATCCTAGACCAGAATACCCCTTAAATGTCATAGAGCAAATGATTTTAGTCGGAATCATAATATATATTCATTTTTTTTGTGACATTATTTTTATGTTATTACAAAACTTTATATTTTTTGTTGTAAAGGTGTTTCTTTCTACGCTTACAGTCCACCCTAATACAAATTTATAAAATTAATTACTTTAAAACACTCTGCTTAAAATGAAGTTTATTTTATATGGTGATGTGGAAAAGCTTTTAATAATATTGCTGCATTTCTAGTTGTGAAATACTTAAAAAAAATTATTGTATTTTACTCCTCTCCATCACACTGCTATGTCCTATGCTGCAGGACGGGAGCGGATTTCGGTTTTTTTCTACTGATATGATAAAAAACATTAACGGTTGCTATGTGTCTACTCGTAGAAAAAAGTCGACTTTGTAGAGAAAAAGTCCATAAATGCGCTGTAATTTATATATTAATAAAATTTTTTTTTTTTTGTTTTTTTTTGCATATTTTTGTGATCAGCCATATGTATGTACTTACTTGTATGTGGCATACGTATGAATTGGCTTGCTCTCAGGCTTTAGGTTAGATCTATGCAGTGGTTTTAATGTATTTGTTTCATTTTTTGTTTGTACCATGGCGTGTTTCCCTTTCCTGTTTGGTTTTTGATAAGCCAGATATAAAGACCGCAGTGCCCGCTGGCAGGCTATGAAAGAAAATTTTTGGCAGTTTTTCAAAATAGCAACGCAGCAAAATGAAATACACGAGTCAAACAAAAAAAAAAAAATAATAAAAATAGAAACCTACGATTTTGCAAAAACGCATAAATAACAAGTAAGGAAGGGCTAAGTTTGGGTGCGACCGCACATTTCATACTTTGCAATCAAAGTTCGAGAAATGCCTTCAGGAAAATATGGAAGTTGTGGGTAATAATAACCCGAGTTTAGCTATTTTTGCCAGTAACATATACTTTGCCACATACTAAAAAAATTTTTCCTGAGTTTTACTAAGGTACCTCGTATACAATCAGCCATCATATGGAGGAATTTATAAAATCTTTATATTGGGTATACGTAGTCTCAGGGAAGCACTGACCTGTTTTTTTTTTTTTTTTTTTTTTTTTTTTTTTTTTTTTTTTTGATACAGAGAGACGCTATTATCAGTAAAAGATTATCTCTGAATTTTAATTGTATATCTCACTCATTGACCGATATTTTTAGGCAAAGTCAACTATAGATACTGGTGTCCACATTTCCGGTATTTCAGGGCTTTACAAGTGTTGGTTGGATTTTGATAATTTTTGGTCATAAGGGACATACTTTGAAAGAACCGTATATTTAGTTTCTAGTGATACGTACAACCATTGGGTGAACAAAACTTTTATACCCTGTAGCAAAATGTTGTAGTAGTATAAAAACTGCCCAATTCGTAGCAAAGCGAGAAATGGTATTAGAGAGAGCAGGAGAGATAGATAAAAACAAGCTTATTTCACTTATGTATATGTATGTGTATTAGTAGAAAAAATCAAAATAAAACCGCACATTTCGGCCTTTTTCATGCCAAGCATATTTTTGGGCGCTCCGCACATGTCACTGGGTCGATGCCCATTTTTTGCCATGCGCGTCGCGAAAAACAGATATGAAAATTAATTTAATTTTGCATTGTACTTATTTATATATATATTTTATGCTTAAATTTAAATAATTTTGAGAAAATATTAGCAAATGAACAAAAAAAAATTATGGCTTTAAGTTCAAAGCAGCCAATTTTCGTCACCAATGAAATTGTTACTCTTAGAAATATCAAAATCCAGCTGGGTTTCTCAACAAAAGATAAAAATTGAAGCATACTTTTGTGCGCTGCTAATAACATAGAGAGCACTTGCCTACTTTTAAGCGCTGTCAATATTACAAAGTACTAATTACACTTTCGCATTTTTTTTATAAACATTTTCTCATATTTTTCATTGCAGATGATACAAAACAATAGCAACAAAGCATAGAAGCAAAAAGCAAAAGCAACACAACAAGCGCACTCCAAAGCCACTCATTGGTTGTGGCCCATAAACAGCCGAAAATTGCGGTAATAACACTCAGCGTAATTAAAAAACCAACTAAATTCGCTATTAAGCCCGAAGCAGTGGCATAGTGTGTGTGAGAGAGAGGGAGAGAGAGAGAGTCCAGTCAGCGAGCGCGTGTAGGTTGAAGTACACAGGCGATAGAGTTTAAATGGAGCACTAGAGTGAACACAAACAACCGAAGGCATCAGCATTGTTTGCGTGTCAGACTTTCAGGCGGTGTGAAAAGCAACGCGAGAAAAAGAGAGAGAGGGAGGGAGAGCATAACATGCAAGCTATTTATAGTAAGTCGACACAGCATACGGGCACAGATAAACACGTTAATTACGAATTGAAAGCATTCTTAAGAAAAGGCATATAAAAATTATTTTCTACATTTTTTTCCTTCAATAACAACAACCTTTGCTCGAAAGAAGTTGTTAAGGTATTTGTGCACAAAAACAAGCTGTGTTCGCAGCTTTGGGCCGCTAATGTCAAGCGCATTTAATGCTCCTCGCTGCAGGCTTATGAATTTGACCCTAGAATATATTGTTGTTGTGTTGAACACAACAAACGTTGGTAGTTAGCAAGCAAACAGCCTAAAAGTAGGCAATACAAAAGAGCAATTAAACGAAATAGGCAACTAAAGCAAGGGAGCGCCAAGTGGAAGACCAAAGAAAGGCAAAGATAAACCAGAAATTTCAGCGAAGAGTAAATGGACTGTCATTAGCAGTGGTTGTTGGGATATAACGGTAACAGCAGCATTAAAAAAATAAAATAAACGACAAAAAAAAAAAGTGAAAATCATAAAAAGTCATAGCAAAAGGCAATGTACGAAAATTGCTAAAATAAGTGCAACAAAAATTATTAGTGAATGAAAATAATTTAAATAACAATAACAAAAAATCAATATCAGCTGCCCAACTTAGCTTGATTTGTGCGCCACAGGAGGCCGTAGCCGGCACTAATGACAGCGAGTTCATTGCACCAGCCGACCGAAATGGCACGAGAGCTTGCAAGATAAATAGAAACAACAACAACAACAACAAAATAATGACTACATTGTGCGGCTGTCAGTTGGCATTATGTGGTTCATCTGTCTCGCGTAAGTGAACGAGCGCAACAAAACTAATAAGACAGCAATAAAACATGACAGTGTGCTGCAACAAATCATAACAACAAAAACAAAATTAAAAAAGCAACAATTCATAAAGAATACTAGTTAATAAAAATATAAAAAATGTAAAAACGTAACTAACGGAATTGTTAAAATTGTTTCTAAGCACATTTCTAGTTGTAGTTGCGGCCAAAATCGGCGCTGCAATACTCAAGTACTCTAAACTAGTATTTAATTTTGTTTAAAAAATCGGTGAAAGGCGCCAAAAATTGCACAGCAAAATTATAAAAACGCTACACGTTCATAGCTGTAAACGAAATATAAAAAATAAGCAGCATATATTTAGGCGCAAAAGCAAAACAGCGAAGTGCTTTTCATTGAAAATCAGTGTGCGTTTAACTAAAGCCGGTTTGAAGGCGGAACTAAATCGTATCAAAAATAATTAAAATAATTAAACGAATAATATTAAATTAGACAAAAAAAAAAAAACTAAATAAATAAAAAATAAAATCATTTAAAGAAGTTTAACGCCGCCAAAACAAGAAAAGTTTTACCAAACAGTAAATCTCTCGATTGCATTTAAAACCACTACTAACTACAAATACAACTACTACAACAATAAAACGTTAGAAATTCACTGCAAATTGTCCTCAAAAGATGTGCGCCTAAAAGCCGACTACACAGCACGCCGCAACCTAAACGCATCTAACGAAACCAACGCTGCCATTCAAGATTAACGCAATACTGCAACGCCAACGCAACGGTGGCGGAGGAGGAGGCGGGCATGTATTAGCTACCGCCCAAACCACCACCACGACAGCGGCGGCGCCGCAGCAGCCGCGTACAACAACGCAATTATCGAGTGTAGGAACAACAACAACAGCCACTACCGCTGCAGCAAGTGCAGTGTACGCAGCAGCAACAGCAGACACATGTGTTGTCAAACAGCAAGGACTGCAACAACAACAACAACAACAACAAACACAGCCGCAAACACAACAACAACAACAACAGTACTATCACACACAACGCCATTTAGCGTTATTGGTGCGCAGTAGCAGCAGATTTGCTGCTGCCGCTGCCACAGTCGCCGCCGCCATTTTTGCTGCTGCCAGCGTAGCGTGCGCTGGCATTTTGGCGGGCGCCACACCCACGCCCACACCCGCCAACGCCGCTGCCGCCACTGCCTCAGCTACAACCACAACCGCTTCATCCTCAACGGCCAAATCGACCTCCTCGCATAACAGTACAAATGCCCGTATCGCTGTGAGTGCGGCAAGTGCGGCCAATACAATAAGTAGCAGCAACAGCGGCGGCGTCACAAACGCAATTTCTACGCAGCAGTGTTTAGTGGCTGCTGCAGCTGTTGAATTCTATACAATACAGCGGACAGGCATATCGCGTAACGCAACTACTTACTCTACGTATACATCCGCGTCATGTGACAAATCGAACGGTAGTCGAACTCGTAGTAGAAAAAAGTGTCGTGTACGCGATCGTGATCGCGGGCGTGTTCGTTGGCGTTCGGCGTACGCCAGTAGTGTTGATAGCGTTCGTGATAGCTGTGTGAGTGAGCGTCTTAATGAGTTGAGTGTTGCTGGTGGCAACGAGGTGAACGTTGAGCGGCGAACGAAGCGTTACGAGCGCAAAATTGGCGCAAGGCTGCGATTTGTAGGCGATGCAACGTTTTGCGGAAGAAGTGTGAGTACACGCTAATTAATTGAAAATCCTATTATAATATAAATATGTATATAACAATCCAAATAACACAACAAATATCCAAGAGTGAAAAATTATGTAAAACAAATCAATGAAAATGTTTACCTTTTAATGTACTTAATATACATAGGTTTACTGTTCACCAAATATTCTTCGATCCAGAGTAGTTTTTCATAGAAATAATAAACGAAAAAAAAAAAAGATTTTTTACACTTTATACTCTGGTTGACTAATTGGTTGAAAGGCGCCTCAAAAAATTTTCTCCAGGCCTGAGATCGAAATAGAAGGCCCTTCGCTTTTTCTTATTTTTGTCTGTATTATTTTAAAGAAAAAATTAGTATCTACTATTTGAATAAAGAGCTGAGAAATGAATTCACTACAAAAATTATCTGTAAGGATTTTTTCATGAGCCTCAGTGTTCAACAGAAAATATGCCTTATAATAAATACACTCGTGGCCACGCAGACCTTACCACTAAAAATTTTCAAGTGTTGTACATATTTGACAACACTTTATAGCGGTACTTTTTGCGGTATAGCAATTTTTTTATTTAGAAATAAGTTAAGGGGGTATTCTAGTCTAGAAATAAAATTTTGGGCAGTTTTTTGAATTTTATTTAAAAAAAAAAAACCAAAAAATATTTTTACGATCCATTTTTTTATGGTGTTTTTATAGATATGTTAAAAATACAGAAAAAAAAACTTTACACAAAAATATTAAAAATTAAAATAATTGGAGGGGGTAGAGACAGGTGTAAAAAATGATCCTGACTCTCCTGGTGCTCTGAAAAAAAAATCAAAAGAAATTCTTAATCAGTAAGGGTGCTGTTATACTCCCTACCTCAGGGATCACGAAAAAAAAATTTTTTTGAAAAATGGCAACTGTCTGAAAATAAAAATCATTTTTTATGTTTTTTTTTGTAATTCCTGAATTTTTTTTAAAATATTAAAAACAAAAATTTTGACACGATGCTGGTAGGAACGATAAAGGATTATATAAAGAAGGTTCACATAAAATTTCAAGTAAATCGGTTGTATAGAATTTGAGATAATGCCGGTACCGTGTGGAAAAAGTAGTTTCGAGAAAAACGCGTTTAAAAAAGTGAGTCTACCTACCTGACGGGCTAGGCACTGCGTCACGTAAGCAACTGTAGCTCTTAAAATAATTTAAATTTTTAAAAATCCTTTGGAGGATATGTTCTTAAGGGTCTAAACTTTAAATAATGTATATGAAAAAAAAAAATCGAATTTTTCAAAATTCTAGAGTAGCATACCTCTTAATGACCCCCTTACTGATCGAAATGAATTATCAAAAATATTAAAAGTTGAACACAAAACACATTAAACTCTAGACAAACTCATTTGAAAGTTAGTGAGCTTCACAAAATGAGCTCGAAATGTAAGAGAATGGCATGCGATGAAAAAAATTTTATTTTTTATTTTTTTTTTTTAATTTAATTCCATTTACACTTTATTTGAAATTAATATCGTATTTTATTTGGTTGTTTTTTGAAACACGAAGTTTAGTAGG
Organism: Bactrocera correcta; assembly: GCA_027475135.1. NCBI lineage: Eukaryota > Metazoa > Arthropoda > Insecta > Diptera > Tephritidae > Bactrocera > Bactrocera correcta. The sequence goes on from CM050323.1 coordinate 45,365,115, forward strand.
TGTATCCCTTTAAAAACAATAAAATCGACCGCTTTTGTACACGCAGATAAAAGCTTATTTGTGTTTTATACATTAAACGTAATAAATTAAAAACAATAATTATAATTAGATAAATAGTAATAAGTAATTAGGTTTAATTGTGTTTACCAAAAACAATAAAAAAACTGAACTTAAAAAAATCCGGAAAAAGACCAAATAAAAATGTTTAAGAAGGTACTGTGATAAGCTTTGCGTGGCCACGAGTGTACAAACATACATATATGTATATGTATTACATAAAGGTTAATTTATAACTACAACCTAACATATTGAACTCCTTTGCAAAGTCAACTTGAGAAGGCAGTTCATATTCCGTTTTCTTACGATTTCTCTTTATATTACAGATTTTTGATAATTAAGTATGAAGCTCGTTGCTAGATAAATAATTTCTTTTATCGGGTTACATGGGTTTACGGGTTTTAAAAAATCGAATATTTTTATTATCTTATTAAATTCCACAACAGTTCTAAAATAATTTTATAAATTTTGAAGCTAATCTGAGTAATAGTTTCGGAAATACGGCCTAGAGACCTTGTGCGCTCGAGGCTAGCTAGGCTAAGTGCGTTGTCTTTAAACGCCTTTTCTTGGGAACATTGTTTTTAGAGTCGGTTGGCAAATTTCTCGAGAACCATTCAACCGATCTTTATGAAATTTTAGACAGGTCTTTCAGATACAATTCTGGGCAAAGTTTTTTTTCCACTACAACTATTTAAAAAAAAAATCGCTAAATTTTCTCTGAAATCTTCATTTTGTTTTTTGTTAAAGTGTCTGCCTAAAATACTATTTTTACTTCTGTTTTCGTTCGTCCATGTTCAAAGTTAAGGTAAAAATATCTTCGGTGGCTAGTGTTAAACCAAATCTGCTCTACGGTGCTGTAGTGTGGCGGACAGGCGTAAGGATATCCACCTACCGGAAGCCAGTGGAAAAGGTTCAAAGGCTCGCTGCATACAGGAGCTTCAAGAACAACTTTAACGGCGGCTCTTGAATTGGTACTAAACCTGTCACTTATAGATTTTCTTCGCTGAAAATATTTCAAGTTGAGGACTTTGCTATTGCGTAAGCCGAGATGCTACCCTCTAATACACCTGCAGGCAATTCCAGAGTCAACATTTAGATAGTCAGCCAAGCAGCAATCAAGGCACTAAACTCGTATCGCATATCAGCCAGAAGTGTTTTAGGAAGCAGAGCGGCAATAAAAAGTGTTACCAGAAGCAAGCAACTTCACTTCTACTCGGTGCCAGAACACAAAGGCATCGAGGGCAATGAAATAGTGGAGGAGATTGCCAAGAATGGTGTACGGCTAATATCAGAAAACGTGTTCAACATTGTCTATACGGCGATCTCGACAGAAACATGGTACAGAAAAAAAACTCGATGAAACGAGCTGCGGAAATCGGAAGTACATAAAATTCCTAATGGCATTCAATAGAAGCGACTGTAGGAACATGCTGCAAATACCTACTGGTCACTGTCTTATGGCGACACACGCCCGCAGGATGGGACTGAAAGAACGAGAAGACTGTAGGAAATGTCTACAGCAGTGCACCATTGGCAAGACTGCGCTGTAAGCATCTGAGGTCCTCACTGAAGGAGGTATCGATAGTGAGGTTTCAGAGTCTGTTAAAACTCGCCTCAAGCGCAGGTATCCTAAACAACTACTACTCTTCTTGGGCCAAGCAACTGAACTCCATTTGGTATTTCAAAGGACCAAAATTGCTCTTGCGTGGCTTATTGGTCTATCATATTAACTTAATCTGACTTATTAGCATATCACAGACTAATAAACTACTCCTAGGGTTTTCCAAGTACCTTATTACAATTACCAATCATATGGTGTAAAGTCTCGTTCGAATATCTTTCCATTATATGGAGGCTAAGTTATGTTATTACCCACCTTAACCCATCTTTTAGACACAGACAAACCACAAGAACGGATTATTCCAGAATTTGAATTATAGGCATTAATTGTGAAAAATTTTATCTCGTTATATTAATTGCTTCTTGATTTGTACACTGAAATAATTGAATTTAAAATTTTGTTAACTAAGAAGTAGGCATCGTTGTCGCCAGATTTCGCACATTTTCGCGAGTTATGGGATTTCACCTAAGAGAACATAACCTAAGAGACCTAAAGCCGGCTGCTATAAAGCGCTCTTATCTATGTATATACATATACAGACGAACATGTTTAAATCAACTCAGTACGTTAAGTTGATCAATTCAATAATACTTATTTTAAATTATCTCCGACATTTCCTGCTGAGTGTTACAAAATTCATGGCAAACTTAACAGACGTTACCCTGTGCTGAGTATAGGCCTATGAACTTTTAGCCTGGGAGTTTGATTTTCATGCCTCTGTAAAGCACTTCATCTCTAACTTTAAAATGAAGTAATAAATGAGGAGCATATGTAAGTAAAGATATCACTTAATATGTAAATTTTTATAGCAGATAAAACTTTTATAAATTAGTACATATATTAATATTACATTTTTTTTTTCTAAAATATTGTTTAAAATAATCACTTTGAGAACACTCAAACACATTATTACGCATAAAATCAAGGAAAATGGTGTAAGATACCTATAAGCTTTAACTATTTTTATATGGTTAAATTCTAGAAGAATGCAATTATTTAATTTCGTGATTGTAGCATTTTTCGACAGCACACATACACATGCACTATTGGTATACGTAGATAACAATGGATGCATATTTGTGCTCATGCAGGTATGCGCTTCGTGTGCTTGCCTTTTGGTTTTCTCATTAGTTCATTACAGTTATGGCTTATGTCCACATAAGAGGTTGAGGTTTAGTGAACTTTGCACATGTGAGAATTATAACAATGGCTTCACTCAGGTTGTAAGTGAACAGTTGCAAGTCAAACAATACAAACGATGGCGTACCATATATAGTATGTTTGTATTTGTGCATATAGCTAATTGTAATGATGTGCTCTTACAAGCATGGGTCATATTTCTGGGCACATGTATGTGTGTGTAGCCGTTATTATGGCCTATTGTCACTCATTGAATGCTTCCGACTGCATTCTAAAGGGAAAGAGGGCAAACGCACAAACTTACGAACGCACACAAAGCAATAACAATGCCATTAAGTATAAGCAATAACAAAAGTGTATTCTAACGGAGCTTTAAAAGTCATTCATGATACATGAATGAATCTGTTATTGAAAGCAATAAATTATGTGGTTCAAAATATTAATGCTTTGCAATGGTTATAAAAAAGATACCACAACTGTAAAAAAAAAAATTGAAATAATATTTTCATGATTTTTAAAAACGCTTGGTCTAAAAACTTACACTAAACCTCGTTGTATGCAAGCTTTCACTATTTTAAGCGAGCTAACTGAATTAAATTGCAAAATCATCGAACAAGTTTCACAAAATTCAGTGAAAGCTTTCATTGTTCTATAAAAATAGACACGCTAAGGCGCATCGAAATTGCACGTTGGTGTTTTTAGTGAAAGGAATGATTTTTTCTTCAAAAAATAGTCTATAGCACATCGAGAAAAATTGTTTGAAATTCAACGAAAGCTTTCGTTTCTTAAAAAAAAAAAATTGTTTGAAACTCATAAAAAAACTTTCAGTGAAAGCTTTCTTTTCTCTAAAAGAAAGATAGGCTAAAGCTCATCGAAAAAAGTTGTAGTTGGTGTTTTCGGTAAAATCACTCTTTTTTTCAAATAGTAAATAGCACATCGAAAAATTCTGTATGGAACTCAATGAAAGCGTTCGTTTTTCTTAAAAAAAAAAAACATTTTGTGAAGCTCATATAAAAGCTTTCTGTAAAAACTTTGCACATGTGAAAGCTTTTATTATTCCTTAAAAATGAACAGGTTGAACACGAAACAAGTTATGCAAAATAATTTCGGATTTTTTTTTTAAGAAACTGTATATAGCTCATTAAAAAATTACACATAAAAGCTCTCATTTATATTTTAAAGAAACAGTCAACAGCTTATTTGTACAAAAGGTCTTGTAAGTTAGTTATTCTTTAAAAAGAATGGTCTAAAGCTCAGAAAAAAGAGCTTTACAAAATTCAGCAAGAACTCAGCAAGTTCGGATTTTTATATGAAACCGTCTCAATTTCATTAAAAAAAAGTTGTACAAAATAAACTCTCATTTTTATTTTGAAGAAACTGTTCACAGCTCATCGTAAAAATATGTAGAAAATTCGGTGAAAGCTTTTGCTCTTCTTTAAAAAAATGGTCTAAAGCTCATCTGAAACGTTTTCTAAAATTCAGCGAAAGCTCATCAAATAAATGTGTACAAAATGCAGTGAAAATTTTTAATGTTCTTCAAGTTAAACCTCGTGGAAAAAATCTTCCATAAAAGCTGTATAAAATTCACCGAAAGCTCATCATTTAAATATGTACACAATTCAGTGAAAGTTCTCATTGCACAAAACAGCTTCAAATTTTAATTTTAAAGAAACAGTTTATAGTTCATAAAAAAGCTGTACAACAAAAGCTTTTATTTATATTGTTCGTTAGTTTTGAAACTAGTTGTAGTGATATCAAACATTGTTAAAGCTTTAAAAATGTTTGAAATACAAAAAAAAATATATATATTTTAAAGAATATATATATATTTTAAAGAAACATAGTTCATCGGAAGAATGTGTACGAAATTCGGTGAAAGCTTTCGTTTTCCTTCAAAAAAATGGTAATATTCAGCGAAAGCTTATAAAAGCAGGTGTACAAAATTAGGTGAAAGCTTTTTTCTTCTTTTTAAATTATATTAAACTCACCAAAAAAAAAATTCTGTACGAAATTCGGTGAATCTTAGGATCTTACTGTAGATAGATTACAGTTTGTCGAAAAACGTTGGACGAAATTGGGTGAAAGCTCTTATTTTTAGAAAAATAAGCTCTCTAAAGCCCATCATAAAAAATTGTTTAAAATTCAGATAGATGTTATCAAAGGTATTCTATTGATTAGTTAGATGTCAAAACAAGATGGAATTATTCCTTAGTTATACGACTGCATGTTTTTTATACAGGGCGCGTAGAGGTTTTTGTTGGTATGCAAACATGGCTAAACTTAAAACAAATAAAATAACCGTCTCTTATAATTGATATTTATTATTGGTTTACAATGGAAGGGAAAAGGAAGGGAAATTAGCAATTATGACAATAATTTGTCATGAAGGTTTATCTTAAGCACTTATTGATTAGAGGATTGCCGACAAATATATTTTTTTAAATAATAAAAAAAAAAAGAAAAGTGGTTTTAAAAACTTAAGTCAAACAGAAAACCTACTTATAAAGTAAAAAGTGATGATTTTTTACAAGCTAACCAAGATGGCGCACCCTGTATGTGTGGCCGTATGTTTACAAATTTATTCACAGCATTCAATATACCGTATTTCGTTAAGTACATATTTGCACAGTAAACAAAATACTCATAACTGTTTCTAAGGATTGCTTTGTAGTATATGCCACAATTACAATTACAAATTATGCTTTGAGTGGCAAGGCGCAGACGAAGGCATACGAGTGGGTGATCCACCGACATAATATGCGTTATGTCGCTAAGAATGACTAAGTTACGGAATGTGAGTTGTGCGTAAGAACAGCAGCAATATGGAAAATACATATTATATGTATATTCATACCGCTATATGCATGTGTGTGCGTGTGCATATATAAATATTGTTTTTTTTTTAGCTTATTTCCATTCGGCATTCATACAGCCATTCCAGTTCCGCTGTGGTATTTGATTTGTCTGATTTTGTTTACTTTGCTATACATTACGCTGCATGACATATCTATATATATGTATATACAAACATACACATTTAAACATATACTACTCTATTATATATGTATGTATGCATATGCAAGTGTGCGCCCATATTAGCTTTGCTCACCCACTTGGCGCATTAAATGGCTTTATGACTGACGAAACGCTCAAAACGAAGTTGGTCGGTTGGCACCGTTGGCGACTGTTACAATTACGACAACGACAAAAACAACTGCAATAGATATGTTGTCCTAACTAGTACGACTTACTATTTGCATCGTTAGCGTTCTGCTTAATGCGTGTACGCTTCTGCGGGTTATTTGCTTTTGACTTTGCCAGCTTGACTTGTTATCCCTTTTGCAAATGTTTTTAGGTTTTTTTTCGTGTTTCTGTCGTGACTTACATTTTTCTTTTTTCTTTATCCTACGCGTATATTTACATATATGCTGGCAACTTCAACAACCAGCCAGACTGGAGACTTCATTGTTTTGTGTACTCAAACCTGCGTGCCACCCACTCCACATTCACTGCTTAACCTCCAGCTTAACTCCTTTGCTTGCTCTCACCTAACACATTTTATTTATTTGCCATTTGCTCTATTTTCGGCGACAATTTACTTCATTTTCTTGTTAGTTGTTCTGTTGTTTAGTGATTATGTGAAATTTGTGTGCGCTTTGATAACGATGTGGCATGCCAGTCTCACATAATTTATGCTTTTTAGAGAAGCTGAAATCTTTTTTTTTGGAATATAAATTGTTTATAGATATAAAGAAAGTACAGAAGTAGTTTTTTTTACCGAAAATCCTCATATATTAGTAGCTTAAGCATTGCTGGGATGTATATGTATTTATTTCTTTTTTCTGAGTATTACAAACTTCGTGGCAAATACAGTATTGTGTGTTCAGTGTACTATATAAAAATGTAGTTACTGAATAATAATATTAATAGAACAGTGGTGTTTAAAAAAAGTGTAATAATTGTATAACTTTACGATATGGCCATATATCGTATTTCAAAAAAAAAATTTATGTAAACAAATAAAGACTTAAAAACTTGTTAAAAAGGGAAGTTGAGTCCAAAATATACATTTTAGTATAAATAAATAAGAAAGCTTCGAATTGAAAACGGTATATCAGTTTCAATAGTTTTCTGAAAATTATTTATAATACTTACTGCTTTAAAAATTGTGTCTTAACCTTGAGAACTGACGTTTCTAAGAAAAAAAAAAAAGTATGTAATTACCATAAATATTATCGACAAGAATTTAGCTTTATTAGGTTAGGTTAATCTGGTAGGCTAACAAGCCCCGCAAGACCAGTTTGGTCCGTTGCGATAACAGCTAAAGTTCAGTTGCTAAGTCTAGGAGGAGTAGTCATACTATGGGAAGACTGCGCTTGAAGCGAATTTTAATAGACCCTGCGACCTGACTATCGATACCTTCTCCTGTGTATCATACCGTGGGAATCCCAGATGTTTACAGCGTAGCCTTGCCAATGCGGGACACGTGCACAAGAGAAGCTCCATTGTTCCTTGATGCCCTGCTCCAAGCATTCCTTCTTGACTTGTCAGCTCCATTCTGCGCGCATGTGCTGCCGGTAGGCAGGGATCACTTTTATTCCTTCAGTCTCTTCTATCGAATGCCAATAGGAATTTTGAGTACTTCCCATCTACCATTTTGTACATCACTTTTGCAGTTTTGCTCACAGCTAGCTCTTTCCATCGGGTTTTGCTTTTCTTTACCATGCTTCTGTCGATATTTCATATAGACATGGGTTTCTCAATGTTAATCACGTTTTCGGATGTTAACCTTACACCATTGTTGTCAATCTTGTCCACTTTTCATTGCCCTCCATGCCTTTGCCTGGCACCCAGTAGAAATGAAGTTGCTTGCTTCTGGTAAGACTTTCCACTAATGCCCTGCTTGCCAAGACACTTCTGTACAATATGCGATACGAGGTTTGTGCCTTGATTGCTGCATGGCGATCTACGTAGATGTTGACTTTAGAATTGCCTGCAGCTGTATTAGAGTTAGCTCCGCGGCTTTCGTAATACCAAAGAGCCCAGCTTGAAGTATATAGCAGTTTTCTGACAACTTAAAATATTCCTGCACCAACTCCGTCATCCATTTTCGAGCCATCCGTTTAGATGTTTATAGTGTTGAACCTAAAGACCATGATACAGACTGCTATTTGTGCCTCACGAATATTAAAGGAATTGGACCGAAGTCTAAACATACAGTTAAGTACTGTAATTTACCATCAATTTTAATACTTGTCAAACACAGTGAATAACTTCCTATTGAGAGCTAAGCTTTTAAGCCCTCCGAACTTTAACATCCAAACTAAAAGGTTGGAACCTTCTCGAAGTGATGTAATTATTACGTTTTACAGAAAAGGACAGAAAGACCTCACTGTTCAGAAATAAACCTTTTGTTTAACGCACTAGCACAGAAACATGATCCACGTGATGGGCTGTTCATTGATTTCTTTAAAGCGTTATTGGTTCATAGCGGTAACAAATATCCATCTGTGCTCTTAGCTTATCCGGTTCATATGAAGGAATCATATGAGAATATGAGAGTTCTTTTAGTGCACTAACATTATCATGAGTGTGGTTGGGTAATATGTGGGGACCTAAAAGTAATAACCCTTCTTCTTGGAATGCGAAATATTGTTGCTTCCTTTGCGAATGGGACAGCCGTGCGAGAGTATGTCATTATGTACAGAAGCAGTGGCCAGTACGACAACCACGCACTTCGGGACAAAAAAACGTTACCAGTGAACCTCTGGTTGATCCCAAAAAGGTATTACTACTACGAAAAGGGGACTTAGGTGTCAAAAAAAAATAAAATAAGAAATAAAAAAAAATTCAAAAAAAAAAAATAATAATAATAAAAAAAAATTGATTTTTTGACACTTAAGCCCCCTTTTCATAGACCGGGTCACATATATGTATAACATTTAAGATAGTTGATTTTTAGTTATAACAGTCTGTGCGATCAGTTGGTGTAATGCTACCTTTTAAACGAACTTTAGACACCTTTAAAAGTGCTGATTTAGTCAAAGCTTCACTGTAGGTTGGTTTACATTTCAGGGTTGTTTTTTTATACTTATTAATGCATAACGATAGGTAGCTTTATTGCCGACAGAATAACTTCTTTTTCTTTGAAGTTTTGAAGAGGGAAATTTCGGGCGAAATTTGCATAAATTACTATCTCTTATGTTGCTCTTCTATTAATGAGCGAGAGGTGAATGAAGCGCTTCTCAGAAAGTTTAAATCAATGCCTTAGCTGCTTGAAACAATTTCTTACGAAATTGGAGATATTTGAAGTACGCTCTGGTTCTTATAAAAAAAAAAAACAATTGTTTCAATTCAAGGGTTTAGAGAGGTATGTATTCAAGGTATGTGCGAGCACAAATTTGAATTGTGTTTTGCTCACTATGAAAATATTTCATTTACAACGAAATATCTAACAAGCTGTCGAAATTAGCTGTGGAACTATAGAAACCACGATAAATTTGGGCAAAATACTATGAAATGCTGAAATATTTTGTTGAAATTCGAGTTGAGTCTGAGTGATTTTCAGTGTACCGTACTAAATGCTCTTAAATGTTGTTGTATACTTTGTGGTGTAAGTGAGCAATATATGAGAGAGCATGAGGCACACACATAGACAAAGTTAATATAAATATGCCAACAGAAAACATTCGATACAGAGCGTGAGCACACAAACGATTGGCGAAACAGACTAAATGATACATAAGGAGATATACATATATACTATATACTTGTATAGGCGTTTATATATGAGCTTGGATGTGTGTGAGCTTGAGTGCGTTTACTAGCGGCAGTTTTCGCAACATTGTGCAATAAAAATAAAACTTGCCCCACCAAATATTGTAAAAAATATTTTTACGATAATTTTTGTTCGTGCCTCATCTACGCAGAAATAACGTTGAATGTTGTCAGTGGAAGGCGCAAAGTCGTATTTAAAACAAATACACATACATTTTATGCCATTTTATACATGAAGTATGTTTGTTTGTCGCGTTTCTTTTGCTGCGGCTGAGTTCAAAGTGCCAGAGTGGCCACTTGAAAGCTGCGCAGATATTTAACGAAAACACAACAACATAATAATAATAATTTCATGCGTTGTTGTATGCTTTGCCTTGTGTTGTTGGCTCTCCTGTTTTTCTCAGTTCCCGCAATTCTTTTATACATCTGCCGTTTTTTTTTTTTGCTCAAATGGTACTTTTTATGTTATTAAGAAAATCGAAAAGCTGCAAAATATTACACGCATATTCCACAAATATTCGTTGCGTTAGTTTGTATGTATGTATTTTTATGTTTTTACAATCTGCGTTGCTAGCTTTCTACGCTTGGCTGAGTAGGTTCAAATTTCTGCTGATTGCGCACGAATGCGTGGCTAATAACGGGAGGGGAGGAAAAGGCGGCTATGTGTTCCTATTCATGCGTTTGTAATGCTGTAGGCCTGCTTGTGTTTTTGACATTACTTAGAAAGCTCATAAAATTTTATATCTGAGATTTTCTTTAACTCTGGAAAAATAAAAAAAAGTTGTATAACTATTAAAACAATAAAAAAATTTATGCTTTTCAAATAAGTGCTACTTCTATGTATGTGTGGTGCTATTGTTATTTAACACAATTAAATTTAGGAAATTTTGAAATAGAAAGTATCAAGAAAAAATTTGTTTGATTAAATGCCTTAAAGAAAAATTTTCGTCTTTGGCTCATTGGGAGGCGCTTGGAGGCTTCGCTTAATATCCTCACCACAAAATTTTCAATATATGTACAAGTATGTATGTTAAATTCTTGTGTTGTTGGGACCAATTGTCGTGCACATCAACTACTTCCAATTCAGCCACGAAAAAGTCATTAAGACTGTACTCTAGTGTAGAGGCCCGAATTTCAACCGTTTTTCGCAATTGATAAATATTATTAAATATTAAAACCATTTTTTTTAACATTTTTTTATTTGAAGAGAACACAAATTACTTTAAAAACAAGCAAGGAATGGCTAAGTGCGGGTGCTACCGTACATTTCGACCGGTAACCTGCTCTGTCAAGGTTTTTCGGCTTCCGTGCAGCTTTGTCACGATATTCGGCCGATTGATCGTCCGTTTCTAGGTCGTAAACATATATTCAAGTCTCGACCTTTTCACAGAAATATTTTTTAATACATAATATATTTTTTTCAAAATTCTTGGCAAGAATACTCACTTAATCACGGTTATAAAGCGTTACCCAAAGACTTTAAACATTAGAAGCGGTTTAGGTTTTGAAGAGATATGGACCACTGTGCCAGCAGCGCATGCCAAACTGTGACTTTTTGAGGAGTAACCGTGTTTCAATAATGGCTTGTGGATTACCGTTATTCTAAATGCAACAATGTTTTTTTTAATAACGTACCCATTCAATCAAAAGTGAGCTTCAGCGCTGAACACTTTACTTTTTGCCATCTTTCGGTGATGAGATTGATTCCACGCTCTTAAAATAGTTGATCCTTGCAAACTGGTCCAACTGGTTTTTTACGTCCTCATTCGAATTTAAGGTTCTCGGCTGCAAAAAAAATTTTATAGAAACCGAAACATATAACAGTACAAAGATGCCAAGAATATGGTGGCAGAAAAAAAGCTGAAAAAACTTTTGGCGAGTCATCAAATTGTATGAGGAATTATTTTCACTAAGATCAAGCTTTTTGAAATGGCCTTTACGTCTGTATAATGCTTTGCTTTCATGCGCAAATGCATTTTTTCGAAATGGAAAAAGTCGCACGGTGCCATATCAGATGAATACGGGGAGTGGGTAATGGTTCAAATGTGATTTTTGATCAATATTCGTCCTTCGAATGTTGGATTCTGAGTAATTTTTGGTCGTTGTGCGGAATAAACCGTGCACTCACTCTTCTTAAGCTCAAATGTTGGGACAAAATGCGATAAATCGATGTTTTGAGATGTTCAATTTCATTTCCATGAATTTCAATGATAATTTCGCTGATTTTTGATGAACTCACGCACAGTTTCAATGGAATTTCCGTTGATCACGGATTTTGATTGGCCCGCATGTTGATCGACATTTATGTCCTTACGACCACTTTGAAAACGTTGAAACCACTTGTGCACTCTGCTACGGGATAGCCAGTCAGTCATCGCCATTAACTTGTTTCGTCAATTGAAATGTTTCGATAAATGTTTTACCAATTTTAAAACAAAGTTTAATATTGGCTTTTTGTTTGAAGCTCATTTTCGCACCGATAACACAAACATACTGATACCTTAAATGCAATAACTTCACTTTCAATCACTGAAATGTCATGAAATTTTCATTCTAACGCACCAGTCGACATTTAAATGGCGCCACCAGGGGGCGCTAGTTTCAAAAAGTCCTGTTTACTGCGAATAATATTCTGTGAATCACTGTAACCAACTTTGTCTAAGAGGCTATGGATATCTTAAAAACTGGCGAACAAACACTTATCCTTATCTTACTTATCGGAAAACAACTTATCCTTCAAATCTGCTGGCTCGAAATCGGTTTTAGTCTCATAATCTCTTAGACAAAATTGTTCGGTTTGATCCCTAAAACATTTGCCACATACGCGATTTTTCCGTTTTTTTTTACACCAACTAAATCAATCCACTCTCATACATATTTGCAAGTGTATATCTACATATTTATATATGTATACAAATACAATATATTCTCATATATACATTTGTATGAAAAAAAAAGGTTTGAAAAATGAAGCCTTCAGCAGATTTCGACAAATTGCAATGAAATTGACTAATGAAACGAAATAAAGCACAGTAGATATGAAAAAAAAAACTAGCTAGTGAGCGCAAGACAGTAAACCCAAACTGAAACCGATTTGCCAATGCGAAATGCCAGCGTAAAATAACTGCCATATTCTGCTTAAAAGCTTACACTAGCGGCCGATCACATACGTATTTGTGTTTGTGCGAGTGCACGAGTATCGAGTAAGCGCGCATTAGCGAAGGCGTGTATCCTTTAAAATGCGCAAATATCAAGTAAACGACAGCGACTTAGTGCACAGAAACCCGAAAGACACTCGACACTTTGACACTTGGCGATGGGGGTTACTTAATTTGGTGGCGATGCTTGCTGGCGGCAGTGTTTTTCGGCATGTCGCTTAAGTATTTGTGTACACAGACAGCGATGTCGAGTAACAGGATACGCAGGCTGACAGTGACGACGACAGGCGAGTCAAGCGAAAACAAGCAAAGCAGTGAGTTGTTGGCCTGTGCCGAACTGAAGTGGTGGTGGAGGGGATGCATATAGAGCCTTTTGATTGAAGTAGCATATAATTTCGACGAAAATCGAAAATCTTTTGTGGGAACGATTTAACAGCTATACAAATTTACATACATACTATATTATTTATATATGGAAATTGCTGCCGAATTACAGGCATGCTTGTGGTGTCTATATGTGTGTACGGATGTGTTTTTAGCCGAAGTAGATGCTGAGTTTATGCTTAAAGTGGTGAGTAAGCATGAAGATAAGTGTTGCTTATGCTTCAAACGGGCATCGAATGTGCCAAGTCTGATTTCTACGCACACCAACACAGTCACACATATAGTACATACACTCAACTGAATTTCATATAAAGCAAAGTAAATAGAAGGACACAAGCCGTTCAGCACATGTAAAACAGCGACTGACAGCAACTAAATGAATGCCAAAAAATTAGAAAGCACAAAAATATTACTCATACGCAGTGTACACCCCCTGCACTCCATGTTGCCATAAATGTATCTGCCTGTACTGATAAGCGAAATTTTTTAACGCATTTCACGTCAGCGCGCACACCACACGCTTGGGTGCTGGCTTAATGTCTTGCGCTGAGCGCCCGACACATCAACAAGCTGTCAGGAAGCCGGAGATGAATGCCATGCCATGTGTGCAGAAGGCTATGTATTATCTTTGGACTTTGACTTTAGTGTGGAGTGGTATTGACTTTGCCCTTATGCTCTGCTATTATTTTCGACTTTCTTTTTCCCAAATTTACATTTGTTTGCAATTTTCCCCTTTTGTGCCACTTCATCTCCGTTTTCTTTTCTCCTTAAACTTGATGCTTATCAGACGTTCGTCAGTTGGATACTTCAACTGTGTTGACAAACGCACACACTGCGGGTTAGGCATATTGCAGTATATTAATGGGTACATTAACACCCATACATAACAAGACAGCTTGACAGTGAGCGAGGCATTACGTATATTTTGTGTACCACATATGCCTTTTTTATATGAGGCCTTAGCGCTGGCAACACACAACCTCTTTTATACTGTGTGGTAAAGTTTGTTTCCGTATCTGTTATTGTTGCTAATTTATGTACATTTTTGCTTTTATTAACAATTGTTAGAAATATAATTTATTGGGTTTTCGTTATTTCCTGGCATTGAAATAGTTGTTTATGTATAGTGTGGCTAATAAAATGGTGGACTCCGTTGAATTAGCAATCAATTTGTGCCAGAGGCTTAGTAACCATTAATATGTGTGTCGTAAGGATTCAATGTTTGTGAGCCTTTTATTTTTAAGAAAATCTTAGTAAAATACAGCCTTTTTGTTTCAAAGATATTTTTTCCTTTTTTAAATTTATTTTGGAAGTCAGCGTAATAGTTTTCACACTACTATAAATAATAACTTCCTCTGAGTATTTTCCATGGCTCAGCGGTTATGGGAGTTTTACAGTCTAAATATTCCAAAGATTTTGAACATTTTGCGTTCATAGTTCGCTAACAGAATTTCTTAGAATTGAAATAATTTTCAAGCTATAGCCGAATAATACACGTAGCAACTAGGCCGTTTACCAGCCAGCTTAAAGCGAATGAAAAAACCTCGTAGCAACTGTCAGAATATCTTAAATTCTTCTCAGCACATTCGTTTGAAATATTTAGGAATATTAAAAAAAAAATATATAAAACAGATGCATTTCAAAAAGTGTGTTAAAAAAAAAAATAATAAAACAGATGCATTTCAAAAAGACCTGAAATTCATGTCCTTGGTTTAGAATACTTTCTTAAATATCTTTATAATATGAACAGTATTCAATATTTCAGTCTGAAAGATATATTTACGACATTATTTGAAGTCTTAAGAAAATTATTTGAATCCTTAAGAAAATTACACGGTTATTATTATAATTTTTTAAAGGCATTCTAGTATAGAGGCATGAGAATTTCAGGTATTTTTATTGTTTCGTAAAAAAATAATATTCTGTTATCAATTGTTTTCATTAGTTTTTAATATTATTAATAATATTCCAAGAATAAAGTAAGAAAGCAAAAAATTATAAAAATTAAGAATTTCATAAATTAGCAACTGATTAAGTGGACTCTAAAAATTGGCAAAAATATAAATCTGGAATAATGTCGTAATGTCTCGTTCAACGGAAAAGTTTGGAAACACTTTTTTTCACGAATTGGCGACTGACTGAAAAAACAAAGAAGTTGTTTCGAATCTTTAAAAATATTAATAATTGAAATTTGAGGCTATGGATAGTTTCAGACATAGACAAGTCTATAAATAAGACTCGCTAAAAAATTCCAGTACAAGCTGAGAAATTGTGGGTAGCGTTTAGCCAACGACAGTTTCGAGAAAAATGCGTTTAAAGTTTCGCGAACTGGCCGAATGCCGGGGCAGCAAGCTACCTATATCTCCGAAAATAATTTGAACTTAATTTGACATTTTCTGGAAAACTTAAGGGGTTACATGGGTTTCCTAGGGTAAAAACCGAATTTTGAACAATATTTTATTAGAATTTTGTTTTGTTACAAAAATTCTGAAATTTTTGGAGAACAATATTTCAAACTCGATCATTGCGACGCCATTTACGGTGACCCTCCGGAAAAAAGATGCGCTCGTGTTGACAGACAGCTCCTTATAGAAACATCTGAATTGAAAAATACGCGTTTTAGTTAAAAACTTAACTTAGAAATTGGAGGAAGAAAAAGAAACTAAAAACTGGATTTTTGGCAGACATTAAATAAATGAAAATTTCGCGACATTTGTTTTTAATAAGTTGAATTAAAAAATCTTTGTCCAAGTCTTTAAGAAATGTAACTCAAAGGCTTTTGTAAAATTTAACTAGTATTACGATCAACCCGAAAACTTAGGATCATAGTCCTGGGGTGTTAGAGAATTTAATAAGATAATAAAAAATTCGATTGTCTGAAACCCTTTCAAAAAAACTTTTATTTTATTTCCAAATTAGAATATCTTCTACTCTGCATTGTCTGAAGCACGCTAAATAATTTTTTTATTCGATATTTTTTTTTTGTATAATTCTTCTTAAATGGCGTAGACACCGCTTACGCGATTTTTTTGTATACACCATTCCTTATATAGTGGTTATAGACTTATAATATACATAATATATACTTATATTGCCATTGGTATCGTTTATCAATTATCATTTATTTCATTTTCATCACTTACAGTGTGTCAAATAAGAGCGTGGTCTTTTAATTTATAAAAAAAAAATATTATTTTATGAAACATTCATATTTATATATACATTGTACACATCAAAAACAATGACAATTGGTCAATAATTTGTCCAGTCACCATAGGCATCGATAATTGCCTGGCATCTCCGAGGCATGTTGGACGACTGCGACGGCCAATCCAATGCAACGATGCCAGATTGAGTTTTCCACTGAGTACAGAGCTTGCTGCGATGTTTAGGATCGTTGTTCTCCTGTAGAATCCAATCTTCATTTTTTTTATGAACTATCGTTTGGCTGATAGCAGTAAAGCCTTTTTGTAGATTTTTCTCATTTTTCGGTATTTAGGTTGTCAGTAAAGAAGTACAAAGTGCCGAGGCCTTGCTTTGAGAAAAAACCCCAAAGATGCACCTTTATTCCATGTTTTACGGTCCGCTTAACAAGCCTATTGGTGGTAGTTGACCAGGCTCGCGTGAGGACAGAATCTGACCATAGAGAACATTCATCAGTAAAAATGACATTTCCAAAATCTCTATCAATATTCTCATGCGCCCAAGTGAGTCGTTTTGTCACAAGTTTTTCAGTCAATAGAGGCTACTTTCTTGTGTTGCGCCATTTCAGATCATGAGTATGAAGAAGGGTTCGGATAATTTCGTAAGATATATCTAAACCTGTAGCCATTAATTTTGCTTGTCCTTTCGGCATGTTAAAGCAGGATTCCGCGAAAACAGATTCTCTATTCTTTCACTCATCTTTTTTGTTCACTTTTCCTATCGAAACACATTCTGGTAAATCATCGCCACTATATATCACTGTATCCACTTCTGTACAAATGCCTTCGACTTTCTCATATATTCAGCAGCCGCTGATTGCGACATTTTGGGACCTTTCGGGTGGATGCTAAGGAACACAGCTTCATAGCGTGACGCGTACGTAGCACTCATGGCGTTTATCGTGATTCTCTTTCAAAAGATCAACGTCAACTGAATCTTTGTTGACAATGCATCAAGGACAAAGCTTCCCTCTATCGGCTCGCGAACGAATTAGAGCGAAATCATTCATTAAAATTCGATAAAGTTGACCACGTTCTTGCTTGACAGACTGTACTTCTTCAGGTTTCGAACCTGCATTTAGCTGCAAAGGCTGAATTGTGATAAATTAAAATAAAAAAGTTTTATTTTTTTCTTATTTTGTAAAAAGTTGGGTTTATGTGAACCATTTTTGAATATAAAAGTTGTAGTTTTTTTCATTATCATTCCTAAATTTTTTGCTATAGGTAAACCATTTTAGCCTTTAAAAAATGAAACATGCTCTTCCAGCCTTCCTTTTTCCGTTTACATTTCTTTTAATTTTTTTTTCATCCCATTACAGTTATTTGTTACTTTCAAAAATTATATGATCTGGTACTCCAAGAGTTATAGTGAATAAAAATGGCTTCTGAAATAGTACTCTTCACATATACAAATATATACATGCACATGTTCCAGATGCTAGTATGTATAATAGGGGAAACCATACAATGTAACGATTCATACTTTTTATGATCTTTTTGAGCACATGAATTACGCTGTGCGAAGCCCCTGTGGTTTATTTAATTTATTGAATTATGTACCGAACATAAAAATACATAGATTTGTTTTTAAAATATCTATATTTTTATAAATAACAAACAGACATTCGCATACGAGAGAAATACTTTTCAATACCCAGCAGCCTTCCCCAGCAAATAGTGTCTGGCATTCCAGTGTGTGCGTGTTTATATTTGCGCTGCATATTTGCTCAAGTACGAGTTACTTTGATATTGCTTCCCCTTTTTTCCGCGCCCGTGCAGTCGCTGTGCATGCCATTTAGAATGTTTTACTATTGTTTAATGTAGCAAAGGGTAATGTACGCGTACAATAACGGACTGACAGCACTCGCTTACACACACAACCAAACCGGGCATGCGACGCTAGGCTGAGCTGCCATTGGAGCGCCTTCTGTTTTGCGCTTTGTGCAACTAAATTACATTTCCACTGTTCGCGCGACTGTTGCAGTTTCGAGTGTCGTTAATGGCATGTACAAATATAAATCTGTGTGTGTGCTTGTATGAGTGCACACATACATACGTGTACTTAGAAAACACACATTCACTTTTTCTTATAGCAATACGCAAGCACTGTTGTGTTTCGGTTTGCAAAGGCGACTGGCTTTTATGTACTTCATGTTACTTTAGTCGTAATTACTGTTAGCTGGGTAACGGCATAATAGAATTTTAATTAATTTTCAACAAAAGTTAAACATGAACGCAACTAAGCTATGAAGTTATTTGTGCGCTTTGTTGTGATTTTGATTTATCATATAAAATTAGAAATCTAATTCGACTCAGAATAATTGCTTAAGTATAAATTTATGAGTTGTGCAAACTTGAAACAAATAAGCCAAGCACATTCAGTAGCAATAAGGGCAAAGTTAAGAAACAATGCATAAGCAAATCAAGATGTGTGTACGAGTATAGAAGGATTAAATGTGGTTCTTGATGAAGTCAAATGGCAGTTTGCGCACAAACAATCAAGCAAATATTAATTTAAATGTTTTCAATGGTACGTTTTGGTACGTAAATTTCTTAATCTTTCATACAATATATTTTCGAACAAAGTTGCTGCTTAAAGAAAACATTTGACGAGTATATTGAAAGTTATACTAAACTGGTATCACACGCAGAAAGCTTAGCAAACATATTTTTGAAATTTTCCTCCTCGTTGTTTGGCGCCAATTGTAGTGTAGCTAGGCCCTTCTCCATCTAGTCTTTTCAACGGAGTGGAGGTCTCCCTCTTTCTCTGCTTCCCTCGGCGGGTATTGCGTCGAATACTTTCAGAGCTGGAGCGTCTCTTAATTCCCTGAACTATGTCATTGTTGTCGTATAACTCGTACAGCTTTTCGTTCTACCGTTGCCAATGCGATACATACATTTTCCGCAGAACCTTTTACCTTCGAGTTATTATCGTCCATGCCTCTGCATCATATAGCAGGACGAGACTAATGAGTAACTTATAGAGTTTTATCTCTGTTCGTCGAGAGATGACTTTACTTTTTAAATTCCTACTCAGTCCGAAGTAGCACCTGTTGGCATGAACTATTCTATGTTAGATTTCGTGGCTGGCATTGTGTTTGCTGTTAATACTGGTTCCAGGATAAACGAAACTATCTAGGACTTCGAAGTTATGACTGTCAACAGTGACGTGGGAGCCTAACCGCGAATGCGACAACTGTTTTTTTGCTGACTGGAGATATTTCCTCTTTCCCTCGTTCACTACCAGCTTCGCTTCTTTATCCATTCTGGAGAAAGCAGAACTAACGGCGCGGATGTTAAGGCCAATAATATTAATATCATCGGCGAATGCCAGCAGCTGTATACTCTTATAAAAGATTGTACCTGCTCGATAGATCTCTTTAGCTCGAATTATTTTCTCCAGCAGCCGATTGAAGAACACGCACGATAGGGAGCAGTCTTGTGTGAAACCTTGTTTGGATCGAACGGTCTGAAAAGCTGCTTCACGATCATGACAGAGCTTTAGGTATTGCTCAACGTCAGTTTACACAGCCGTATTAGTTTTGAAAGACACCAAATTCAGACATCGCGGCATAAAGGCAGCTCCTTTTCGTGCTGTCAAAAGCAGCTGTAAAATCGACGAATAGGTGGTTTGTGTCGATTCTCTTTTCAGGGGTCTTTTCCAAGATTTGGCGCATGGTGAATATCTGGTCGGTTGTTGATTTGCCAGGTCTAAAGCTACACTGATAAGGTCCAATCAGTTTCTTCACTGTGGGCGTTAAAATTGACACAATACGCTCAAAGGATACTTATATGCGTTGTTGAGGAGGCTTATCCCACTGTAGTTGGAGTGGATTATGAGGTCTCCCTTTTTTGTGTATTGGCTACTGTACACTTAAATTCAATACAATCGTCCGGCACGCTTTCGTCCGACCATTTTCTACAAGGAAGCTGATGCATGCTGCTTATCATTTTTTTGCCACCCTATCTGAATCATGCTTGGCCAGCAGTTCATCGGTTCTCGCCGCTTTGATGTGCTTCAAACGGGTAATTGATATTCGAACTTCTTGATAGTCGGGCAATGGAACGTCCGCTCCATTGTTATCGATTGGGAAATCGGGTTCACCATCTGCTGGTTTTATGCTTTCACTGCCATTCAACATGCTGGAGAAATTTTCCCTCCATAATTTCAATACGCTCTGGACATCAGTCGATCGATCCTATAGGGATTCTACAAAAGTAGGCTCCAATCTTAAAACCTTCTGTTAGTCGCCGCATCTTTTCGTGGAATTTTCGATCATTACTCTTGTCGGCCAGCTTTTGAAGATCATTTCGGCCACTCTCGTTTTTTGTCTGCAAATTAATTTGTAATTTTAATGAATTGTGAATTTATTATTTTGTCAATTTATAAATCATTGAATTTATTATTCTATGAATTTTTGATTTTTTAAATTGAGAAATAAATTTATGATTTTATGTATTTAAAAAATTAAGAATGTATGAGTTTTTGAAATGTTGATTCTGTTACTTTGTGAAATTAAGCATTTGTGTTTTTATTAATTTTTGAATATTGAGAATTAATTAATTTTCAAATGCGCTATTCAGCGAAGATGTTTTTCTTATAATATTTTTTTCTTTAATTACTTTTCTTAATTCAAATCCACTTTTTAATATTTACACTAACTGGATTTTTACAAAATCGAAAATCAAATGTAAATACAGGAGGCAAGTGAGCCATCAGACACTCGTTTGGCTACGAACGCCACAGCGGAGAAATGGTTTTCATTGTGCCATTGTATTTGCATTTGAATGGATTTTCCTTGATTCGAATTCGATTTGTATTCAAATGCAAAGTGTGCATGCGTGTTGAGGCTCATATATGAGTGTGTGTGTGTGCATGTATCCTATTTACATTTAAACGCACTTACTGATTTTGGCTTCTATGCATTTACATATGTGTTCATATATACTATGGTATACATGTATGAGCTTATGTGAGTGGAATCTCAAGTTCCTAGTTGGTTATAATTTTTTGCGGTTTGTATGTATGTTTTGTGGATAAACGAGTATTGTACTCAACGGAAGGCATATTTCCAGATCACACATGGCATTCTATACGATATAATCTTTTGTGATGGCTTTTCTGACTGTTTGTGGCGTGATAATTTCCGTTATCAATTACAACAACAAAAAATTGTCAGCATCGTGACAAGAGTGTAACATTGTCAAAATGGCAAGTCACATGTGAGGCAATATAATTTTGTTAGCTTATATACGCTTCAGTATGGAAATGTCTGCTTTGAGCTGTGGCATGTGCTCTGAGGCACTCGTGTGCCATTAAGGCTTTTCGGTTTAGTATCCTTGCGAGCAAAATGCATAGACATTTTTTCAAATTAGGTAGAACCAACATTTTTTGGAAATCATCTGGTTGTTTTAAAGTTCTTTGTTTTTGCCACATATTTCTTTAGGATATTGTTACTAAAAGTTAAGTGCTTTTTTGGAACAAATTTTTTTTTTTTTTTGCTAGTTTATGGATTCCAAGTGATTTTTCAGCAATTGTAATTTTAATCAAAACGAATGTAGCTTCTTGCCAAATTCACATGAGCATCTCGACGCGTTTTGGGCATTAAAATTTCGTATCACCGCCATTTTGGAAACTAAAGTGCGTAATAAAAAGTAAGATGATGATATGATATCAGCAGAAATTCGTTAACTTGACATTTACATGGGAGTGGTTATTATATACTTTCATCAGTCATTTCAAAATATTGAGGTTTTCCATAAGCATTACATATTAAACCCACGCTTTCGCCACGCCGTCATATGTGAACAACTCCCATAGCCGGACAAACACACTGCGACGGGAGTGTCCGGTTTTGTGGAACTGTATTCATATTTTTTCCTGGCCTCTCACGCATTAATTAAAGTTAGTTTCCAAATGCCGCGATAATATTTATAAAGACGACCAGCTACCGAATGTCCTTTTATTCATAATTTACTTACTTGGCTTTTTTTGTGCTTTAGATTTTGCTTTCAATAAACTTAAAAAAGAGGCGAAAAAAAATAAATTATTTAGTTTGTAATTTATACAAAATCATGAAAAACTACTAATTTTTAAAATTTTTTTTAAATTACAGTACGTAATTTAAAGAGAACTTTTCAATGATATTAACTTTTGTGATAGTTTTCCAAAAAGAGACCCAGCTGCTGAATGTCCTTTTTCTCTGAACTTATTTAATTTTGAGTTTTTAGCTTTTCTGCCACTTGAGCGCACTTCCGCAGTTTGTTTACGGAGCGATATGGAACACTAGTTGCGTTGCCTTTGTTTTAGAGGTTCAAAGGAAAAAATTAGAATTTGCTTATTCACTACTAAACAATGTTTCATTAGTGGATATTAATTTAAAGTTTAAATGAAAAAAAAAGTATTAGAAGAATAAATCATTTAAACGTAAGAGAAAGACATCAACTAAACTTTTTTTAACAAAAAAAAAAAAAAAAAAACGATAAATAATGAAATATTTATTAATATGTATATTTTGGATCCTACAACACGTAATTTATACTAACTTTTTAAATGCTATTAAAATTTGGGATAGCTTTTCAAAAATAAGCTCAGCCGTTGAATGTCCTTTTTTTTAAATTTATAACATTTTAAATTTTTAACTTCTATGATACGTGGATGCACTTCCGCTGTTTCTTTATGGATTTAACTGTCCTCGACTTTACTTTAAAGGCTTAAAGAGCAAAATTAGAATTTGTTTATTTAATACTAAGCAATATTTTACAAAGTGTACTTTAGTTATGCGAAAGAAAAAAAATGTATGAACACTCATTTTTGTAAGAGAAAAAAAAACTAAAATATTTAATAATATGTAAAATTTTTATTCTACAACTCGTAATTTGAACTCAGTTTTCAAATGCCATTAAAATTTATTACAACTTTATAAAAACAAGCCCAGTCATTGAATGTCCTTTTTCTAATAAGTTACTTTATTTCAAGTTTTTTAGCTCTTACACTCATCAAGTACTTCCGTTGTTTATTTGCGGAGTGATAGCGAATACTAGTTGTCCTATCCTTTATGTTAAAGGTTTAAAGGAAAAACTTGGATATACAATGTATCCTAAATGCTAAATTTTTTCATTAAAAAAATAAAAAAAAAATTGAATATGTGCTTGTAATACTTTTAATGATTACCCTACAGCGCGTTATTTGAACTAAATTTTTAATTCATTAAAATTTACGATAGTTTAAAAAAAAAAAATTGAATGTTCTTTTTCTAAAATATTACTTCGACTACTCTTGTTTCTTGAGTGTACTTCCGCTGTTTGTTTTGGAACATGTGCAATACTGGATATTTCTAGACTTTATTTTTAATGTTTATAAGAAAAAAATTTAATAAGTTTATTTTATGCTAAACTATAATCGTAAAGTGTACATTAGTTATGCGTATATCGACACAGATATTTTTGAACAAAAAAGGATTAAATATTTATTAACATGTAAAATTTTTATCCCACAACACGTAGTTTGAACCAGATTTTTAAATGCCATTAAAATTTGCGATAACTTCCCAAAAACAAGCTGATCCGTTGAATGTCCTTTTTTCAAAAAATTACTTCCTTTGAAATTTTTAGCTCTTCTGCCACCTGAGTGCTCTTGCACTATTTGTTAACAGAATGATATTGAATGTTAGCGATATTTTGCTGTACACTTGCAGTGTGGTACATTCTAAAAAGTTTACATAATCACTGTAACTATGAAAAATGTTTATTTAAATTCTTCGAAAAACTGCGTAACCGCTGAAATGGAATTTTATCTGCCTCGTCTCTTACAAAGCACGCTTGGGCCAATCGGTCGTGTTGGCAACACCGGCGCGTTGGAAAATAATTAAAATTGCCTTTAGCTAGAAGCTCGTCGCTTCAAAATTGCACTTACCAGTTTTTTTTTTTTTGTTTGTGGTATGCAGAAGTTTCGATTGCTATCACCAAAACCAAATGTTGTTCGTGGTGTTTTTGTAGTTTCTGCAATTAAGTGGCAAAAGTGTGGCTCTAATTGTAAATGTATGTATGTATGTGTGTACGTGTATGTAGCGTATGTTGGTTTTTGTTGTTTTCGGCTGAGTGGCAGTTTCGTTGTTGCTGTCGTTGGCTGTTATGTCTGCTCGTGAACAATTTTCGAGCTGCTGCCATTAGTTGGCCATACTTACACCCACAACCATTTTGCCACACACACACACACACACACACACATGCAGATATACTTGTACTCTAGAGTACACTACTCACGCTTCAGCGCAGCGGCAAATGAGAAAAGTTTAAGCGCGCTCCTGTCGGGGCGTTTGGGTGTCGGCTCGGGTGTTGCTCTAATTTCTAAGTTATTGGCTCATTGCAGTTGATGGCTTGACTAACAGCAGCGTACACACACAAAACCACCCACACACATAAATTCTGACCGAAATGCGTTAAAAAAGTGGCGAAGTATTCAAAATGAAGAAAATCGAAAATAAATGCCGAACATACGCTGACTCATGCAGCGAGTCGTGTCGTGCACACACAAAAAAGAAATATCCTTACAGGCATGTCTGTAAGTATGCGGCGCACAGTGGTCCAGCCGCGTTGCTATTTTGATAAAATTTTTTAAAATATTGGCGATCACTTTTTTATTTTTTGTGATTTTTATGTGTGCAAAGAGAGGAGAAATTGAAATTTGGTATACTTTTTTTAAGCATGATCTAATCTTAACCTCAATAATTTTGAATAATAATAATTCTGAATAATTTTGCCAAAGCGACTGTGGGTCTAAAACCGGTTTCGAGCCAGATATCCTGCCTATCTAAGATTCTCTTAACCACAATTTCGAGAAAGAGATTGGTCTGTTTGTTCATTTTATAAACTCCATAAATTACCTAACCCAAAAAACATAAGAATTTTCGTCAAATGTATTGGTATTTAAAAACTGTTCAATAAGAAAATGTTTTAAAGTACTTTTCGAACATAAAAATGTTTTGAAAAAATTTTTAGTTAATTTTTATTTTATTTTTTTTTTTTATCCGGCGAATATATGTACAATTTTATTCAGATTTAAAAAAAAATAACCTATCATATGTTTCCAAAAATCCCACTGTGCGACATAGTGACGCCAGCGCCAACTCACAACTCCCTAAAACGTCAACAAACCGGAAGTGGGTACTCGAAAGCTGCGTGGTCTTGCTTCACACACAAATGCTGGATTCCTTCTGACTTTTTGTGCGAAATTCATTAAACCTTCGCGAGCTGCGCAACGCATCGCCAACAAAAAAAAAACGACATTGGCAACATTGGCAGCAATCGCGTCTGCAGTTTATGACTGTTTATTATTATTGTTTTGCGCTGTTTTATGCGTTTACTGTGCTTCACGCGAATGTCCATGCGCATTTGCATACCACACAGTCGCCATACATTTCGGGCACACTGTGGCCGCGCAGTGATTTTCTGTAAGCAACGCAGCAAAGCGGAAGCAAAAAAGCAGAAGTTGGCCGAAAGTTTGTCGGTCCTCCGCACAAAAATAGTCGCCCTAAATTTTGCTTGGAGTGGGTAGTTGGAAAATTTCGAAGCTCTGCGCCGAATTACATTTAAAGTTTCTTTCTATTTCACTTAATTCTTTTGGAAATACAAAGTTTCCCCACACACACACCCACACAAACACACGCAGTAATTTTTAACTAAATTACTGCGCGCAGATGTTATGGTTACTCAGTTGTTGTTGTTCTTGTTACTGGAGGGGGTTAAATTTTAATAAATTTGTGCTGTCGATAAGTTTAATTTGAAGCAGGAATTTCGTGGCGCATTGCGCAAGCTGAGGAAGGGCAGTTAATGAAAGTGTGTAATAATCATTTTTACTCGCATTTGAGCTGAGCTGCTATTGAAGGTGGCTTGACTTGGTGGTGCCACACATGCAGTTAATTAACGTATAGATGGAGATCTAAACGGAGTACTAGTCCGCTGAAGTGGTAATACTACCTTTTATACCCCGAGCTATATTAAGTTTGCGACGAAGTTCGTAACACTCGACGCATGGAACGACTTGGCGACTTTACGTCGAAATCTTAAATGGAAAGCGTGCAAGTACATCTTGTAGAAGAATTGAAACCGCACGACTTTTCCACGCGACATCATGAAGATCTGCCGTGTTCGAGCCAAATTTTTTCAGCGATGAGACCCACTTCTGGCTCAATGGGTATGTAAGTAAAACAAGTGCTGCATTTGGGAGCAAGAGTAACCTGAAAAGATTCACGAGCTGCCATTTCATAAAAAAATGGGTTGGTATGGTTTGTGAGCCAGTGGAATCAGCGGTCCATATTTCTTCAAAAATGATGCCGGTGAGAACGTAACCGTTATCGCGTAATGACAACCGACTATTTAATGCCGGAAATTGAAGCTCGAGACCTCAGCGACATTTGGTTTCAACAAAACGGCGCCACTTCCCACTTATCACATCAATCAATGGATTTACTGAGAGTACCCTTCTGTGAGCAGATAATTTCACGTTTTGGGTCGGTGGATTGGCCACCAAAGTCGTGCGTTATTACACCGTGGTATATGTAAAGTCCAAAGTCTATGTGGACAATTCCGCTTCGATGCGGGATGGTTTTGGAGCAAAATATCGTGCGTGTCATACTTTAGTTTACCGAATATCTTTGCGAAGTTTGACAAAAAAGCTGCCATATAAACTGATCCGTCAAAATAAAGTCCTTGTATGTAAAACTTTTTGAGCTGACGAGATATCTTCAAAAAGTTTTAGCACTGTTTTTTATTCAAGGCAAGGATAGAATTTTTGAAGCAGTTGTTGATATCGGGTCAATAGCTACCATACAATCTGACCAATCCCAATCAAGATTAAAATCTTTTTATACTTATCTATGCCTAAAAGGGCAATGACATGTAACGGCCCGTTTTTTTTTATAGATTTTAGACTTTTAAGTTTATTATCATTTATTAGAGATTCTTACAGTATTCTGATCAGTCCCACCGCGAAAAAATGGACTCGAACTTCCTTTACTATTCCGCTTGATTGGCTTAGAATAAACAGAGCAATATCGACGTTTGGGTCTGTAATTCTAAATGTACGGAATGAACTATCGGGGTTTTCAATAGGGACGCTACAAAAGTCCACTGATATGGACAGTCAACAACGCCATATTTTTCCCATTTTTTGACATTATTCTTTAGTAAGGTTTGCCTCTTCATTATAAATAGATATACTATCCAACAACGAGTCGAAATGATTAAAATTTACTACCGCGTTACGTCCGATTTATGATCATCATAATCGTCCTGTCAGATCAACAATTGTGCGTCTAGTGGAAAAATTTGAATTCACGGGTATAGTAAAAAATGTTCCCGTGCCAGTGAGACAAAGAAGTGCAGTAGTGTTAAGAATATTGTCGCCGCTAGCGCATCAATTGAGGAAGACCCAAATCAGTCTCTGGTGATGCGGTTTTCACATCACATCTCACTTACATATGTCGTTTCAGATGAGGCCAGTATTGAAGTAGCAGAGTAGAAAAAGAAAACTTTACTAAAAGTTATGAGAACTCTTCCAGCGTGTTACATAAATGCCTCCATGTTATAAGTAATGGGCATTTCGAAAGAAATACCCTGTGGCTGTAAATAGTAGCTGGAAAGCTGTCAGTGAAGCGGTAGTTCTAGTTATGACAAGAAAGAGAAATTTACAACATATTAGACGTCAGTCTGTCGGTACAATAGAGGAGACTTAAATGTTTTCTTCTCACCCAAGAAGTATTAGAAGTATTACTTTGTCTAGTGGTCCCGTGGGAGAGACATAAAATTAGAGTGGTTAAAATCACGCACTCCGGCTTTCAGTGCTTCTTCCTACTATATCCTCCAAACAAGCTCTCGCTAAAGACTTTTGAAGTCAGAATTGTTTATACTCGATTTAAGTTGCTGGGCTCATCTGATTTTGGACTCTGCAAGAAAGAAATGAATAGTGAAGTACACATAATAGACAAGAAATCTTGGGAAGCACTGCTTAACGATCTTTAGTATGTCAATTCAACTGAGTATAGCTTACAATATCTCCCTATTAATGAGAATAGGAACAGCACACGATTATGAATACACTGGGTTAATAAGCAGCATCTTCTCACAAATATCAACATGGCACTGAGATTATTAAGAGCAAGTCAGGAATTGTGCTTTGCTAGAAAACAGAGGACAATATTTGTATACATTCCAAACGAATGATTGTCGCGCAGTCATATGTCAACAGAGTAGCAGCGCAGCAAGAATAGCTACCGGAACACACAGCTATAATTCATTGGAAAATTCATTTATTTTACTGTATGCTTTGGTCACAATTAACGAGTCTTACCAGAATAAAATGCATCTCCCGCATGACTTCGATTACGAGTTAGTGTCTAGTTTAACAAATATTTGAAGAATATTCTCTTCTGATTTAAGGAATGACTAGTAAATTGGTAAATGTTCGAAATATACACTGCAATTTCTTCAATATAAGTCTTAATATCGAGCCTCGTTAGTCGAGTTAGTTGAATTGGTTTATGATAACGTTGAAAGAAGATAAGTTTATACTGAAGAGGACACTTAAGTTCTAAAAGTGCATATTTCAGGATTTCCTCAAAACATGTGATTTTGTATTGAGAGTACTTGGGAGTTTTATTCTAAGCAATAAAAAACAAGAACTGCGAAAAACCGGAACTAACAAAAAATATTTGTAAAAATGAACATTTAAAAAATTTCTTGTGGTGGAATTATGAAAATGTGGACGCTTTAAGGGATAGTTTACGAACCAAGTGCAGGCGTTCGTTGCGCATAAAAGGTATAACTTCAAGAAGAAGACACCAAATCATAGGATGCAAGTCCAACGAATAATCTCTATTAAAAGGCAATGTGAATTTTAGTAAGTTTACCTATCTCAACTTCACCAACTCGTCGAATAGTATTAGTAGTAATAGTAGCAGTTGGCAGTAATCCATTGCATGTAACATAAGTCACTCCATCCTTAATTGAAATCAAAGTGTAGCCGCAAACGTACATATACGCATTTGAAGCTGAATAAAATTTCAATAGCTCTTCAAATCACGGAAAAAGTCTGCGGAAATAATAAAAAATCATTTCTAATGCAAAGCCAACACCCAGCTCGCGTTACGAATTCATAAACCTCAGCCTTTGCAATTCAATGCGGCGACAACGTCGCTACAGACTACTCGGTATGCATTGTTTGGCGGCTGCTCATGCCACTCTGTATGTGTGTATGTAGGTGTGGTGTGCAGTTAAATTTTGCTGAAAAAATTGTCCAAACGAAGCATAAAATATAGTCGACTAACAAAGCAATGAGAACGTTGCGGTGAAATATGAAAGCCGGAAGGCAAGCGAAATTTTTTGGCATTTGCAAAAACTGACTGAGGTAAACGGAAGTGGAAACCATTTCGTGGCGCACTTTTGTGTACGCCTTCGAGCAGTCAAATCTGGCGTGAACGCGCACCTTGCTATATGCAACCCACTAAACGACTAAGCAAACCGAAAACACCGAAAACTGACATACCAAACTAACGAGCAGCTATTTACTGCGTGGCCCCTGAAGCAGTCAAGGGATGTGACTGTGATTGGAAATTTGAATTTTCGAAATATTTTTCGTTAGTTCCAAGTTGGTGCCGATTGTCGTTTTTTGAAATAAAAAATGAAATGGAATTTTTGTGCACATATATAATATGAATATCAGTTTTATTCAATATTTCAAATGACATGTGGGATCGATCGATTGAGTAGTTAATATTATACATTTTTGTTTTAAATTTTGGTTCTGAAATTTTTTTTTTCCATTTTTTTTCTATTATTCTTAATAGTGTCTCTGTTGTTTCCTTCTGACTGCCCCAAACATTGTGGCAAACTTAACATACCCTGTTCAGCGTATGATTTCTAAGTGTTGTTTCAGCCATTTTGAATATGTCAAGATATGTATTTTTATTATTTTTTTTATCATTGTATTCAATAATATTGACGTTTTTGACAAGGAAAGATTTAGGCAAGAAAAACTTTTACAAACTCTTTAGTTTAATTATCAAAAACTCGTTTTCCAATCGCAACTTTTTTTGCGCATTTATGGTCATATTAATCCTCCACTTGTGCTTGCTATTCGTTGAATTGTTGAAAATTTCGAACCGCCAAAAATGAGGAGTCGGAGACCGAAGAAGACGATGACATGAGTTTCTGATTCTTCGACTAAACAACTCAACACTAAAATTGTAATTTTGAAAATGCAGGTATTCAGACAAGTGCTGCTAAAGATTTTCAATTTGTCGATTCCAAGATGTTCTCAAGAATTGCACTGTCTCAAACCGCAACATGACGAGTTTTGAAAAAATATTTGAGATCACAGCCGTATAAAATTCTTCTCACTGAAGAACTAAAGCGTTTGGATCATCTAAAACGTCGTGAATTTATTGATTTTTCGTTGAAAACGAAGATTTTTATTAAGGAGGTATTCTACTCTAGAAATCAAATTTTGGGGCAGTTTTTTGAATTTTATTTAAAAAAAGCCAAAAATATTTTTACCATCCATTTTTTTATGGTGTTTTTATTGATATCTTAAGAATACAGAAAAAAAAATTTTACAAAAAAATATTAAAAATTAAATTAAATAGGAGGGGGGAGAGACAGGTGTAAAAAAAAAATAGGCCATCCTGGTGACATTGATCCTGACTCTCCTGGTGGTCTGAAAAAAAAAAAAATCAAAGGAAATTCTTAATCATAAAGAATGCTGTTATAGTCCGGGAACACGACTTTTTTTTTTTTTTGAAAAATGGCAACTGCCTGAAAATAAAAATGATTTTTTACCCTTGTTTTGAAATTCCTGAATTTTTTTTAAATATTAAAAACAAAAATTTTGACACGATGCTAGTAGGAACGATAAAGGATTATATAAAGAAGGTTCACACAAAATTTCAAGTAAATCGGTTGTATAGAACTTAAGATAATGCCAGTACCGTGTGGAAAAAAGTAGTTTCGAGAAAAACGCGTTTAAAGTTTAGGAGACAATTCTAATGAACACGGACGCCACATCACAAAATCGGCCGAAAATAAGTAGAATTTTGAAAAATCCTTCCAAGATCATATTTCTGAAAGTCTAAACTTTAAATATATGAAAAAAAATCGAATTTTTCAAAATTCTAGAGTAGAATACCACCTTAAGGAAACATTTACTCCGATGAGGCTTACTTTCATCTGAGTTGCTCTGGTGCGCAGAATATCCACATACTATTCATGAATGACCATTACATTCACCTAAATTGACAGTTTGGTGTAGGTTTTGGTCTGGTGGCATCATCTTCTTCATCACTTCTTTCGAAATGAAGTTGCTGACGCCATCCCATGGAGAACGGTATAGAGAGATGCTAACAAACTATGTTGGCCGCAATTGGATGAAGTTGATCTTGTTTTTCAAGATCTGGTCTGGTTCGAAAAAGACTGGGCTACATGGCACACAGCACACGGCACGTGCAACAACCAAACTAATGCGAGAAAAATTATGAGATTCGACTATTTAGAGAAATTGTGATCTTGAATGACCTCCAAGAAGTTGTGACTTAACAGCTTTAGACTACTTCTTGTGGACTATTTGAAGTCATTGGTCTTTAGCAATAAACCAGACTCTCTTTAAGCTTTAGAAGTCAATATTGAAAGTGGTATTCATTTCATAAGACTTAATATATTGAACTGGAAAAGTAGTCGAAAATTGGGTTCATCGAATTCGTTTCTGCAAAAAAAGTCGTGGAGGTCATTTGAATGATGCGGTTAGTGGAAGCTATATAACCGAAGAACAAGACAATTTCTGACATTAAATCTTCTTATATTATACCTTCAGTGACCCGAGCTGTTAGTACAAATAATTACGCTTACAGTACAAAGTTCCGACAGCGAAATCAACTGAGCGATGGCAACACTCCAGCTCGTTAATCTGCGACTTTTTACTTGAACTTAAATGCATTTGTATGACACGGTGTTCATACGGCATACACAGACGTCTTTTTCCCGCTGCTGGAATTAAAAAGTCAGGGCATTAATGTATACACACTTTTTTTGTGATTTTTGTTCTACAACTTTTGTCTGGAAAGTACGTGTTTGCCTCTTCAGTGAATTTTTGTGGCGTCACTGTCATTGCAACGCCAGCAATGCATCACCATCCAACAATTGAGTGCAACTATTTTTTTTTTTAAATTACCAACTTTGCCTCGGCATTTTTTGCGCTTACCCACCAACTGCTTACTTTTCATCTCCTCGTGCACGCTTCCCTCAGCACGCGTCGCGTCATACACCTTTTCAACGGCGACGGCAGCGCATTATCATCGCCGAAGTAGCGCGACTGCATGCCGCAGGTGTTGTAGCCATTGTTGCTGTTGTTGTTGCAACGCGCGCAAAAAATATTATGTGCGAAAAAAGAGAATAATAAACTTGCAGAAAAAGAAGCACGTGGAAAATGAGCACAAAAATTCACAAGGAAATATGCAAATTGGAAGTAGTTCAAGCTGCCAGCAGAAATGAAGAAATGGACAGTGGAAATGAGCGCAGTATTCTTTTCGTTCTTCTTTTAATAAAAAAAAAAAAATCTGCTACGGTGGTTGCCAACTCTGCCAACGGAATTTAAATAGAGTGGGCGCTTGTGAATAAAAAAATGTCTTTTTTGTAGTTTATATGAGGAAAAAAAGTGTGTCAAGCAGTGCAGAGAGCACGAGAGATCACGACTTCGCACAGTGCTGCTGTTCAAAATTGATGATTGAATATTTTAATTACGAACATTACTTGGTGAATATAACTACAGTCTGTCAAGTAAGAGCGTGGTCGACTTTACCGACAGTTAATGAAAGATTTCGCTCTAATTCCTTCGCGAGCCGATAGTGGGAAGCTTTTTCCTTGTTGCTTTGTCAACAAAGATTCAGTTGACGTTCATCTTTTGAAAGAGAATAATGTTAAACGCCTTGAGTGCTAAGTACGCGTCGCGCTACGAAGCTATGTTCCTTTGCATCCACCCGAAAGGTTCCAAAATTATTGGCAAAAAGCTGCTGAATATATTAGAAAGTCAAAGGCGTTTGTACAGAAGTGGATATAGCGATATATAGTGGTTAAAAATGTCGATGATTTAGCAGAATGTGGTTCGATATGAAAAATGAACAAAAAAGATGAAAAAAGAATAGTGAATATGTTTTTGCGGAATCCTGCTTTAACGCTGCAGCAAGGACAAGCAGAATTATTGGCAAAAAGTTTAGATATATCCTACGAAACTATCCGAACCCTTCTTCATACTCATGATCTGAAATGGAAGCCTCTGTTGACTGAAAAACTTGTGACAAAGCGACTCACTTAGGCGCATGAGATTATTGATAGAGACTTTGAAAATGTCATTTTTACTGATGAATGTTCTCTATGGTCAGGTTCTATCCTCATGCAAGCTTGGACAAGTTCCACCAATAGGCTTGTTCAGCGGACCGTAAAACATGGAGTAAAACTGCATCTTTGGTGCTGTTACTCAAAGCAGGGATTCGGCACTGTGCAGCTCTTTACTGACAACCTGAATGCCGGGAAAATGATAAAAATCTACAAAAAGGCTTTACTGCTATCTGCCAAACGATGGTTTGTCCGAAAAAATGAAGATTGGATTCTGCAGGGGGACAACGATCCTAAACACCACAGCTGTACTCAGTGGAAAACTCAATGTGGCATCGTTACTTAGGGTTGACCGTCGCAGTCGACCGATGCAAACCCTATTCAAAATGTGTGGGCATATATTAAACAGAAGCTTCGTGGGAGACGCATATATCCAATATTTTGTTTATTTTTAAAATCTGAAGCGTGGTTCACTCATGGCAGCGTAGCTTTTTGTTTGAAAAATATTTTTTAAAAATATTCAAATTATTTTTCACAGTTTTTTCTTTTATATTAATTTTTTTCTGTAAGTTGGTAGTGCTGTTAGTGTCATCTATGCTAAATTTCACGTCAAAATATTCAATAGCATTTGAAATACGCGTCGGCTCTAAAAGTAAATTCTTCGATTTTTACTATGTTTGAGCTTATTAAATGAAGAAGTGCGCCTCATTTTCAACTAATATCGTGCCGCGACCACCGCATTCGCTTGATTTACCTTCGTGTAACTTCTGGCTGTTCACCAAATTTACATGACCACTCCGAGGACACCGTTTTGACTCAATTGAGGATATAAAAGCTGTATCGAAAAATGTTCTGTTATCCACCACGACGGAGGATTTTTCCAATTGCTTTGATGACTGGAAAATTCGTTGGCATAAGTGTATTGCAGCGGGAGGGGATTACTTTGGAGGAGATGAAATGGAGAAAATTCACCTTTCAATTTGATCAGAGTAGTATATAAAAATATGAGTGCAATTAACAGAAATAATATGTATGAAACTCGAATGCGTGCAATTATTTGGTGACTGGAGCAAACCAGAAATGCTTTTGTATAGATTCAATAAAAATTTATAGGCACAAAACTTAAATGCAGTTTCGAATCTCTAGTAAACTCCACTCCACTTACACATTAGCTACCTGGTACATGGTCTTTAAATAGTTTCGCCGTAGGAAAAAATATTTTTTTCGCTCGAACCTTGACCTCCATATCCAAATAATGTCATCCAAATAAGAACCAGTTTTATAAGTCGCACATTTTTCGACGAATGAACTACTAAATTATTACTTGATTGTACACAAATTAACATTTTTAGACCAATCATACTTTTTGGTATTCTGCCAAGACTTGTGATTTTTATATAGAGAATAGAGTTTGAGAGTTATTTGAGAGACATATTTTGAGTGGAAGGTTTAGATCGTTTTACTCAATGTTTAGTTTTGTAAATTAAAAAAAATATTAAAAAACTTAAAATTTGCGGAGTTCCACTCTCCATAATTCAAAATATGTTACTACTAGGAAAAGAAGACCATAAAAGTCTTTGTGTTAAAAAATGCAGGAAGAGAATGATCGAGAGCCGCATTTTGGGGTTGCCGGCAAGTATAGAATACATTAAGGCGGTATGATGATCCAAAAGTAAAAAAATAAAATTGTTTTTTAATTTTCACAGTTTAACAAAGTCTAAAAGGGAGTCGGCATTTGTATTGGTTCGTTCTATTGACGAAATTTTAAACGAGGTTTTCTCGATACTTTTTTTAAAGCAACATCCATTATTCTAATGATTCGATTTACTAAAAACTTTTACAGAGCCTTCCTTATTTTACCCAAATTTCAATTTATATGTATTATTATTTCAAATTTCAATTTATATTATTATTTAAAAATTCGAAATGGTAAAAAATTGTGTCTTTTTCTCATCATTTCTTCCTACATCTTCTCTTGTGAATTTAATACTGGAGAGTATGTAGCAGTTTGTTCGATGTACAACTCTCCAACGCTTGATCAATCGAATACAAGTCAAATCTGTATTTAAACAAATCAAGAAAAAGCAACCAATAAATATCTCTGTTTTGAGCTTCAAATACATTTGTATTTTATTTAAAAATCATGTCATAAATTGGACATGAATTGCCTTCAAATGAACGTTGTGTTAGCAGCTTTAATTCCAAATGAATAAATAAAAACCGGCATTGAATAAATCGAGGCAGTGTAATTGAATTTGCTAGTAATGATATTTATGCGCTCAGCGGCTACAAAATCAATACAAAAACAAAACAGTGTGCGCCAAGTCACTAATCAGCCAATACGGAGTGCTCTGAAATTTCTTTTTGCTTTTTCATTTTTCCTATTTTTTGCACCGAAAATTATTGCTTTGCTCACTCTGCGGCAACTCAAAAAGCAAACGACTGAAAATTTGCCAAATAAATATGGCGTGTAATTTGCTTCCTTCACTTTCGACTTATTTACTATTTACATACTTGTATAAAGATACATAAATGCTTACGGTGAACTACCGTTGTTGACATTATCTGCTTTCTGCGGCATTGCGCAATCAATTGTAGCAAATTTGCTGAACATCCTATCGTTTGGTAGACTTAGGCATACACAGACAGCCGGTTAGTCAGGCGTCAATAAAGGGTTCAATGGAAAGGTGGTGCCAGCCAAGCAATGGAAGCGCATATGAAAATTATCGAAAACAATTTTTGTTGTAATTTTTCATTGGCTTTGCCACTAAATTTAATATTTCAAAGATTCGACAGTTGTTGTCGCTCGCTTGATAAATTCAGCACTGTCTGTTGTTTGAGGAACACGAATTTATATTCGTATGTATGTATGTATGTATAGCAAAGAGTGTGAGGCAGCGTGGGGGTGTGTGCTGCTCCAATATTTGCCTGAATTATATTTCACTTTTTACCAACGACAGACCAATTTGACGCTGCTAAATTGTTTTTCATCCCTCGTTTCGTGTTTGTTGTCTACGTGGTGCCCGCGTTGCTGTTGTCAGCAACATTTCTTCTCGAACAGTTCTTGTCAAATAACGGTCCAAGTTATGGTCTGTAAGATATTTGCTGCTGTAAATAAATAATAGCTCTATTGTTTTTGTTTATTGTCTCGTATCAGGCGAGCACATTTTTCCTTTCTTCTGTGTAGTAAGTTCATCTGTGGAAAACGTCTACCAAATCGTGTTGTTGTTTATGCGTGGAGAGTGATGAGTAATCATGTTTGGACGCAAAACAGAAATAAACAAAATTATATTAATAATAAGTAAGATTATAAATATTTGCAATAAATCAATATAGCTAAGGGCCGATATGAACTCAACGTGACAGAGTTTTATTTTGTTTTTGCAAAATTTAGCTTCGCATCCACTGAAGCCGAAATACTAAAAAAAAGAAGTCATACAAGAAGGTGACCCTCTCCGCTCGTCACGCTGATTATGTATGTATGTACATATGGGAGAAAGACTTTGTTAATAATTTTACGATTCTTAATTTATTCTTCAGAATCTTTGTCGTCCCCCAAAGTAAGCCTCCTTGGTCTAAATATGCCCGTGCCAACTTTTTTTCTAACCCGCCAAACAGTTGTTAAAGTCAATTTCCGGAATAGCCTTCAAAGCACCTTCCGATTCACATTTAATGGCTTACATTTATCCAAAACGGTTTCCGCGGAGCGGTCGTTGGAGTTTGCTGAATAGTTTAGCTAGTCACACATAGCTAAATCAGGCGAATACGATGGTTGCGCCGGCTCGTAATTGCGGCCTCTTTATACGAATAGCTTCGCTCAAACGACGCATAACAGTCAAATAGTATTCCTTGTTGACATTTTGGCGTGTCGAAAGGAATTTCGAGTGCACCACATCTCGATAATCGATGAAAGCTGTCAACATGGCATTCATTTTTGACCTCCTTTGACGTGGTTTTTTCGGCTTCGGCGCACCTTTACGGTGATATTCGGCCGATTGATCTCTGATTTGGGGTCGTAAGCATAAATTCAAGACTCATAGCCAGTAATAGTACGTTTCATGACATTCTGGTAGCCGGCAAGCATTGTTTCACAGAATAATTCAAAATGGTTTTTCCTGATTTTTCCGATATTCCGACTGATGTCTGACTGTTAATCGTCGATACTCAAGCACCGATTCCTTTACTTTATTGACGTGAAATATTTTTATACCCTGAACAGGGTATATGAAGTTTGCCACGATGTTTGTAACATCCAGAAGGAAGCGTCTTAGACCCTATAAAGTATATATATAAATGATCAGTATGTTGAGCTGAGTCGATTTAGCCATGTCCGTCTGTCTGTCTGTATATATACGAACTAGTCCCTCAGTTTTTAAGATATCCTTTTGAAATTTTGCAAACGTTATTTTATCTTCAAGAAGCTGCTCATTTGTCGGAACCGCCGATATCGGACCACTATAACATATAGCTGCCATATAAACTGAACGATCGGAATCAAGTTCTTATATGGAAAACTTTCACATTTGACTATGTATCTTCACCAAATTTGGTATATGTTATTTTCTAAGGCAACAATGTTATCTCCGAAGAAATTGTTCAGATCGGTTAACTATAACATATAGCTGCCATACAAACTGAACGATCGGAATCAAGTTCTTGTATGGAAAACTTTCACATTTGACAAGATATATTCACGAAATTTGGTATAGATTATTTTCTAAGGCAACAATGTAATCTCCGAAGAAATTGTTCAGATCGGTTAACTATAACATATAGCTGCCATACAAACTGAACGATCGGAATCAAGTTCTTGTATGGACAACTTTCACATTTGACAAGATATATTCACGAAATTTGGTATAGATTATT
The DNA here is from genome assembly GCA_027475135.1 of Bactrocera correcta. Lineage (NCBI taxonomy): Eukaryota > Metazoa > Arthropoda > Insecta > Diptera > Tephritidae > Bactrocera > Bactrocera correcta. The sequence continues at coordinate 45,403,703 of CM050323.1, forward strand.
TTTTAAGGCAAAAATGTAATTGTCTGCTATATGTTCCAATCAAGCCCTGGGGTCGTTTCTATGGCAACAAAAATTTGTGTCTATCAAATCCAACAGGCTTCTGAAATTAAATTTAATAATTATTTTGCTATGTCGCTGATGATTTTAGTTTGCTGAAATCTTGGCACCGCCAAGCTAAGTCCATGAAGAGCCAACAAGAGATTAAGTTAAAATAAATGAATTACTACAAATTGGTGAATTTAGTTTGCGTAAAACCCTTATGGCAGCGCAACATTTTAATGCTTACTTAACTTTGCAATAACAAATGGTTTATAAACTATTATCCGAAATGTACAGAGAGTGTAACGAGTATGTAAATGCTTTTGGCTATTTCACTTTGAGTAAATACGAGAGCCTTTGGCAGATTCCTTGTGTGCATTTGAAAAATTCTAATCCGAACTAAATTCCTTTGCTACATATGTATGTTATGCAAACTAGTAGAATGTACTTGTAAGACTACCAAAAGGAATTTTGGTTATTGTGGTTTTTAATGAAACGAATGCGCATTATGTGATCACATACTATACAAACGGAGTTCGGAAATGAGTTTAGCGTGTTCGTGCGGGGAAATGTTTTGTATGTGAGCTACTACTTTCCATTTCGCATGAAATGAGTACGTGTGCAACATTATAATACCGTTGGGATATGCTTTGAGAGCAGAAGTGCATAAATATGTACAAGCACGTAGTCAAGTTCAAAGGAGAGGGGGCGAAAAGGGTCACATTTATAACATATATGCAATATAAATGGAAATTATTTCAAATAAATATGTATGTATATATTTGTAAAAAGAGATATACATACATATGTGTATAGATGTACAAGCATGGTAAAAATATTTACTTACCCACCCTGCAGAGAAAAGCGAGTTGTCTATTCATGTACTATGTAAGTATGTAGTTCCAAACTAGTGTAGTTCGATCAATATTTCACTATTTGAAGCAAGAGTTATTTAGGTTTATATGTATGAATGTGAGAGCCATCAAATCACTCTATTTTTTCTGTCGTAAAAAGCTGCTGAAAACAATATTTTATGCTTTAGATATTGACTTAGGGCTTATGTATGTTTTATATCACTAATAGAGTGTAGTCGGATTCGAAAAAAAAAATTACAATATGTGTTTCCTCTTCTTCTTTTTATTGGCGTAGACACCGTTTACGCGATTGTAACCGAGTTTCTTTTTCTTCCCCTACTTTCACCGGCGGGTACTGCATCGAATACTTTCAGAGTTGCAGTCTTGTTATCCATTCGGACGATATTACTTAGCCAGCGAAGGCGCTGTCTCTTAATTTTCTGAACTATGTCAGTGTCGTCGTATATCTCGCGGAGCTCACCGTTTCATCGAAATCACTATCATCGGCAAACACCAGCAGCTGTTCATTCTTATAGAATATTGTACTGCTCGATTGAGTTTTGAAGCTCGAGTGGCATAAAGTCAGCTCATTTTACTACTTTCAAAAGCAGCTTTAAAATCGGCGAAGAAGTGTTATGTGTCGACGCTGTTTTCACGGGTATTCTACAAGATTTCAAAAAGTGTTCCTTCTATAATTTTAGTATGCTCTGAGCATGGGTTACTAGATCATCTCTGGGGGTTGTTGACACTCGGAGAGCAGGAGTGCAAGTCGAGTAGAAAATCGTTCGGCTGTTTGTTTTGATAGCAGCTTCTCAACCTCGAACCTTCGTTGTGTTTGTTAAAGTGCATTTTTGGCTGCACAGAGGTAAGTGCAAATCTTGGCTGCAACAAGATAGTGATCCAAGTCGATGTTAGAACCTCGGAGCGTACGCACGTCTAAACCAATGGAGACGTGTCTTCCGTCTATCACAACATTATCGATCTGGTTGATGGTGTTTCGATCCGGAGACAACCAGGTAACTTGGTGAATTTTTCTATGCTGGAATCTAGTACTATAGATATCCGTATTTTGGGCCCCGGTGAAGTCGATCAGCCTCAAGTCATTTGGGGATGTTTCCTAGTGGGAGCTGAATTTACCGACTGCTGTGTCGAAGATACCTTCCTTGCCCACCGAGGGGTTAAAGTCACCAATCACGATTTTGATATCGTGGCGGAGGCAGCTCTCATACGTGCGTTCCAAGCACTCATAGAAGGCATCTTTGATCACATCGTCTTTCCTTCCGTCGGGCGTGGGCGCAAATCAGCGATATGTTGAAGAACTTCGCTTTGCTGTGGATTGTGGCTAGACGTTCATTCACCGGAGTGAATGATAGTACTCGTCGACGGAGTTCTTCCACCACGAATCCCACACCAAACTTGCGCCCCTTAATGTGGTCACTGTAGTAAATGCCACAAAGATCTACTAGTCTCACTCCTTGTCCCGTCCATCGCATTTCTTGAACGGCGGTGATGTCCACCTTTACTTTAAAGAGGACATCAACCAGCTGCTGAGCGGCATCTTTTCAATTAAGGGACCGATCATTCTAGGTGCATACCCTTAAATCGTAGTCCTTAATACTTTTGCAGGGAACGTCAGCAAAATGGGGGCCTTTCAATCGTTTCATTCTTTTCATTGGCAGTAGTTTTACGTGGCAGGTCCCAAACCAATCGCATAACCCTTCTCATTTTACCTCGCCTTCAGACGGATAGTTTTTGGCTACACAGAATATATTTAGCGTAATACCGGAAGTCGTGAACTGCTGGAGCCATATAAAAAATAAACGCTTTCGGCCACTCTCCAGTGAATGACGCTAAGAGAACTTTCCTCACTTGCGTGAGCTTCTGAACATAGTTCCATCCGTATACTATTTTATGGTATAAAAAATGCACCTGTCAAGGGTATACAGCTTCGTATTTTTATTTTTAAGCGTAAGTCACTTTATTTGTGGGAATTTTAAGTAATTTTCAAGTAGTTTTAAATCAAATGGGAGAAAAAATGTCAAATATACAAAATCTGTAACTAATTTTAGTTCATCTTCACTCATATATACATGCATATGTGGTTAACTTGCCTCACATCCAAAACCAGCTTAATTACAACTAGCGCTAACTATAAAACATATGTATGTACATGTAATTCCATTAAAAGCCCAAATGCACGCATTTACGTTTGTCTTGCTTATACATATATTCTATGTATATATGTGTATACATGTACGTATATGTATATATATGAGGTGCAATGCACACCCGTTTGTGTAGGTATTTACTTTCGCATTACTTTAACTCCTCATATGCATACGCTTAAGTGTGTAAGCCGGCTGTCGACTTAGCCACGCACCCACACACCGCTACGCAAGAGCATGCGTGTGTATTTACTTTTACCTCATATGAAACTAAATTGCCAAAGTGCTTAAGTCTTATTTGACGCAACTAACACACTTCAACACGCCGCATCCGCCTTTTTTTCCCAACTTTCAACACTTGTACTGCTTGCTCTGCCAACAAACACACTTGCAACGTGTGTGTGTGCCCGCCCCTTGACACTTTCGCTAGGAATTATCATCAATTTTAAGCCTCCTTAGATATTTAGGATTAAATGGCTTAGTGTGAAACATAGAAAAGGTGAATGAAAGTGAAGATAAACGAAAACGTGAAAGTTTGACTACATCCGATGCCTTGCATTAACGGTAAAACTTTACTTATTGCCGATTTTCCGGTAGGCCACAACATACAAGTCTGCTCACATACACGCATGCTCATTGCGGATGCTTTTAAATACTTAAGAGCCTAAGTAGTTGAAAGTTGATGGAATTATTTGTTTTACTCAAATATCAATAAAGTGAAATTTGGCAGTATTTCTGGTTCAGAGGTGGGGTCTTAGTGTAATATTCTGGATTAAATTTAGGTCTTCCAATGCTTGGGAAATTTATTTTGAGTTGTAGTTCTAGTACAAATTATATAAGATGACTTTCGGACCTCCTTTTACAAAATCTGAGCTTTGAAATATCTGAGCCATCATCTCAGCCCACTATTGATGCTACCGATTTCGTATACTTGTAGATTATTTTTATTTGCACGAAACTGAGCTTTATGAGAACTGTTTCGCGTATATTTCTGTGATCCTACATTTTATGATACAAGAACTGTAGATTCACTGCTCTGTTGCCGATAGTTGAGAGAGAGAGAGAGATAGAGAAAGATAGACAGATAATGGGAAGCAGAAAGTGAAAGAAAAATATAAGCAACAAGAGAAAAGGATAGACAGAGTTCACAAAGATCGCCAAGTATCTCGCTTCAGAAACTTTTTCTTAAAGCCTTCAATTCTTCGAACCTTTAGTAAAACTTGTAGAACCCGATATTTTTTCAAAACGCATAAAATATTAAAAATTTTTCACAAGTCTTCAAAGCCTTCAAAATTAAACTTCTTCTATGAAGTCTTAGTGCTGCCTGAACTGAACAATTTTCTACGCTCATTTTTACGTTATGCTTTTAGTTGGCTCCATATTAATATTTTAGCTCTGACCCTTTCGCTTCACTCGCTTCGTGCACTCGTTCGTTGAGCGCTTTGCATGCGCTGAGTTGAAAGCCATTTCTTTTTATTTGCCTTTTTTTCGGCTTTAACCTCAATTTTTGTTCTACTTCTTGCGGGCTTCCTTCATATACCGGACGGTTATATATATATGTTTGCCCCAAATTTATAAGCAAACTTTATTTTATACACAATCCGCGTTTATTTAAATTGTGGTCATAGTCAATTACAGGTACTAAATAAATAATAATAAAAAGTGGTAACAATAGGGACGGTAGCCAGAAGTACTACGAAAGTTTTTTAATTGCACGAAGCACTTGACCAATTAATGTACCAACTTTCGGTGGGAGTATAATGAAATGAAATAGGCTAAGTTGAATGCTGAGAGTTTTTTTTTGAATAATTGATTAATTGGTGGAGTGAGTGAAGTATTGCTGAACTAATTGCTTTTTAAAATTTGAGTGGTTGAGGTATCGCCGTATGAAGGACTTAACCTTGCCATTGGCTATTTCGTGACAGAGGTTGAGAGAAAGGGAGAGAAAGAGAGTGAGGCTAAGAGACAGTGGGAAAAATTTTATCGTAAATGCATTTGGTTTTTTTAGGCTGTCACACTAGCTGAGCTTTTAAAGTCTTTGTATTTAATGCAAAATACTCCAAATTGTTTACCTTTAATTCAAAAAAATTGTAATAGATAAAAAATTGTGATAGAATGCCTAAAAACTTTATTTACCTTTCTGAGAATATTTAAATAAATACAGCTAAGTTCACTAACATTTTCTTTAGTAAGCCTGTGACTTGCAAAACTAACATTCCAAAACTCCTTCTCAAATTCAGCTCGTTACTGAGTGCAGTTGCACTTAAGTCTTCTAAAAGCTAAAGCACAATACCGCGGGAAAATATACTAATATAAGAGATATTTCAGGTAATAAGCTTTTTAACAAAGATTCTAATAATCGTATCGTATCTTTTAGCACTCGCTTATAAAAGTGGTCGGTACTAAAAAACGGTCAATTTTTTCCCTCTCTTTCTTTTTCTCTTTCCCTTTCTTTTTTACTTTCAACTTTTCTGTCTCTTTTTCCTTCTCCTTCCCTTTTATTTTATTTCCGTTCTTGCCTTGTGATGTTTGCCAATGAATATCACGTAAACGCTTAAGGGGTTATATACAGTTAGAGGGCTGAAAAAAGGCGAGTTTTACAGAATTTTTGATCTTCGGTGCCCACTTTATCTCTGAACTGGATACTCTGAAATTAAAAAACCAAATAAATTTCATTTCAGTAAAGTTCAATTTAGTAGCTAGTCGAAGAATTAAACAAAATAATATTTTTTGATAAAATGGCGCTTTCTAAAAAATATATATTTTTGACCAAAATTTCGTTTGTAAATTGTTCATAAAAAAATATTTATCCGTGATAAAAAATATTCGATTTGTTACTAAAAAAGATGTTTAGGAAACTCGTTTCAAAATTTGCGACAAATCGGTTTAGCCGTTTACATGTAATGTTGATTTGTTCCTAAAAAAGATGTTTAGGAAACTCGTTTCAAAATTTGCGACAAATCGGTTTAGCCGTTTACAAGTAATGTTGGTCACCGATTCCAAAAATACCATCTTGAAAAAAAAGCGTTTAAAGTTGGTTATGTGCTTCCAAGCACTTTGAAACACCTTTTCAAATATTGCGTGTAACTTTGAAAATATTAACCAGAGCGATATTAAATTTCCTGTGTGTATTCTAAAATATATGTGCATTAAGAAAATAAAATAAATCGATTTGTTTTTTAAATTCTGACTGTATACTTAATTGAACAATTACACCGACTCTTTTTGAAGAGCAGAAAATTTCCTTCCAGACTAAAGGATCTGCAATTTAATTGGATTAGTTTCTTTGAGTGATACAATTAAAAAAACAAAAATTAAAAAATAACTAAATATAAACCTTAAATATCTTCTAAGCAGCTAGGTTTAGCAAAAAATCGTTAGAGACCAGTTTTAAGAGCCTTCAGTTTCCTACAGAATGTATTGAATCAGATATTTTTCCAAATATTTGCAAGTGAGATATGTATTTTTTGATTTGATAGTAAGAAATAAACAGAAAATCGTTAAAATTAAGAGCTCATACTTTAAGAGCCTTTCATCGAGGTGTCTCTCAACCAATTTTCAGAGTATGATGTGAAACAAATTTCGGTTTTCGACCCACCCTAATATATATAATATACTAGGGAATCCGGCCACGCGTTGCTGAGGTATACATTTTATACTATTCTTCATATAAAAAATATTCAATACAATGAAAACTTTATTTACGAATAGGAGGAAACGTTTTTGTCGATATAAGAATCCAAGGGATTGTACTTGAGGTTTAATTTTGAATATGTTCATACAAATAAATTTTATTGGAGAAAATAACGAATTTGAGGCTACTTTCTCGATGTCTGGTTACCAGCCTTTCTGTCCAGTAAATAGAGTTGTCCGCTTAATAGGATGTACTTAATAAACATCAAGAATGTACATGGTTAATGGAGATGCCTGCTTAATAAAGCGTCCATTTAATAGAGCTTTTACTGTATTTTTTATTTATGAATTATTTTTACTATCCTATCTTCTAAGTTGGTTCGAACTGGACACAGTGTGCTAAATTTTTCTAAAATCGGTTCAGTAATTTAGGAGTCCATCACGGACAAACAACGTGACACATAATTTTTATATATAAAGATCCAAGTATATATATATGGTATATATATAACCGCTATGTATCTGCCTATTTTGAGGTTTTAAAATTATCAACTCATTTGGTTGTGGTTTCAGTAATTCTAGTCGAAATACTTGTAATACTTCATAAAAAATATACCCGATACCCAAAAAGAAAACTTCAAATTTTTAAATACATTTCTTTAAATCTTTCTTAATCAACATGTTCTTTGCTTAGGAAAATGATAACCAGTTAAGCCATTCAAAGATAAAATGCTGGTTAAGCCTTATATGTGATTGTAACTCAAGCGAATTGCAAATTTATGTGGAAAATATAAATTCGTAATCGTTCACTAAAGTGTTTGAAAAAATAAACAGAAAAGAGAATGCATGTATTTTTAAATAAGAGCGGTACTAAATATTTGCGCAAAGTTCCCTACTGACATAATCATTTTGTATAAATACATGCACATTTATCAAAATGGATTATAAGCATATCCAACAGACTGGGTACTACCTGTGGTATGAGCAACTTTATGAGTTTCAAATTAAGTAAATAACTTATTAATCTAGATGAACTGGAATTCCTAGAGTATTATATGTTTAATTGAAAGAGCAATTTTGTGTAATGGTATTTTAAAATCTGTCGAATAAATAATGCCAATAAAAGCACGCAATTCCGCTTCGGTTCTGGTCTTGGACTCAACGGATGAGGCATCGGAGACGTAGCCGCAGACAACATTTTGAAGAGAGAATCTTCAAAAAGTGTTGTGGTTTTTCTTTAAAAAAGTAAGGAAATTTGCAATAGATAACCCTTTAGTCCCCAGTACTGTATGCTGGCATTATATGAGAGCGAAAATCAAAAATGACCACAACATTAAACCGTAACTTTTAATTAAATATGCCGTCGTTTGTTTACTTTTTTAATGTCCCTATTGAAAAGCCTATTACTAATGGCAACACTGTTAATATTTTTCTATAATAGGATATTCCACTTTATTCAGTACTATATATTGCTTTCGCGCTGACCATAGCAGAGTATGTGCCATATGTATTTGAGTATGTAATAATATGAGGTATTTTATTATCTTTCCACCATTAATGGAGTTACTTTTACTCATACTTAACAACAATAAAGTTAGTCCTAAGCAATATAAAGGCGGTGATAATGGCTGGTGACATCTTGCAATGCTGACAGATATATTTATGTCTAAAAGCATAAGTATTGGGTATACATATATTGCAATAAGTAAGCATAAACATTAGCAGCTTCGTGCGGTAGAAGAATATTGTGTTATTATATAATTGCATTTAATTCGTCTTTTCTAATATTTATGAGATCGTACCCTTGGTAGGAATTATATTTTAAATGTTGAATTAAGTTCTTTTCATGATTTTATTCAATAATAATCCATTTTAGAGTTTTGCACTCAGCTGAAATGGAAATTGTTTTTTTGTTTTCTATTTATGAGTTGCGAGAATGAGTTTTAAGCTATACTTTCAATGACTTAAAATTACTTTTAGTTCACTATCAACTGCCATTCTGGTGTCACTAAATATAGGAATGATTGTGCTGTTCACCATAGATGAACTTATCTGCTATTAGATTTGAGACACTGTAGAGCATGTGGGCCGAAGTTACTACAGAAAACAAAGTAAGAGATTAAATTGAGGTGATCTAAAGATCTGTGTTGTATTACGAGAGCTGCACTTATAGCCACTTGTGAAGAATTACAGATATATCCTTGTATAATTTTCGCATGAAAACTCTTTCCCCTTTTTCTTTTCTTTCAAAGGCAACTGTACTAAACTCAACGGTAAAATAAAAAATATGATGTAACTATTGATTATGTCCACATTGTTAAGAGATAAACAAACATCAACCATCCTCGTCTAGTCTCAAAAAAAATGGAAGCTCACTCCTTGAAGAAGCGGCTTAACCCTAATATTATATCTGCTTCGTTGCTCTATGGTCTGATCAGAATTATTTATTCACAGAATATAGCAATGCCTTGAGTACTTTGTCAATTTTCATGAAGATGTAGAGTTTGATAAGAAAATTTTTTCTTACAAGATCTGGATTCCGATCTTTCAGTTTGTATTCCAGATATATGCTATAGTAATCCAATGTCGCCCGTTTCGATAAATGAGCAGCTTTTTGGTGAGAAAAGTACTTGCGAAAAATTTCAGAGCGATATTTCAAAAGCGGAAAGACTAGTTCGTGAATATACGCACAGATGGACGTGGTTCAATCGACTCAGCTGGCCACAATGATTGTTTATAAATGTAAATATACCTTATAAGGTCTTCGGCATTTCTTTTTGGCATATACTTTGCTGTCTCCAGCAGGCCATCTCCGTAATAAAGCCTGTTTGCTCCCAATTAAGGAGCAGAATGAGTTTCTCTCCAGAAGGCAACATGGCTATGGATAGTGCTTTTCCGATGATAATTGATTTGATCCTCCAAACATGATGTAGATACTATGCCACAACAGCAGCAACAACAACATGTAGTCGCTTTATTGATGGATATAAGTCGAAGTTACCGATTAAACACAGTGTAAGAAATTGTAAAGAAGCTATAACTAAGCTAACTTAGAAACTTTTATGTTAAGCATTACGGTTGCTAGCCGCTACTCACTAACATAACGGTAAAAAATTTTGTTGTTGTAGAGCAGTGGTAAGTAAGCACGCACGCATTTGGTGCGACTTGGTGTCAACGCATATTCCGACGGAACAGCAAAAAACGTGGCAATAAAAATAAGAAATGACTGTCACACACACACACATTTGTTGCTACCGCTAAAATAAAAATGCCGTAATGTCAGCGAAAAAAGTGTAATTTATGTACACGAGTAAGTGCACAAAACGATTACTGCGCCAAACTTTCCCCATCACCAAACCCATACACACAAACAAATTAATGATATATGAAGACATTTAGATGTGTGAATACGTAGCGAGCATTTGGGGGTCACCAGCACGCACACATACACTCTCGCAAAATTAAAAGCCTTTATTTGTAATGTAGCCTTTGATACTGATTTTTTTTTGGTTTTCTGTTTTTGTCTTCAGCCAAAGTTGATTTTTTGCCTCCGTGGCTTGCTTGATTTTAACTATGTATGTATATAAGCGAGAGCAATGCCTTTATTGCGGCTTAACAAAAATATCGTCTATGTGCATACGCATAAATACATATATATTAGTGCATACGTTCAACTAATTTGTGCTTCTAAACATGTGCTGCCGTTGTAGCTTTCTTTTATAGTACCTGGATTCCCATACAGTCGACTTCTGCCTCCTTTTGGTCTCACTCGGGTAACACCCCGGAGTTCCAACTTGAACCAATTTATTAACAGAAAAATTTTCAATAAACATTGTCATGCAATATTGAATGTACCCTGGTAATGTAGTCTTAGTTTTAGGTAGGTCACATGACGATTTTGATATCAATTTGGACAAATCATCAAAGATCGCTTTAGACGAAATTCACGAAAATCTCAATTAAATTCACTTTACACTAAATAAACACCGATCTTTGATGAAGTTTAATCGCCGAAACTGAAAAAAAATTCATCGATACACTGTTACTGAGTTATTCCACGTCGACAGTGTTAGAAAGATAATCACGCGTAAAAGTTCGCGATTTAAGTCCTTGTTCAGACCGAGTTGAATATTTCAAGTTACCGTAAATATTACAAATAGATTGTATGTCAAAATGTTCTAAGTATGTATAACATCGAAAATCTCAAACTTTATAATAAAGTTGGGAGTTGCCAGATTTCTATCTAAGGTTTGCTAAATCCCGAAATATAAAAATATAAACGGTTACCTACGTAAAAATATGTGCATACCTGTCATCAAATAGCTGACGGCGCTAATATCTTCAACAGACAGCCGTATATTTCACGCACATAAATAACATGCAACTCGTTTTGCTCAGCGCTAATGCCGAAGCTTGTGTAAGCTGGGCGTTAATATTATAAAAGTTTGTGAAACAATTATTGTAGCTGTTGAAATAACTGTTTGTGAAATAGATAAAAGTTATTTGGAGTAAAAAGCCTTAAATCCGAACAATCTATAAATACGAGACGAAAATAGTTGGTCACATTTAGCAAAAATATCTATTTATTTAACAGAGCGGACATGATACCTATTGGACGGAATATTTCTCTTAACATTTATACTGTTTAGTTCGGTTTTTAATTATATCCCCACTTCATCTTACATTCTCTGCCTTTTATAGAACCTGACATTTTCGTCATAAATCCAAATACCTAAAGTGGAATTGGTTTACGTTTACCTCTTATAAAGGTATTTGTTGAATTTAGAGTGATAGATAAATACGCAGAGCGTAGATGGCATAAATACAAAATAATAGTGTTGCTGGCGGCTTTAGATGCCCGAACAGCGCTTGATAAGTGGATATGATCGACGCTTCCGAAGCAAACTTTAAAATCTCCGACTACCTCAGAGCTATGGTGCGGAGCTATCTTCATAACAGAAAACTACTGTACCAAACAAATCCCACGATCTATAGCGGTCACGTCAGATGCAGCACAAGAATTCATATTTGGCCCAGACTTGGGGAACATTAAAACTCGAAATGCTAGACCGGAATCTTCTGGGTACAAATCCAGCACGCCACAGGACAGGCAACAAATACTACTACTCCCAACTGAGCCGACTAATGGCCGACACAGGAAGCCCCAGCCACGAGAATAGAAAGCTCCTAATGTCGACGACAATCAGCGTTTTATTGCACAGCTGAGATCTGAGTATGCATACTTAAAAAGTAAAACCGACGTAAAGTAGTGACCACAGATCACCGCACTGCCGCCCTCAGAGTTGCATCAGCTTACCGAACAGTGTCAGGCAATGCAATATTAGTCATAAGCGGTAATGCCCCAATTGTCTTTCTAGCATACGAAAGGAAAAAGCTGTGTGAGCTAAGGAAAACAGCTGAAAACAACAAGAGCGCAATTGACCGAATAAAGAAAGACACGATATTCGCATGGCAACGAAGATGGCAGAATGAGAGTCGCAGCAGATAGACGGCCCTATTAATAAAAGTTCTCGACTTATGGACAAGCCGTAAATTCGAAGAAGTCGACTCAACTCAGCTGTTATCCGGTCACGGATACTTCGGAATGTGTCTCCACAGAACAGGTAAAGTCGAAGAGCTTTCATACCTATACACCGACGCGACAGAATAAGACGCTGAATACACTTTCTTTGAATGTGTGCAATGGCAACGAGAACGCACTGCCGTAGAAGACCTGGTTGGCCCAATTACCGCGGACAATTTAGTCAGCGTCATGCTGGAGACTAAAGAAAACTGGGGGATTATCCAGAAACTCGCAGCAATATTACTGGACGCAGGGGTGCAGCTGTGAATGTCTCAATGAGAAAAATGAAGCGCCACCCGGCAGTAATGTAAATGTGGTGCCAGGGTGTGCGAAGGTTCCTTAGATGGAGTGTGTTTAGTGACCTTAAAGAGGCACATATCGTTGCTGTGATCGCAGCGTGTATTTCATTTTATTTTATTTTATTTTATTTTATTTTATTTTATTTTATTTTATTTTATTTTATTTTATTTTATTTTAATTTATTTTATTTTATTTTATTTTATTTTATTTTATTTTATTTTATTTTATTTTATTTTATTTTATTTTATTTTATTTTATTTTATTTTATTTTATTTTATTTTATTTTAATTTATTTTGCTTTATTTTCTTTTATTTACTTTACATTATTTTATTTCTATTTTATTTTATTTACTTTACATTATTACATTTTTATTTTATTTTATTTTACTTTATTTATTTTACTTTATTCATTTTGCTTTATTTCATTCGAAATTCGAAATATCATATTCCATTTAATCTAATGTCTGACAGCCACATGCGAGTGCACGCAACAACAATTACCCATCTGCTCACGAAAGATTTTCAAAAAAATCAGTAGAAAACCAATCTTATCTACATAGTTTGTATTAGTGACCGTTGGCTTCCCGTGCAATAAGTTTTCGGCGATTGTGTGTGTGAGTGTGTTGAACAAACTTTTGCAACTTTCATATTCATTTAACGTTTTACTTTATTTTTAACATTTCATTGCAGCTGTCCTTTTTATATCTCATTTGTTGTTAGCTCGCTATTTTTGCTAGCCATTTCCTTTGATTGAAACGTGTAATATTTATGTATGTGCAAGTTTGTCCGTGCATTGGTCTCATTGGTCATTCGTTTTCATTTATTTATGCTGATTTCAGTTTGGCAAACAAAGCAAAACGTGACACAAATGGTGATGAGCGATTTTGATTAAATGCGCTGCTGTGTACACATACAGCCGAACACATGTATACATATATACATACAAATATATATGTGTGCATATTTCATTGATTTCCCTTCAACTCTGCACTATCCTCGTTCACTATTTTCGTATATCTGTTACATGGGAAAGATTGTTTTGCATTGTCCACAAGCGATTTGGTTTGTTAATGCTTTTGTATGTTGTAAGTTGCGAAGATTTATCGACTGGTTTTTCTGCGGCTATATGCCCTTGTTACTTTTCAATGTTTCCAACGCGTTTTCTACTTTTATGCCATTATTTGTTTTCGTCTCTGCTTCTCTTGCTCTCTCGCTCTCTCCGGCTTTTGGTTGTTTCACATGTTCAATCGCAGTGAAGTTCTGTCTGCTGTTTGCATAGTTTTAGGCGTTGTAACCTTTTGCAGACACATGTCCATTCTACAACACAGACACGCGCACAAATTGTAAGCCTTTATTTGCTTGTCATGTTGTCGGTTTTCAATGAACACGCACGTGTCTGTTGAAAAATCGGCTGTTTTTTTGGCTATTGACATATCTGTGAGTAGTTTGCAATGCCTACGTGGAAAATGGGTTCTGATATACGCTTTAGGCGTTCAATTAAATAATTTTAGTGATTGAGCATTAGCTAAGACATTTTGTTATATTGAAGATGGTAATTAGGCTTTAATACTCTAATATTTCTTACGCACGCTCGCACTTCTCAAATACTTTAGATTAGATTTATCTATACATTTCTTTTCCCAATACAAAAACTTCCTAAAAAAACCTAAAACTTCCATCACTAGCTAAGCTGCCTAATTGGATAAGTAGAACTCAAAGATACAGTAATGAAGCGTGCGTGGTTGGAATAAGTGGTAGATGAAAAATTTAAAAACAGTAGAAAACTTTGTCAAAACCACCTGACAAAAAAAGTTTGAGCAAAAGCTCAAAATAAAAGCTTTAGTGAAAGCTATATTGAAAACTCCGAAATGAAAAAGCTTTAGTGAAAGCTATAATGAAAGCTTTGGTGGTACGTTTTACATTTTTTTTATGCTGAAAGATGAGAAATGTCCATTGCTTGTTTTTTTTACCTGATAATATTCGTTTTATTTACTTCTTCAATGAATCTTTCATTAACTGGGGCGCTGCAAAATCAATTTTGTTGGTTGGAAATGTAAAAAAACATTGTCAAGTAACTTTTTAATTTGCTCTGAGCGTATACCTTCTACAAATTTTATATAGCTTAATAATTTTTTCCAAAAGAAAAGCTCTTTCAAAGACTTTAAGTGGTATATTGTTAATTACTTCGTGAGTTGGTTCTTCTTTGGATTTCAATGAAAGGATTTTTACGTTTATTAGTTGTCATGACCAAAATTTTGTGAACTATAGTACTAATTATTGTACTTCCTAATTAATTTATTTAGATTAAAATATGTAAAATTAATGGGTGGCAACCTTCTTAAAAATCAAATATTTTTAAACAATTTTAGTCTCTTACATATACATAGGTTAAACTCGTAGTACAACCTCGTACTCGTAAAAATTTAAACAGGTGGCAACACTTATAGAAATGTGCTTTTTTGTGCGCATTTGAACTAAATTAATTTAAAATAGTGTTGTAATATACTGTTTATTTAACAAATTGTTTCTAATTAAAATTTTTGAACATGTGGCAACATTTCTTGAAAATATGTATTTTTAAACTGGTTAAATTTGATATATCCATTGTTATATTTTTCTTATCTCAAGCAATTTATTAACACCTTGTTTATTTAATAAATAGTTTTGCACTAAAATTGCCAAACAGGTGGCAACCTTTCTAAAAGAATAAATATTTTTAAACCTGTTAAATTTGCTATATGTGTTGTAATAATCCCTTTTTTCAAAACTTTATTAATAAATTGATTTGAATTAAAATTTCTAAGCAGGTGGCAACCTTTCAAAAAAAATAAATATTTTTAAACTAGTTAAAATCAATGCATGGATTGCAAGAATTTCATAAAATTTATTAATGCATTGTTTTGAACTAAAATTTATAAGCAAATGGCAACCTTCTTAAAAAAATAAATATTCTGAAACTAGTTAAATTGATGTGTGCATTGCAAGAATTTGCTTATTTCATAAATTTTATAAATAAATTGCTTTGAACTAAAATTTATAAACAGGTGGCAACCTTTCTAAAAAATAGGTACTTTTGAACTAATTAAATTCGATGTAGATATGCATTATATTACTTTGCTTATCCCACAAAAATTTTTTTGAATAAAAAATTTTTAATAGGTGGCAACCTTTAGAAAAAATAAACGACCTTTTAAGCATTTTATTATAATAGCCACTTTTTAAACAATTTTCTATCATCTAATTTTTTAAACAGCTGGCAATCCCTAGAATTACTTATTGAGTAATTGTTCTGATAATTTATTTTGTTATTTCTGTGTTAATAGCTGGTTCCAATTTTAGAAAACTTAACCGCAGTTGGCAACACCGTTCGCAATTAGCTTAACCTTAATATTTCTGACATTACTTTTTTATTGTTATTCTTATAATTATTCCTCATACGTTTTTTTTTAGCTAAATTAAAAAAAAAATGACTCTGGTAACTCCTGTAAAATTTTTTTTCAACTTTTGACTATCTTTTAGAGCTCAATATGTTCTTATTGCGTTATTTGTTTATCAATTAGTTTTTTTTACAAACGGATGGCAACCCTCAAATAGCACATGGCACTTCCTAGAATATTTTTTATTTTTCCAGAAAAGCTACCAAGGTCTCTGAAGGTTTCATGAGAATAAATATAAAATTAAAGTTTCTAGTGATAATGTTCCTTTCTACAAACTTTTCATAAATTACCCAGCTATTTTCGCATGTTTTAGCCACTTAATGCACTAACGGTACTTCAGTTTAATCGTTATTTGCATATGTCATGCGCCAAAAAGTAGATTAGCATTTCATAACTTTGTTGGGCTTAAATATTTAAGTGGCTTTGTATAACACACACACGTGCGTACACACATTTAAAATGTATTTGTTTTGTTGTTTATCATGTAAACAAACAGGAAGCGGATATATGAGTCTATGTAGGTGTGTTAAAATGTGCATTAAATATTTATAATATTACCTAATTAGTTGACAAACACACACAGAAATGAAGTCAGGCTTTGTGTGGCGTAGTGGTTGGCTTAAATATTAATGAAATTACACATACAAACACACTTAAATTTCAAAGCAATGTTATACAATCTATATTAGCACTCTTACATACACAACCGCATGATCGGTTGAAATATAATTAAATATCAAAACTTTTCTAGCTTTATTTAATCCAGCCTATTTTGACACAAACACAGCGGCATACATGCGCTTTATAGGTTATGTTTATGCCGCTTAATAAACTTTACAGAGCAAACCTTTTGACTTAACGGTAATAACTTAATCCTCATACATTCATACGTTATGCTTCATTATTCAACTATTTAGTTATATAAATTGTAATTTTGACAGCTCCAAGAAGTTTTACACACACACACTTAGGCATTTGATATTTTATCTGCTTTGTTTTGCTCAAGTTTGATTGTGAATTTTAAATTAATGTTGTTCGGTTGCTATTTTATGGAATCAAATAAGTTGTGTGCCACTTATAGAAACCTATAATTTTGAATGATTAATGACTGTGACAACAGATAAGTTTATGCGATTCTACCGATGTTAGTACATATGTACATGTAGTTTAATGTCAACTTATTAGAAGTTTGAATCGAAATACGCTTTCGTTCAACGACGATAAATAATTATTTTGTTTTATACAAGGTCTGTCGCAAAAGAAACAGAACTTTTTAAATATAACTGTTTCTGGTGGCGCCACCTATTGGTGGGTATATTAAATAAAAGTTCTGATCTCTTGTTGACATTTCGTAAAAATTTTAAGACAATCGGATAACTACAACCGATGTTATCGATCAAAAAGTGACAGCAGCTTTTGGTCATCGGTCGTAAAATGCATTTTGAACAAAGAAAAAATATAAAATTTTGTTTTAAACTTGGGAAAACGTTTACTGAAACATTTCAAATGATGAAAAAAAGTTTATGGTGATCAATGCCTATCCCGTAGAAATGTGCATGAGTGGTTTAAGCGATTCCAAGAAGGTCGTGAGGACCTCTATGACGATCAGAAGTCCCCGAAAAAAAGTCGTCTTCAGAAGTCAAAATTAAAGACAATGCTGATTTGTTTTTACGATGCCGAGAGTACTGTACACCGAAAGTTCGTCCCACCTGGCCAAACAATTAATGCTGTGTTTTACCTTGGTGTTATGAAGCGTGTTTTGTTACGCATTCGTCGTGCTCGACCACATACCGTGAGGCAAGGTCCTGGCGTCACTGATTTTTTGACAAAAAAAACTCCATATTAACCATTAATCACTCACCCTACTCACCAGATCTGGCACCCTATTTCTATTTGGAAAACTTCATTTGCCCATGAAAGGAAACTGGTTTCAGGACATTTCAGCTATCCAAAAGGCGACGACCGATATTCTCAAGAGCATTCCGAAAAATGACCTTAAACACATTTCAAATGCTTGTTGACCGGGCTAAACGCTGTATCGAAGCACAAGGAAACTACTTTGAATAAAAAAATATAACTTTTGAAAAATATTAATTTTTTGTTCTTTTTTTAACAGTTCTGTTTCTTTTGCGACAGACCTTGTAGAATAATCTCCGAAGAAAGAGTAGGACACGGATATATATCTTTAATGCAAAGTTTTATATTTTTGATGTTAAGCATGCTCAGATGGTTTTCACATACGAGCGCTATTTGTTTTGTTTACAGTAACTTAAAATATTCAACTTGGCCTAAACATGGAATTAAAATGCCAACATTTTATTATTATCGATTATTTTTTATAACTTTCGATATGGATTAACTCATCAAGAGTGCTTGGATGAATTTAATTCTATTTTTACGATGAAGCACTATCGAAGGCGAGTGTTTATCGATTGTATGGTGAATCCAATCGAGACCATGGATCACTCTAAAACAAATTTCGTCAAGGCCGTCCACAACCTTCATGATTCATGTGAGCTATCGTGGGATTGCGACAACTATAGCCATTAGAGGGACTAGCCTATACACTAAACAATAGTGCACGAACTTTTCAGTTTAGTCCTAGTTTTTTTTTATCGTTCAAAAAAAACTTGTGTAGATTCGTCGAGAGTAATGTTTGAACAAATATGATAACAGTGCTTTGAAATACGTCTATGATAACATAAGAGGTGAAAAATGGTGGATTTATACGTACAAGCCCGAAAGTAAACAGCAATCCACTATATTGGTGTCTCAAATAAAACGAATTCAAATCAAGTTCTTCGCGTACAAAGCCCTTCCCAGCAAATAGTTGTTTGTTTTTTGTAGAAACTGGAAATGTCACAATGACACAATCAATGACTTACTTTTATTCGCCTACGTAAAAAATAAACTAAGAGTTCAGCGATTTCGAAACCCGAAGTGACGGTTGATGTGCTTCAAACGCATATTTTAGAGATACCTCAATCAGAGTAGCAAAAATTCTTCGATAGTTGGTACAAAATGCTTGTGTATAGATCTTAATGGATAATACTCATATTGGGAAAAAATAAAGCTTTTATTATTATGAATATTTGTTTTTGTTTTCCAATCCCGAAATATAAAAAGCAATACTCGTATCACCATTGACAAGGGTTAATTAAATTTTCGCTGTGTAAGTTACTATAGTGACTGACTCAAATAATTTAAATTATAAATCATTGAACACATTTTATATTTATACCCTGAACAGGGTATACTAAGTTTGCCACGAAGTTTCTAACACCCAGAAGGAAGCGTCGGAGACCCTATAAAGTATAACTAGTCCCTCAGTTTTTAAGACATCGTTTTGAATTTTTGCTAACATCATTTTATCTTCAAGAAGCTGCACATTTGACGGAACTGCCGATGTCGGACCACTATGACATATAGCTGCCATAGAAATTGAACGATCGCAATCAAGTTCTTATATGGAAAACTTTCACACTTGACAATGTATCTTCACGAAATTTTGTATATATTATTTTATAGAGCAGAAATGTAATCTCCGAAAAAATTGTTCAGATCGGTTAACTATAGCATATAGCTACCATACAAACTGAGCGATCGGAAGTCAAGGGCTTGTATGGAAAACTATCACATTTGACAAGAACCAAATTTGGTATATATTATTTTCTAAGGCAACAATGTAATCTCCGAAGAAATTGTTCAGATCGGTTAACTATAGCATATAGCTGCCATACAAACTGAACGTTCGCAATCAAGTTCTTATATGGAAAACTTTCGCATTTGACGTGGTATCTTCACGAAATTTGACATGGATTACTGCTTAAGCTAATGCAGCCGAAGTTAACGTTTTTTTCTTGTTTTTTGTTTTTACTGTCTAATGCTTGGTGAATTGTAGACAGCTATAGAGTCTAACGAAGTAACAAAGTCTATTGTTTTGTATAGCTTATTAGTCTAACTGAGTAGCTGATATTCTCAATTCTATGCATTTTCACACTTTTTTTAATTTAAGCAAGAAATATTTGTTTATGTAACAACAGCTGCATCACAAATATTATATGTAACATTTTACGCGTCTTGTAAGGACATCTGAAAGTTTATACCTACAAATAAATACTGTCAATTTCAATTAAATTTCAATTACGTGCAACATAATCCCTAAGCAGTGCACATTATCATTCCCGTTTACATACATACTTAATACACACGTTTGGTTATTTACAATACCCACCAACCACTCAAGATATAAACAATAATCAATAGCATGCTGTGGCATTACTCCATTTACTGGTAAGCATGTATGTATGTATGTATGTATGAAGTTAGTGAATTACTTATTCGAGTGTGAAATGTGCATTAACAAAAGCCAATTTCATACTCAAATACACCGTAATAATGCTAGTAACTAGTTGTATTTGCACATGCGCCCATACATACAAATAATCTCAGTTCGCACGCATACACGCACACAGCTGCGGCTATTATCTTGTCGCCATACTTCGCATATAGCCGATGCATTAACAGTTAGTTGTCTGCATGGATTTTTGCAATTCATCCACTTGCTTGTATACACATGTACATATATGCATATAACGGAGAATAATGCTTGTGTGCATATCTCTTAAGGATGCCTACGCATAATTAATGGCTGCTGCTAGTTTGCAATTAGCTGGATTTAATGGGTATGCCATTGTTATAAGTCTAGTGAGTTGGATGATTAGCGGTCCGATGTGCCGATAAGCGGCAAAAATCAATGGCCACTATGTTGCGCATGTGTGTTGAACATCTAATGGGAAAACTAATTATGTATAGTGTTGATAGAAAAAAAGGAAAAGTAAATGTGCTTAATTTTTTGAAGCTATTGAGCTATTAGTATAACAATTCGAGGAGAGCGGTAGTAAATGGAACCTCATTTTATAGATTTTATACCACTTTTGCTTATGTGGCTGGTCCAAATGATGAATTACTGTTAATAGTTCTGCATACAAAGAGTTATTTTTTATACTATATATAATGTTGCTTTAAGGTTCCGGGGAAGCGCTACATAAGAACATAACAGACCCTGTTGATAGCATGAATTTACTGGGAAAAGAAATTTTCCAGCAATATTTACCAGTCAAACTCAAGCATGTCTCAAGTATATCATATGCCTAACCCAGCAGCTATAAGTGGACGTCATCAACTTTTCTTGGGCTAAACTAAAATAAATACAAAACCATCAAACTAAACAAATCATTTTCAGTCTGCTAACAAACATATATATTTTAGACGTATCTTAGATTTAAGATTTCGTGGCATCAAACATCGAGAAGAAAGACGAAGAAGATGGTCGACTGTTGAAGAAGAGCTAAAGGTAAAACCTGTAGCTTTCAGTCAAGCTTATTATGTTTTTGGCGCAATGATGTGATGCAATCCACACTCGTTGAATATTCCCAACGTACACAGAGAGATACTCTGGTTAATATTTTCAACACCCTAATAGCTACACTAGCAATAAAAAACGTTGAGGTATGGTGAAATTAATAAAACATTGTTATAAAGCTGGCATAATTACAGCAAGTCATGTGTACAATGAGTGTACTCTTCCCTATCCTCAAGAAAGGTTATCGCGCAGTCTGCGCTATTTATCGAGAGATTAGCTTACTTAACTTTGTGCAAGAAGTTCTTTCGATAATATTGTGTGAAAAATCTATGCTGTAGTAAAGAATAGTAAAGAAACTGCTTGAGCCTTATCAGTGTGGTTTTAGACCTAACAAATGCTTCAAATACCAAATTTTCACCATTCGTCAAATCTTGGAGAAGAACTTTGGAAATCTTTGGCCAAGAAGATTATGGCATTAGTTTTTTATGATGCGAGAAGAGTTTTGTATGTGGATTACTTGGTAAAACAATTAATTCTGAATATTACTGCAATCTTTTGGACCAGTTGAAGGAAGAAATTCGTAAAAAAAACCCGGTTTGCAGCAGAAAAAAAATTGCTTTTTCATCAGGGCAATGTACAGTGTCACAAGAGCCTTTTGACAATGGCTAAAATCCTCTAATTAAAGTTCGAATTATTGGAGCATCCACCGTATTCATCAGATTTGGCCCCCAGCGATTTCTATTTGTTTTCAGAAATCAAAAAATGTATGCGTGGCAGGCGTTTTTCATCAAATGAAGAGGTTATAAAGGCTGTTGAAGCGTATTTTGCAAACCTGCCGGAATCTTACTTCAGGAATGGGATCCACAGATTGGGGGATCATTGAAGCAAGTGTATTAATGTTCAGGAAGATTATACTGAATAATAAAGTTTATTTTGAAACATAAAATTGTATATTTCTTATAAAACGACAAAACTTATTGAAAAACCTGGTACTATTTACTCCAAAAGTACAAATTTACTGGGATACACATATAGTATAATATTGACATCGTAGGTCTAAACAAGGGAGCCGTCAGCGCAGTCTTGAAAACGAAGCGAAAGTCGTTGGTCTTGTGGTGAACGCGTGCAAGACAAAGAACCTGCAGGTTACACACAAAGATTCCTCGCGTCTTGGGAACTACGTCACTATAAATTTGCAAAGGTTACGAGTTTAGAAAGAACTGTTCACCATAAGATTTTTGGAGTTCGCTTGAGAGATGGACATTAAAGAAGATGTAACCACGAACTGTATGAGTTCAACAGCGACATGGTTATAATGATAAAAATCCAACAAATGCGCTGGTTAGTCCTTGTCGTTTGCAAGCAGATGACGCTCCAGCGAAAAGCTCTTTTTACTCGAGACTCATGGGCAGACAATAGAAGCAGGGACACATGTAAAACTGGTATGACCTTGCAAATTTTAGAGAAAACTGGTGAAGCTTTGTGTACTCGACACAGACGGACCGTTGTAGCGCCAAAAAAGAAGAAGAAGAAAAATAATGTAAGTGAAGTTCATAACTTTTCTCTTAAATTTGACAAACGTGGGCACTGAAAAATATGTGCTCGGAGACATACACGTCGAACAGTATGGACTAAGCTCGTTATGAAAAGGGAACAAATAGCTTCTAAAGCATCAATGTCTACTCAGTATTTGGATTAGGTGGAGGCTTAAGTCCCCATGTCCTCTTATCTGTTCACGGATGGAAATCCGGAGTTAATCAGTGCGTCCACCATCCTTTGGTTGAGGTTTGCCACCCTTCCTGCCACATTATGATGCGTTCGGTTCTCTTCTTCTCTCTGTTTTTGTTGAAAGTTTCACCGACGTCTTTGTTAAGAGCATGACTTACTTCCGCTGCCTTACTAATTTCGATGCCCGGTAGCCTGGCACAAATTTTCCTCTCAAAATATTCTGTAAGTATTTTAATTCACTTTAAAGTTCCAAAGCTCTTAACATTCCAACAATTTCACAATGATAATACACCACTTAGAAATAAATAGTTTGCTTATATTCACAATGCTGCAAAATGATAACAGCAAATTCTTGTATCACGTTTTCACATTTGCGTTCTTGCCTCAACTGCGTTGGTATTTCTGCCTTTCACAATCCACGCAAAATGATTTGCATATCACAAATTCAGAAACAAAACCAAGCATTTCATAAGGCAAAGTGTTGAAATTGCTGAACATTTGCTCGTTACAAATCTTCCTAATCATGCCTGCATTAGTTTCAATGTATTAGCGCATTCCGATGTATTAGATTTGGTGGCGTTTACATACATACGAAGTATTGTTGTATTGTACAAGCACACACACACACACACACACACAGGCATATTCAAAATTCTGATATTATAATTTGACTGTAATTAATTTCCTGACGTTTGTTTGTCAAAAGTGGCGTTGATGGAATTACAACAAACACCCACAACCACACATACACACACGCGTGAGATAGATAAATGGATTTGATAGTAAGCATATCCGTAATTGTCTTTGTTAAGTGATTATTTGAAATTATTTAATTGCTTTGTCACGCTTGACTGACCGCAAGTAGAATGGCGAACGCTTAAGCATCACACTTAGCCAACAACAAGGCATACATACATACATATACTATATGTGTGTATGAGGATTTGGTTTATAAACTTTCTTGATTTCAAGCAAGCTTGTATTTGTTTGTCCATGTGTCTACAACTATGTGTGTGTATATGTGTACATTTTTGTATATGTGTACATTTTTGTATATGTGTACATTTTTGTATATGTATGTGTGATTTGTGTTTGTATGTGTATGTAGTTTATTCGCTGACCGCCAGTTTTCGCTATTCACCCATTTGCTCGCTAAGTCACTCGCTTAGTTTATTCGCAAATGGCGGAATTGTAAAGCGCTAGACTACAGTGTACTGCTATAAATATGTATGTATGTGTGCACATGCTGTTGTTGTGCGTATAAAGCGAAATACGCTTATTACTTCTTAAGCATATGTTTATTTGTGTCATATACATATGTATGTAAGTATTTCTTCGCATAATGCATTTACATTTGCTTTTGTCCGCATGCAGCTTAATGTGTGTGCACGGGTGTGTGTGCGCTCGATAAGTATAGGGGTGCTAAAGCATGGGCGTAATTGATGTGAATTGTAACTGGATTTGATATCAAACATTTAATTTAATCTAGTGGATTTTGACTTGAAAAGCACGAAGGGAGCAAATGATGGTTGATAAGGCAGTTGAATGTGCGGCGATAGTTCTATATATATATTTATGTGGGTGGTTCTAATGTAATAGCTAGGAGCTTTAACTATACTTTGTGGCACTCGAAAGTTGGTCGCTTATTTAATGCTGTGCAAAGCAACACTAAACTCTGAGTTTAGATATTACTGGTGCAGGTTCATGAGTGTAACGGCCAACATATCAAGCAGCAAGAAAAAGAGTTTGGGAAGTATTATTTGTTTCTGAGGTAAACAGTCCGGCACTCATTTGGAAAGCTAGCTAATAGAGTAAGCTAGTAGTGCTTAGATTATAATTTTGCCAGATAGAAAGTATAACATTTTACACTGTCACAGATGCTGCCCTTCAACTGAGAAAAACCTCGAGAGATTTTTTGACAATAATGTTTGTTTGACTTGAACTGGGAAAAGTCAGCGAAACACAGGAAGCAGTTAAAAGTCCAATGCGTCATACAGCGATGGATTCTGAGCTCGACCATGAATGGCAAGTTAATGCTCTTCGCTCATTTGGTACACTTAAATTTACAATTAGATGGGTTTGCGGCTTTCAATTAAAATAAAGATAAATTGAATTTTTTATTGTCACATTAAGGGAGCATTCTAGTCTAGAAGCATGAATTTCAGGTAATTTTTAAAGTGTCGTAAAAAAGGCAATTAATATTTTTAATATCCATTTTTTTTATTGGTTATTTATTTATTTTTGAAGAGTACAGAAAAAAAAATTAAAAACTAAAAAAAGTAAAAAATTTCAAAAATTATTGGCTGACGAAGTGGGAGGTCTCTAAAAGTTTCCACGTGACCATGCCCATGATTTCAACCCTCCTAGTAATCTGAAGCCAAAAGAAAAAAGATTATTAATCTAGAACAATATCGCAATGATCGGAACTACGGAAAAGTGGGAAAATTTTTTTTTTTTACAAAATGGCGACTGCTTAAAAAAAATGTTTTTTTTTTATCACTTTTTCTAACTATTTCGAATTTTTTAAAAATAATAAAAATAAAAATTTTGGGATGGGGCTAGTTTCAACCACAGACAAGCCTATAAAGAAGACTCTGTAAAAATTTCAAGTAAATCGGTCCAGGAGAACCTGAGAAATCGTGGGCATCGTTTCGAAAAAGTCAGTTTTGAGAAAAACGCGTTCAGTGTTTCGCGTTCCGGCCCAACCAGTTTGGACGCCGGGTCAGAAAAATGCCGATATCTCCGAAAATAACTTGAATTTTGTAAAATCCTCTTGTAGACATATTCTTGAATAGTCAAACTTTGAAAATTAAAAAAAATTTCTATTTTTTTTAATTTCTAGACTAGAATACCCCCTTAAATTCTATTATACCTCCAGAGTTGATGCGAGTAATAATTTCGTAAATATAGCCTCGTGAACTTGGGCGTACGAGGCTAGCTGGGCCAAGTGCTCGGTCTTTAAACGCGTTTTTCTCGAAACTGAAGTCGGTTGGCTGAAAAATTTCATTTTTTTGTAAAGATGTCTGCCAAAAATCTAATTTTCAGTTCTTTAGGTTTTAACTAAAACACATATTATTTTCACTTTAAATGATACTGTATAGAGTTATCGTGTCAAGGTGGACGCATCTTTTTTCCGAGGTGTCACCGCAAATGGCGTCGCAATGGCCGACTTTAAAATATTTTTTTCAAAACTCTCAAAATTTCTTTGTTAACAGTCTATGTTTGCAACAATAAAAATTCTAATAAATATTTTTAATTTTGTATATGAGAAAAAAATTATTGAAAAAAGGCTGTTTTAGCCGAGAAAATCCTTGTAAACCTTTAAAAACACATCAAATAATATGCGAACAAAGGAAGAGCTTTCCTAAAATTAATGGAAGCTGCACGCAAAGTGTATGGTTTTATATGCTTTGTGGTCTATATTTATTTCAACTTACATATATTATCATAAAATGCTATTATTCTAAATAACGAAGCTATAAATTAGATAAGAATAAAAATGAGCAAATTGTCAACAAGAAAACATAAATTTTTATGCTACTTTCTATAAGCATTTGATATTAGCATGTGTGCCTTAATTAATACGCAACGGAAGGAAACACTTAAGTTAATTTTTGTTGACATAAAAATGCCATAAAAATAAATGAAAATTCTTTTGTCACCAAAATCGCGTCAAAAATATATATGTCGAAAAGCTTGTAGCAAAAATGGCCAATCTCGGCTGCATAAATGTATGAATACATATATATTTATATATAGGAAAACATCACTTACACATGTTAAGCATTTACATATGTATATAAAGCGCAGCTCCGCTCATTTCTGCCTCATATGGGGCATACACTGAGAAGCATTCCCTGTCAGCGGCAGCGCGCTATTCGCCAATCATTACACTTCATTCGACATCTTTATGCATTGCTTTCACACATCCTTAATTTAATCAGCACATCCGCATTGCCGCAAGACTCCAGCTTCACATTTTACCCAAGAAATACGTTTACACGTACATACATAAATGGGAACTCATGTGCATATATTTTAATATATGCGGAACCATAGAAATCCCAGTTGAAGAACGTAATGTATATGAGTGTAACTGACAGCGGTTGAGGACCATTAAATATGCGAAATTATTTTCGTACTCCAGTCCACTGACGATTTTTTTTTATTCATTTCATTTCCATTTTCTCTGTTTCTCTGCCTCTACCTTTTTCTTTCTCTGTGGGAGAAACTTGAGTTGGCGGGTGATATTTCTTTTGCACTGTTTGCCAGAATATATATTTGTCTTCCAGCAAGAGCTTATTACTCATTAAAAAGTGCACACGTTTGCTTCACTAACTATATCCTCGGTGTTACTCTGATGATCCAATTATCGTCCAACACTTTAATTGGGCAGCTTTCTCAGACAAAATATCTCTGATTATTTAAAAAGACAATTAACTTTGGTTGTCTGTACTAGTCACTAGAAATCAATAGATTTTTCGCAATATGTATAGAAAGTAATCTATGGAACCATTTGCCTCATTGTCTATGTATAAGAAGAGCATGACACTCGCTGTAGTTCTAGATGTACTATTTCAGCAAAGAGTCAAAATTATACAACTTAAACAAACCATTTATTTTTAAATTTTCTAACATGAGATTTTTTGTCGTTTTGGATAAAGCGAGCAAGTTTACAATTTGAAAGAAATTACAATATATACTTATACAAAATTTTCCGTTCCATAAAAAAGCTCTTAATAGTTTTTTCCATAAAAATTTTCCTTAAAAAATTGTATGCAGTTAAATTTATACTTTACATCAAATGTAAAGTGCCCTCATGCTTTGGCCTTATAAAATCCATGTTGCTCATATGACATGGTGTACTCCCTGCGTATTTAATACATTTGGGCGTTGGCAAAGAAAAAACCAACCTTATTTATTTCCCATATTTTATGCTATTTATGTCAACTTTCATATTCGCTGTCGATAGTTATGTTTTCATGATTATTTTATTACACTTTTCAATATAGAGATGCATAAACTTTTATGGTTTTCATCGACTCTAATGCCAAGCAATTTGTTTCGCATAAGTTTTGGCATTACCTCGATTATTTTCTGCAACTGATGAACTGTCTGCCTGTGATGTATTCTGGGGATAAATTTGGTTAATTACTTTTATTTGCTGTTTTCGTCAAAGAGTCAAAAGTTTTGCAGGCGAAGATGAGTGTATGTATAAGAATATTGTAGTGGGCATTTTCTTGGAGTGCTGTTACTGAAGGAAGATTTTTATTGATATTACGTATATGTTGGTATCTCACATGTGGACCATGTATATAACATATACATAACATCATTAAAAATCTTCCTCAGTAAGCTTCTTCAGTAACAGTCTGACGTTTCCCTCGTTGTTGAGAGTTTCTTCTCTAGAGACTTCGCGCCTTTATGGATACGTTTTACACCACAATGTATAAATAAAAATTCATATACTATGTAAATTGAATCATACTTTAATACTTTACTTTCTTGTGCTCGAAACCAACTTTTATTTGCTTTATTTTTTAAATTTGTTACTTAAACATTTATCTATAGTTCACATATGGATCCATATTAAGGATTATTGTAATTAATAAATTTATTTCCTTAAGAAATGACAAGAACGAAGAGAAAATTTGTCCAAATTTATTCAGAAAAAAGTTCAAAGCCTCTTTGCTAGATGTAAAAAGCATAAATAAATTACAAAAATTTTGGTCTATGTTGTTTGCACTGTCACCAATACTGTTAAATATTGCTATCCTCTCACGTGTTGCTTGCAATAATAACCTAAGAAATGTTGCTAATGACATGTATTGTCATATTTTCTCTTTGCTAAAAGCAAACTTTCAAAACTTATTTATGCACAAATTGAGCTTATTGTTTGTTTTAAACACTAGACCTTCTGTGAAGCATAGCTCAACAACCCTTATTTTTCTAGCCTAACACCAACATTTCGTTGTGAGACTTGAAGAGAGTGCATAAGAATATGTAAAATGTTTGTGAGTGCACACTTATGCCCAATGGGCATCTTCGTATTGTTTCACATTTTGACAAGTGTCCATACATACATACATGTATGCAGATTTATATAAATTTTTTATAGCACTTCTAGCGCTTACCGAGTACTGTCTTTCAAATTTACATATAAACAACTTTTTTTCGGACGCTTTTCAAACAATTGTTGTTCTTCATTTTGATTTCCTACACACACACACATTTAATATGGTATATGTGTATGTACACTTTGGGCTTGGCTGTCTTTTGTTTAATGGGAGTGTCACAGCATTGTTTTTGAAGTATTTGATTTCTATACGAGTGTCGAACGGGAGAGATTAGCCGAGCGTAGAGATATTGGTTTGATTTAGCTCATTGTTTGCGTAAGTGTGTGCTTTGTTGTTATTGTGTTCGAGTGGACATTGTATGCAAATATTTGTTGCCATTATTTAGTACTTAGACATTCTATAGAAGGCGGAAGGAAGTCTAAAATGTTTGTGGAAAGAATTTGGAAAGTATGAAATTGTGAATTTATGTAATTATGAAATCTTAAAGTCTTGATTTGATTTCTTATTTGAAATCTTAAGCCTTGATTTTTTGAGCTTATGAAATCAGCTTTTAGGCTTTTATTGATTTATGCATATATCACTTTATTATGAAGAGATATTATTTTGTGAAATTTTGTAAAAAATTTAAAAACAAAATTCATATTTATGAGCTTTCGATTCCATGAGTTTATGCATTAATGGAATTTCGACTTTAAGAACTAATGAACTTTTGACTTTACGTTTTTTATATCTTTATGAATTTTGAATAAATCCTTCAGACTTAAATGTATGATTCACTTTAATGCCAGACAAAGCTGTTGAAACCTCATTAAGTCTAACTTTGCTTTCAACTTTGCCACACAACATACATAGACACATAGTACAAGTACAAATAAATTCATATAAAAATATACATACACACATACATACATATATAAAGCTTTGTGAGGCCTTTATCACTGCTAGCTGTAGCTTTATAAAAATTCATATCTCCTGTATGTGTAATACGCACACATACATAGTCCTAAAGTGCCTGACGGTTCGTTGCACCTTTGAGTCTATTGCCAACACTTCACTATATTCATCCACTTTCATATTTTCCCGGCTTTTAGCGCGTTCACAACGACCTGGCTGCGCGCAGAAAAAACCTTACAAAGCTATGTACATATGTGTATGTGTGTAAATATTAATTCAGTTGGCGCTTTCGTAACAATAATTTGAATTTACAAAAGGTGTCAACGCGCCTCAAAGCACACAGCCACGTACATACCTACATAATTAAATTTTGCACACTCTCACAGTGTTAGACTTACTATATACACATACTGTATGTATGTATGAGACTATCTGGTTTATTTACTTTTGGACTTTTAAATGCAGATATTGCTTCGTTGGCTTTTATGTGATTCTTTTTAATCCGCTCCGCTGTAGATGGAAACCCATACGATCTTTTGAATTTATATATATTAAATTATTCTTCTTTCGTTTCGAGATTTCATGTTATGAAATTTAAAAAAAAAGTATATTTGCATTACAAAATTTTCTATCTTTTCTATTTTCAGGTAAGTGCAATATGGCTTAAGAAAGTAGTGAGTATAAAGCGTTTTCTCTCAATTTTGAAAAAATAAAACTGCACGCCTAAATTCACAACCATTTGGCATGCGACAAAGGTGACTCTGGAACCTTTCGAATACATTAACTGCAGACTGCTGTATCTTAAGTAAAAATTAAAATCTAATTTCTAGGCATTAGTCAAAAACTTTGGACAATTCTGAAGAAAATAAAAAATATAAGAAATGTAAAAAAAAAGAAAATATAGAAAATTTAAAAAAAATATTAAAAATACAAAAAGTGTAGTAAAAAACAATAAAAAACAGCATAAAGCAAGTAGTGAAAGACAAAGTTCGCATGTAATCGAGCATTTCACACTTTTGTAATTTTGAAAATTTTGGGGAAAAACTTCTAGTTGTATAAAGTTAGCTAAAATAAACAAAATCATTATATCGTTATCTAAAATGCAAAATAACGTAACATCACTTCTCATAAGTTTACAAGCAAAGGAAGCACGACATAGTAGAAACCACTCATATTGAAACGAAATTTGAGGTTTGGTTATACGATGTTCGCTCGATTGATCGGTTGTTTCGGGGTCGTAAGCATGGATCCAAGTCTCATCGCCAGTTATAATGCATTTCATGACACCCTGGTAGTGGGAAAGCATCGTTTCTCACACTTCCACGCGACGCCTTTTTTCCTAAAAATTCAATGTTTACGGTACCAGTCGAGATTTGACGCGCGTGAGGCCCAAAACATCCTTCAAAATGGTATTGGCTGAGCCTTTCGATATCCCAACTTCATCAGCAAGGTCTCTTATTGTTAATCGATGGTTTTCCAACACCAAATCTTTGATTGGTGAGCTTCGTCGGTTGAGGTTGATGGTCGCCCTGGACGCTCTTCGTCTTCGACGGCCGGCTTGGAGCTCACTATACCACTTGTAAACATTTGTTTTGAGACATAGCCTGATCACCAAAGGCTTTCCGCACCATCCTCAACGTATACGCAGCAGAAAATTGATTCCGTAAACAAAATTTAATGCAAATTCTTTGCTCAACAAATTTCGACATCACAAAAAACGAAAAACTCACTTTTAGCAGCTCACAAAACGACACGTATCTCAAACACGAATGAATATTTTGACATGAAATTTTACATAAATGTGATTGACATTACTACCAACCTAAAAAAAAAAATAATTCTCCAAATCCTTCGACACGCGCAGTTTAAATTCAAATGTCACTTTTTTGGGCACATTGGTTATATTTGACAGCGAAAGCTGAAAATTTTTTGCAACATATATGTAATATGATGTAGTTAGTCGTAATGACATGTCATCACCAATACATATAAGTGACTTTTTTAGATAAGTCAACCGCACGTTACAAAATTTGGCTATTCTTTATATGGACTCTTTATGATCAAATGAAAGTTCTTGAGCACTATGAAATATCTAGGGCTCATAATGGATAGGAAGCCTTCGTGGAAACCGAATAACGTAGAAAGAGCGAAAAGGCAACGATTGCCTTGTGCTGCTGTAGAGAAACCATTGACAAATGGTTGATTCCCTCACCGAAAGTGATTTTCTGGCTCTACGACACCATAGTGAAACCCATTATTTTCTCTCGTGTCTTTATGCGAGAGCCTCCACCGGGCGGCGGTCATCAACATGTGTGGCGCACTAAGGTCCATTACAACCATAGCACTCAACGCCATCCTGAACATATTGCCCGTGGACATCGCCGAAAGTGTATGGCTGCGAAAGCGGCCATTAGACTCAGAGAGTCTAGTTTCCTAATAGAATACGTGTATGAACATTCGAAAATCCTTCTTTGCTTTGACTTTCTGACGGATCATTTCGATCAGGGAGTCACCAAGCCGAACTGGAGCGGCTCCTTCTCTACCCACATACCAGCGAGAGAGTTCTGGGTGGGAACAAGCCGTTGGAGAGAAGGGCAGTGAGCTTCTTCACGAATGGGTCAAAGCTTGGGGGGAAAGTTGGTGGAGCGGTCTACTGCCGAGAGCTCTCTATTAACTCCAGTTTCAAACTTCCTGACCATTGCAGTGGCTTACAGGCCGAGGTTACAGCCATTAAGGTAACAGTAGATATACTGCTCCGGACTGCAGCCTCCTTCAAAGATATGGCCATCCTCTCAGATAATAGAGCGACGAACTCATTTACAGTGCGTTCAGGGCTGTTCGAAAACATTTGCAAAAAGACTGGTGTGGGTGGCAGGCTATAGCGGAAGCGAAGGAAACTGTGCAACTGTTGAGCTAGCAAGGAAAGGCATCCTAGAGTCGTTTTCCGTAGAATGGGAGCGGATCGGTGCTCTCTTATCCTCTTGCGGTTTACTATTAAATAGCTGGACTTCGTGGAAGTTTGGTCAGGCTGGGAATCCAACCATTTTTGATTCCACACACAAAATTTAATGGAATTTCTTTGTTGAATAATTTCACTCATCGTAAAAACTGCCGAACGCTTTTTATGTGCTCCAGAAAGACAAGCATATACTAAAGACTAACGATTATTTGATGTGACATTTGACACAGATGTCACTGTCAATCATTCCAATTTAGAAAAAAAATATTTAAATTAAAAAGTCTTACTATTTTTTGCCCACAATGGTACTACTAAACACCGCCTTGAGAGCAGTGAACAACTTTTAGTAAACTCACGAGTTTATTGTTCAAGTTTAGACCGTTATTACAGATTTACTATTACTAGTTGCTATATTTTGTAATCGACTTTTAACTAGCACTGGCTCTTCCATTGATTGGTTTTAGCGCACTACACATTAAAAAATTTTGGTAGAATTATATGACTTTGATTTTTTCTATTACTCCATAAACCACCATTAATTCTATGTTTTCGGAAAGGAGTTTAGAAAGTCCTTCAGAAATGAAGTGGAAGTTTGAGATTTTTCAATTAACTCAAATGCTGCTTGAAAATAGCTCATTACGCTAATGAAGCATATAGTCAACAAAACAACTTAAAAATTACAAAAATAACAACCAAAGCATATACATATTTGAAATAAATCTTTTTTTCGGAAATTCGGTGTATAACACAAATTTCTGCACATATTTATGAATGTAAGTGAGCATTTAAGCTGCAACCAAGATCCATTATGGCCATCATCAAAGTGTTATGCAGTCGCTTGCAGTTATCATGCAGTGGTTGGCGAAATTTTAATTAAAATCACTGTATGTGGCAGCAGCAAAACCGCAACACAGCAGCGGAACATCATCAGCGCAATGTAAATTATTTCATATGCACAAGCACATGTAGCCCTTTATATCTATATATGTGTATATATTATATTTAAATATTGTCTTTTTTTTGGTGTTTTCACTTTGCGTGTGTTGTATATGAACAGCGTGGAGTGGAAATAAAAAGGCGAATAAGACATGGATACTTGAAAGTCATAAAAAAGTAAGAGAAAGATCGCTGAAAAGTTGTATGAAAGGAAACTGACCCATAAAATTTCATATAAAAGCGCAAATAATTGTGTACATGTGTGTGTAAGTATGCAGGAATGAAGTAAATAATGGAGGAAATGCCAGTGTCAGCATTAAGTAATATTAAAAGTAATATACCGTATATAAAGATTTATATATACATACATATATAAGCACACATTATGTTTGTAAGAATACAGTATACGCGCATGAGAGGAATATAATTTGAAGTAAGTGATTTTTTTTTGATGTAAGTGTACTTAATACATACAAAAATGTAAATGAACGCATAGGTTTATATATTTACTTGAGGGTAGCAGCTGTGTTCATAATTTGCTCTAAGAACTTTTCATCAGCGAAGCGGTCACTTAGGGCGATGATGAGTTTAGCAAAAGAGCAAAAGCAAAAAATAATTGGTAGAAAAAAATATTACTCCTGTTCTCTAAGTACATTTTTGTAGACCACTGTAATGTGGCATTAATTGCCCCTTGCAGTCATACGCAGACATTATGAATAAGTTCCGTGGCGATCTGTGGCACATAAATGCCGGTACGTGAAATACCTGAGCTTGCTGCGGAATGAAATGATAAAAAATCAAAAAAAATTCACACACATACACAGACGGATTATTATCACACACATCAAACAGCGCTTTAGCCATTTCACTTTCACATTTCCAACATTCCATTCATCAAAGCCGCGGCGTTGCGTAGCCCTTCGTACACACGCGCACGCATACAAACGCAGATGTGTGTGTAAAAACAAATATATATATATATATATATACATATATTCCACTGAATAGACCACACAATCTGGTCGCTGCTTACTGCTTGGTTGCGTATACGCCGTGTGTGGTTGCCCATAAGCTATTGCGGTTTCATGTGTATTTTCAATTTTCCACTACTTTTTCACGGTGAATTATTTTTATGTGTCTGCTGTTTATTTTTAACTGCTTTTGAAGCTGCCTTTCCCAGCATTGTAGTGTATTGCGCACTTAGTTATATTTCGACTTGCATTTATTTCTGGCGTGCCACTTTGCCATGTGTGCCGCGTACAAGCGTAGGTGTATATGAAAATGTTTGTATTACTTAAAATAATTTTATCTGTGTATTTGGGTCAGCGGGTTTTGGCAGTGTTATGTAGCCATTTTGTAATGGGCGTTGCGAAAACAAGGTTAGTAATTTGCATTTTATGCTTTTTTTCATTGAAAATTATGCCAAGCCGGGCCAGGATTTCAATTACAAGTAAAAGCAGGTACTCGAGAAGAATTTAAGTGCTAGTTATTTATATTTAAATATTTTAAAGAATAGTAGACACTTATACAGTGAGTAAGCAGTGTCGAATCCAATAAAGAAGTCAGTTCTAGAAATTTGATGAATGGCACATTTCTGAAGAAGCGTTTGTACACATATAAAATTCAAAAAGGAAGTCATTACGAGTACAAACTAGAAATAAAATAATATTTTAATAAAAATTACCCGTTTAGAACTAGAAACAAGAAAAGTCATTCATTTCAATTGCCCCGAAGTTGTAATATATAGAGACAGACGGGCTTGGCATAATCGATTAAGCTGGTCATGTTGATATGTGACTTGTGTCTCTGACTTTTTCTTTGGAGTTGCGAACTTCGTTGCAAATCTAATACACCCTAATCGGTGCTATGCATACACCCAGCTACCATGAAAACAGTCGAAACATAGATCTGAAGAATTACATTTATACACTGTGACATAATAAGAAATATTTACGACAAAATTTCCACATAACTTATTGACTTTCTCTCCGAATTATATTCTTTTTCTTTATTGGCGTAGACGCCGCTTACGCGATTATAGCCGAGTTAACAACTGCGCGCCAGTCGTTTCTTCTTTTCACTACGTGGCACCAATTGGATATTACCAACGAAGTGAGGTCCTTCCAACGGAGTGGAGGTCTTCCTCTTCCTCTGCTTCCCCCGACGGGTACTGCGTCGAATACTTAAAGAGCTGGAGTGTTTTCGTCCATTCGGACAACGTGATCTAGTAAGTGACTTAGCCATTGCCTTTTAATTCGCTGAACTATGCCAATGTCGTCGTTTATCTCATACAGCTCATCGTTCCATCGAATGCGATATTCGCTTGGCCAATGCGCAAAGGACTATAAATCTTTCGCAGAAATTTTCTCTCGAAAACTCACAATCAAGCCTCTGCACCATATAGCAGGACGAGAATTATGAGTGACTTATCGAGTTTGGTTACTGTTCGTCGAGAGAGAACTTTACTTTTCAATTGCCTCTCAATTCGAAGTAGAACCTGTTGGCAAGAGTTATCCTGCGTTGGATTTCTAGGCTGGCATTGTTGGTGGTGTTTACGCTGGTTCCAAGATAGACGAAATTATCTACAACTTCAAAGTTATGAGTGCGACGACTGCTTTGTTTGATGACAGGAAATATTTGGTCTTGCCTAACGGTGCGGGTGTTGAGACCGATGATATCAATATCACTGACGTACCTCGTTTGGAATCGAACGGCTCGGAGAGATTCTTCCTGATCCTGACGAAGCTTTTGGTATTGATCAACGTGAGTTTACACAGTCATATTACTTTCGCGGGGATACCAAATTCAGACATCGCGGCATAGAGGCAGCTCCTTTTCGTGCTGTCGAAAGCAGCTTTAAAATCGACGAAGAGGTGGTGTGCGATTCTCCTTTCACGCACCTGTTCCAAAATTTGGCGCATGGTGGATAACTGGTCGGTTGTTGATTTGCCAGGTCTAATGCCATACTGATAAAATCTAATCAGTTTGCTGAAGGGGGGCTTTAATCTTTCACAAAATACGCTCGATAGAACCTTGGACGTGATGTTGTAGATTGGGCAGAGCATACTTAAATTCCAATCGTTGGCCATGCTTTTGTCCGACCATATTTTACAAAGAAGTTGATGCATGCTCCTTATCAGTTCTTCGCCGCCGTGTTTGAATAGCTCGGCCGGCAATCCATCGGGCCCGATACTTTTTTGTTCTTCAGTCGGGTAATTGCTATTCGAACTTCTTCATGGTTGGGCAATGGAATGTCTGCTCCATCGTCATCGATTGGGGAATCGGGTTCGCCTTCTCCTGGCGTTGTACGTTCACTGCCATTCAGCAGGCTGGAGAAGTGTTCCCTCCATAATTTAAGTATGCTTTGGGCATCGGTGACTAGATCACCTTTGGGGGTTCTACAAGAGTATGCTCCGGCCTTGAAACCTTCTGTTAGCCACCGCATTTTTTCGAAGAATTTTCAAGCATTACACCTGTCGGCCAACTATCAAGCTCTTCATACCCACGCATTTCGATCTCTTTCTTTTTCTTTCTGCAAATACGTCTCTCTTCCCTCTTTAACTCTCCGTATCTGTCCCATCCCGCACGTGTTGTGGTCGATCACGGCACTTTTCGTCGTAACATCTGTTCTTTTGCATGTTCCGAAAACCAATGGTTTCGGTTGCAGCTTTACGTGAGGAGTTTGAAATGCCGTCCCACAGTCCCCTTATGCCGAGTTGCTGACGAGTGCTCTTAGAGAGCAGGAGTACAAGTTGAGTAGAAAATCGTTCAGCTATTTGTTGTGAGTGCAACTTCTCGACGTCGAACCTTCCTTATGTTTGTTGACGTGTGTTTTTTGCTGCACAGTGGAGGGTGCGAATCCCGGTTGCAACAAAATAGTGGTCCGAGTCAATGTTAGAACCCTGGGACGCCAGCACATCTAAATCACTGGAGACGTGTTTTCCGTCTATCGCAACATGATCGATTTTATAGCTGGTATTTCGATCCGGCGACAGACAGGTGGCATGATGAATTTTTATCGAACGAAACGGCGGATATTTGAACTAAATGCGATCATCACCTAATATCGTCACCAATTTATTAGTTGCCAAATATCTCCTTTCCGATTTTTTTCTCTTTTTTCAATGCTTCATAAAAAGTGTTGCAGTGATCGGATTTAGTTCAAATGTGCGTCATTTCGTTCAATAATCTGTTAATTAATATTAAAATAATATTAATGACATTGATAACTATTTACCATCGAACGATGCTTTCGTACATTTCAATGGCACACAAAACACGTGGAAGAACTAAATGCAACCTCACTTTATCTCATATTTAATTACTTCAACATTTACAATCGTTCCACTAGTCTGAACAATAGCGAAGAAGCTACAAAACAATTGAGGTTTGACTCATGAAACAGCAGCTGAACTGTGTCCAACTGTAGTAACACTGTAGTAAGTAGCGATCTAAAAGTCGAAAAGTTTACCGTTTTTATGCGCTCATCATTTGATTAGTCAGTGCAGCTAACTTTTGGCTCCCTTGTGGCTACGTTCAGCACTGAGTCAAGTTGTGTCAGCGCTTCCACATACCACATTTGGCGCAACATTTCGAAGCAATATCATGTGGGTGTGTGTGAGTGCACACATGCATTTAGTTGCACTTTGTGCATTCATTTGTGAATTTTATGCCCTCGCTCCTGTCGAAATCTGCGTTTAGCAATAATGATTTTAGCACTTGCGCTTAGTTTGCGTAGCAAGCAGATAGAAATACAACTAAAAGTGAGCAATAAAAATTGAGGTGACGCTGCGAGTGCGGCGAGCAATGAGCGCTACGTGACGCAAGCGTGTATGTATGCGTGAAATTTTATTGCTTCACGATGCACGCGTGACCTGAGGTTACTTTGCTTTTTATTGTTTCTTACATACCTATTTGTTAACGGTGCTTTTTGCATAACGTTTGATTTGCTGCTGTTCTTGTGCTCTGCTTTCTGACTGCAGTCGTTTTATGCCGCTAGTTTCTATGCGAATGAGTTCAGGTTTCGCGAATTGTTGTAAGGATTTCACACCTCAGTTATGCATACAAATTTTCGTCTGCTGCAATATTGTCGCAAGAAGCCAGAAAGCATTGGAGGTACGTGCGGCATAAAATTTTACACTGGAGCTTATATCTGTACTTCTTAAATATTAAAGCGGTGATTTCGAACAAGGAAGTATATTTTGGTCAATTCAAAGTTTTTATAATTTAATTCGAATAATTGCATATTTATTAAAATATAATTAAATTAAATTATATTAAAAAAAATAAAATAAAATAAAATAAAATAAAATAAAATAAAATAAAATAAAATAAAATAAAATAAACTAAAATAAAATAAAATAAAATAAAATAAA
Organism: Bactrocera correcta; assembly: GCA_027475135.1. Taxonomy (NCBI): domain Eukaryota; kingdom Metazoa; phylum Arthropoda; class Insecta; order Diptera; family Tephritidae; genus Bactrocera; species Bactrocera correcta. Next base: position 45,443,049 of record CM050323.1, read on the forward strand.
ATAAAATAAAATAAAATAAAATAAAATAAAATAGAAAAATCGATTAATTTTTTATTTAATTTTTTTACACATGATTATGAACTGATCGAAAACTTGTCTCATGCAAATCGTTCGTCTAGCTTTATGAATGGCGATAAAACTTGAAAGTTACAGACAAGCTTGAAAATTAACGTGTTGGCATCAGTAGAGGATAGCAGAGGACTTCAACAACTCTTATGACATGAATATGCCATCTCATTAAAGAGCGATCTTTAATAATAGATCCTTTGTCAACACATGAAATAGGAGGAGTCATCACTCAGCTACTGCATTCTTCAGATTTTGCTCTTTGTGACTATTTTTTGTTTTCGAAACTGAAAACTACGCTTCGTGGGATTCGCCTTGAGTCCAGTGCAGCCACTAAAAGTCGCTCGCTAAAGGCATTGAAAGCCATTTCAACTGAGGCTTATTACAAGTGCGTGGAAAATTGAATAAAGCCTTGACATATTTGAGTTGGTTCAGCAAAAGCTGTTTTTAGAAGAGGACCTTAACAACTCTTTTGGATCGATGCAACACAGTTCGGTAAATATTTCGAGCATGAAGAGTGTCAATGCTTGACTTCTGTCAAATGACCTGAATATGCTGTCTCAGTCTAGTATGATTCTAGTAAATTGCTTGGTCAAACACGCAACGGGAAGCATCGTTGAGCCACGACATTCGCCAGATTTGGTTTCTTGTGACTTTTATCTGTTTTCGAAGCTTAAAAGTTCGTTTAGAAGAACTCGCCTTCAGTCTAGTGAAGCCATTAATAATCACTTGTCGTCTTGAAATACTTGAAAATAAGAGTTTTTGTTCGATGGGGTTAAATTCATAGTATATTAATTAATTTTTTTATTTGTATTTAGTTTTGTACTCTTTGATTTGGAGATTTGCCTGCCTGTACCGATGAAATCCATTTCAATAATCCATCAATTCTTGCTTTATTTTGAATAGCTTAAGAGTGTTAAAGACTTCTCTACCACAATGAAAAGATGTGGAAGTAGATAGTTAAACTTCATTAGACAATTTCACACATTTGACAGAAGGTTAATCTTGTACTGGCTACATTGATTTCAGAGAGGTGTATTCCCTAAAGCAACTGACCACACATGACCCCTTTTATGCTCTAAAAATGGCTAATTGTACTGCCAGTTGTGTCTCAGTTAAGCATCACTCAAGCATTCGGTAAATTCTATATAATATCAGAGTTCCTGTTTTTCTCTCAGATACCGATTTCTTTAACAAAAGTATTATTTAATTTCAGTTAACTGTAGAAGCACACAAAGGCGGTTAAGAAAAACTGACTATGAAACAAAACTTTAGTTTACGAAAATTATTTCCAAGGTGCTTCTTTCTTAAAAGACCAAAGGTTTTAATAGTGTGCTAAATCCTGAGATACATATTTTTATAACAACCATGGCTTTAAACATTTCCATTTTAAAATAGCTGAACTAAATATAATGCTTTACTGAAGTCTTTTCCCGGTCGCATTACTTGAACTAGAAATGGCTCGTAGGCTTTTGGGTCTCTTTCTAAATCTTTAGTCCTGCGATGACTGTGTTTTTATATAACATAGCATTGGCCGCTGCTCTATACAAGTTAACGTAAACGGCAAAAGCAGCTAAGCCCATTTGACACCTTCTGTTAATATGCCAAGAGGATTGAAAAATCTCGAAAAGAACTTAATGAGTTATTAGAGAAATCCTGCTCGGTCTTTGTATAACTGACGCTTTTATTAATGTCTTGCTTAGTGTAGCCTAGCTTGAATGGAAAAATATCGCTGCTTTAATTTAGGACTAATCATAAAACTCCTACCTACGTTTTGTCCATACTGGAAGATTTTTTGGTCTAAAAGAAAAAATATAAAAAAGTGATGAGAAACTGGAATTTTTATGCAAGATTTTTATGATTTTTATGCATTTACCACATGCTGTCACACACTATATATTGAATATGTCGGTCAGTGTACAAGTTATATAAATGTACATATAGCATATCTTCTTCTTTTTTACTGGCGCAGACACCGCTTACGCGATTATAGCCGAGTCAACAACAGCGCGCCAGGCGTTTCTTCTTTTCCACCAATGACATTGTTGGTCGTGTTTACGCTGGTTCCAAGATAGACAAAATTATCTACAACTTCAAAGTTATGACTGTCAACAGTGACGTGAGAGCCAAGTCGCGAGTGCGACGACTGTATGTTTCATGACAGGAGATATTTCGTCTTGCCCTCGTTTACTGCCAGACCTATTTGCGTTGATTCCTTGTTCAGTCTGGAGAAAGCAGAACTAACTGCGCGGGTGTTGAGGCCGATGATATCAATATCAACGGCATACGCCAGCAGCTGTACACTCTTATAAAAGATTGTACCTGCTTGATTAAGTTCTGCAGCTCGAATAATTTTCTCCAGCAGCAGATTGAAGAAGTCCCACGATAAGGAGTCGCCTTGTCTGAAGCCTCGTTTGGTATCGAACGACTCGGAGAGGTCTTTCCCGATCCTGACGGAGCTCTTGGTGCTGCTCAACATCAGTTTACACAGCCGTATTAGTTTTGCAGGGATACCAAATTCAGACCCTTTCAATGGTGGTGTTTTTTTTTACGTGGCGGGTCCCAAACCCAGCGCACAACCCTAAGTAGGGAATATTTCGCCTTCTCACTTTAGCTCGCCTTCAAACGGATGTTTTTAGGCTACTCAGAGGATACTTGGTTAAAGACCGGAAGTCGTAAGCTGCTTGAGTCATATGTAAAAGAATCGATTCTGGCCACTCCCAAGTGAATGGCGATCAGAGAACTTTCCCCACTTGCGTGAACTTCTACACATGACGCCATCGAGTAATTGCTTAGATTACGATCCTCTGTTTGACGTTTGGCACCTTAAGGATTTTCGCTGACTATGATTGTTGCAAGCTGCAAGAGTATAAAATGTTTAATTGCACCCGAACTTAGCACATCTTTACATGTTAGGCTTTGTTTTGTGGTCATTTGGAATGGGTGGTAATATTAAGCTCAATGAATAAACCATTTTAAAGATTTTTCGAGTGTGGTATTTTAGAGATGCCAGACATTTCAGGAGTTTAGATTTCTGGATGTTGACAAACGGATGTCCTAACATGTCGCACGTTTCTTCGTTTTTCTGTATAGCAGCCATTTTTTCGTCTTACTTTCTACATTTTACAGATACTAAGAGAGAGAGAGAGACAATGGTGGGACGAATTAGTCCTTGAAAAAATATTTTTCTTTTTTGGGAAACTAAGGAATGAAGTCTACATTAAACGACAATTGTGACACCAGATGAGTGCGTTATAGCAAACATAGCTATAACGGAACAAGCGTGTTGCGCAGTTCTGACTATCTTTATTGTGATATAATAGGTACTCCACTGTTGGAAAATTAAGCATATAACTGCACACAAGCATAAATATTTTTCGTAAATGAAAATTAATGCGCGTAACAGCAAACTAAGAGTAAGCGTACCTTTGTGTGCCTGAGTTTGACGCAGAGTCTCTACGTTCGAGTGTTTCTTTGTGTTAGTGTGTGTGAGTGTGCCTGCGTACTTTTTTCCTCCATATGGACTTATGTGCATTACAGCGCCATTTTGAATGTTTGTTTGGGCGCTTACTGCGGCTTTACGACTTTGGCGGCGAGCCAGTAGCAGTAGTGGAGCGCCAAAAACAATAACAACAACAAGTCAGCGCAGAGCGGCACTAAATGTGCGCTTTGCTACAAAAGCACAACACAAATATTAATAACATACAAGAGCTTAAGAATGCCAAAAAGCAGAGTGACAATGATAAAAGCAACAACAACAACAGAAATAAAGCTTGTAAGCACTACAACACTGCCACAGACAAATAGCATAAAGGCGCAGTAAATTAAACGTCAAGTGTCAAGCGGCCAGCACAAAAACAGCAGCCACAACTTTTTCGTTGCTGCGCCGCTAGTATATGTGTATGTGTGTGTGTGTGTGTGTTGCGTAATATGCATTTTATGGCGTTTGTGTGCACACATGAGTGCTTCGCTTCAAACAGCAGACCAGTGGTCCAAGCATACTTTTTTATTATAACATAAGTCAGCGTTTGCGCTCACCATGGGAAACAGCTGTGGTGCGCAACAACAATAACAACAAAACAAAAAATGATAACTTCACAAAAACAAATATGTGCTGTGGGTACAAAGCCTTGTAATAGACTATTGTTAATTTGTGAGGCAGAAAATTAATTTCACTTTGCTGTGAAGTAGGACACTAAAAAAATAACAACAAAAACGAAAAAAAAAAACAATTGTTAAAGAAAATACTCACAAACAAACAATCGCGAAAAATTACAAACTTGTTGTTCTTACCTGGTATATTATTTAATTGCAGTAAAGTGTGGAAGCACTTAAAAGACGAGAAAGAAAAACTTGCACTGCAATCGGTATGAAGTAGAAAGCTTGGCGTTTGGCCTGCTACAAAAGCAAACTTTTGCGCACGAAAATTATCTCCAAAGACGCTTTCCGCTTAATACTCACAAAATAAACAAAAGCAAGTTGCCTGCAAGATTTTGAAATGGAAAAAAGTTTAGCCTTTTAGCGGCTGTTGTGTCTAATTAAAAGTCACTCATACGACATGGCACACGCGCCAATTGCATGTGCGCCGCGCAGTAGGCTACAAAGCAGCCGCCAAAACAATACGCCAACAGCTTAAACTTGACGCAGCGGCAATCGCATTTCGAAACGCATTAAACGCAATACTTTACATGTGCCTACGTATGTATTGTTAAAAAATATGCTAAAAGCATTATGCTGTAATTTTAATTAATGCCACGCCGCTAAGCCAAATTAATGACATTTTGATAATAAAACGAAAAAACTTTTGGTTACGCAATGATGCTGTGATAACGCATTAAAACCGTCGCCAAACACAAGATGTGATTAACTGGAATTCAATTTGGCATACAAACTGTACATATGCAGAGTTATACTTTGATATATGTACATATCGTTCGTCTCTTAAAATGCAAAACAACGTATCTTCGAAAAATTCAAAATTGAATTTTTTCTTCCCCTGTCCAATAACCATTTTATAATCAATTTTATAACCAAAAAACGCACTTCGTTTCAGTATGGCTGTTTTCTGTTATATCATTGTTGCTTCACTACCAAACTTGTGAAAAGTGATGTTACGTTATTTTGGATTTTAGGGTACCAGACATACATAAGCGGTATATACAGTTACGGACAATAAAATAGAATCATCCATTGTACTAATTTTCCGATCTAAACTCTACTAAGTTATATTTTTATTATTTACTTCGTATCAAATGCTAGTGATAGCAGTAAAAATATTGAAAAAAAAAACAATTCATAAATATTACAAACACCAAATTAAAAAATATATTTAAAAAATTCGATGGACTAAAAAATAGAATCAAAATTTTTTATATTAAAAAAACATATTTTTTTAAGGGAACTAACAGAAAAAATTGTTAGTACATTGTATGTAGATGCACAGCTTCTTGGCATATACCTAATAAGGCTACCGAAAATGTTCTGTGGGACAGAATACCCGACCTTTGTACCTTCCCTTAGAATTCAAGCTTATTTTTCGGTTTAAGGGGTGCAATGTTTTCCTTAACAATTTTCCGTAAGTTTTTGATTGGATTCAGATCTGCTGATTGTTCGGACCAAGCCATAATGCTAACACCATGGTCTGAAACCCATTTTTTGCAAGACCCAAACCAATGTTTCTCTTGTTGGAAGTGCCAAAATGCAAGGCAAATTATATTCAGCATTTGGGAGTATGACCTTATCTAAAACCTTAACATAGATCTGACGGTCTATTTTTTCTTGTATCCAAAAAATGTGTCCCGAATTGGAAACAATGCTAAACCATTATATTGTTGCCACGGGGATTAAAAGACCTAGTCGTCTAACGGACGCACATTTTTTTTTTGTTTTTTTTTTGTTTGGTTGCGGGCTCACACCTAACTATCACATCTTACCATATTATTTTTGTATTCGAACTATAAAATGTCGAGCCATTTTTTTTTATTTTCAGCTCCGCCCTAATTAATGTGCCCTTTTACTATCTGAATACGATTGCATCTATGCCGTTTTCTCAGTAATGGCACCTTTCGGAACTATGTGTCAAAGCAATTTTTCTCTACAAGTAGTCTTCTTACTGTTCTTGAAAAATTTTTTGCACATAATTCTTATTGATTGGCTGCAGAGGCCGTAAATGGATCGCACATCGACAATCTTGCAACATTTCGATCGACTTCCGCAGACATTTTTTTGTGATCGGTCTAACTTTCAACCATTTTTTTTGGATATTTTAAGGCAAAAACACAACATTTTGAGACATATTCCATATGTTTGCAATTTGCTTTTACGCGTGACCCATTCCTTGCCAATTTTGGACCCACAATCTTTCCTCCTCTGAACAATTTTTTGCTCGCCGCCTTTTTTTTTAATAATTTCATAATTCATACAATAATACATTCCACAGATCGAATTAAGTTAATATTACTACTTATTGCCCTTTTTTTAATATTTTGCGTTTATGAAACCATTTCGCTTTTGATGTTATTATTTTGTCACTAAGCACGAGTACATATTATAGCATGTTATTATCCAGAAAAGTTACTACATAAATGATACTTTTCAAGAAAATTATACCATTGTTTCAAAGCAAGACCTTTGATTGTTCGGTGAGTTCGAGTGCGCGGCTGGGTTAGAGATTTTAGACGGGCATTTCACTGCATAAAACAAAAAATATATATTTTTATAAAGGAAATTTTGTAGTTTGGATCTCCTGCTGCTAACCTAGGCGCTTCTAACAAAGCGGTGGCATAAGAGCATTACTCTTAAAATCACAATCAGAAATGCTTGCCATTCTCATGTTAGAAAAAAAAAAAAGTTGAATAGGTGAAAGTGGAAAAAACATCAAAAGCGTCTGATGCTAGAGTTGCATTTTTTTTATTACTAAATAATGGAATTGAATATAGAAATTAGGTTAGGTCTTTTAAGCTAATATGGAAACTAACATTGCTACAAATTTTAAATTTGAACATTTTAGTGCTTTATCTGCATACTTGTGTATAAAACCATATGACTTTATGATATAATAGTCTACTAATAATGATAATGTGATTTTGACAACTCGTGCGGGCCATGTTGTTTACGATCTTGTGTCCATTTTTGTCACTGTATTCCGTAAGGTTTTTCATTTTATCATGTCATGTTTCACGTTTTGGTACAACGAATGAAAATTATCTAATATTAACATATAACTAATAAAGATTCATGTTCCTCGCTGGCTCTTGCAGTAGCTCTTCGCACTAAACACGGTCGTTATAATGCTTCTTCTGAGGGCACTATTCAGAGCCCAATTGAAAATTTTGAAAATGATTATAATCCACACTATAGTGTGCCTCCTACCCGTCAAAGAAAATCCCGTTGTGAAGGAAACTCGCTAAGGTATATCCAAGTCAGGCGGTTCAACATCAATCTATATGTATAGTTTCCAATAGTAACGTGGCGAAGTTTGCGGTTTGATGTGGCTCTGCATGCGTAAAAGATTGTGTTCCCACAAGAACTATAGCCAACAGGCCGTTTGCAGTGCCGTTGCTTTGCCATTTGGGCGCTGGAAATGGTTCGTGGAGACCATCCATGATTTTCACCAAAAAATGGCTTTCAGGTTTGGTTTAATGGGTTCGCCAACAAGCAAACTTCTCGCCATAGGGGGGAGTCAAATCCTCGTAGAGTTTAGGAAACATAATTTCAACCCAAAAAAATAACCTTTTGTTATGGAATATGACATTCCTTCTTTCGAAATATGGCAACAAATGCCACTACCATTAATAACGAGAACAGAATTTGTGAAATCAACCCGAACGATTACTATTCTCTATAAGAATCTGAACAATTTTGTACTCAGTATATTGTGGAGCATCCACCACTGCATAAATTAAAATCAAAATAAAACAAAAATTCGTTTAGTACACTTGGCTTTTTAAACAATTTTATTTGAGTAACAAAATTTATTTGTCACAAATTAATTAGCAAGAGAATATCTAAGAGTAAGGCGGCGACACTCAAGATTCCGGAAACGGGTCGGTGCTGACGATCAAGTTGACGCGGATCATGGGTGACTTGAATAATCGTGGAAGAGTGATCCACGCATTGTGTTTGCTATCCTTTTTTCCATCCTTTTTGTTGAGTGGGTTGATTGATGTAGAAGTGTGGTGAGTTGTGTTGAGTGGTAAGGTATTATTAGTGTGGTGGCCGCTTGCTGGGTGATGTTCTCAATTGTGGTGTGATATAGAGTCATCAGCTGTGGTGAATTAAGCTGTCTTATTAGTGTGCGTCAGTTTTTTCGGGTAAAGTGGGTGGATGCTTAACTCATTTAAACAGAAACTGCGCCACCTCATGTTGCACGTCTAAATATGAATAAGACTCAGTAGTACATTGCAATTTTTGCCATGGACAAAAATATCGCAAAAAGAATTTTTCTCAAATTTTGTACTTCTAACCAAAATGTGTGTATAGAACCATTGTGATTGTTGACAGAAGTTAATTGAGATTTAGTTTTATCAAAAACACAAGCCTAACAATCGCCTTCAGAGAAGGTTAAGAGATCGTTGAAGAGACGACTCGTTCTGGACGACCTTCGACCTCTTCAGTAATGATGAATGTATTAAAAAAAGTTAAGAATATGGTGCTCGAAAATCATCAGGCAAATGTAAAAGAGATGTCAATAGAGCTCGATGTCTCTCGCTAGTTCGTCCGAATTATTTTTCTGAATATTTTAGATATGAAACGCATTCTGGCACGACTCGTCCATATAAAGCTAAATGCTTTTCAAAGAGAACACCGTAAACTAGTCTCTTTTGAAGTGCTAAATCGTGTGATTTCCGAACCCAAATTTATGGAGGGCATTATAACTTCCTAAGGGATACGAGTTTGACATGCAAACAAATCAACAATCATCGGAATGTGGGGAAAAACATGAGCTGGAACCAAAAAAATCATACCAAAGTCGCTCAAAAATCAAGATGAAACTTATATTTTTTTCGATGTTCGTGGTCTACTGCTTCATGCATTTATTCCGGAGGGATATACGGTCAATATAGATTTCTGTTTAGCCGTGTTGTCATGTTAAGGCGATTGCGTGCGAACATCCGTTAAAAAGGCCTGTAATTATGGAAGAACCATTAATGGATTTTACACGATGATAATGCACAACCGCATCGAGCCACGATTGTGACCAAATTTAAAGCCAAAAACGCAATGAATCCCTTCAATCAACTAAAGTATTCACCAGATTTGCCTCTATATCAATTTTTCTAGTTTCCCAAAATGAAATTTTCGCTCCGTGGAACCCCATTTCAGCAGATCAGAAAGATAAAACAAAGTTTGCTGGAGGCGCTAAAGGCCATTATGAAAAGTGTTTCGAGGACTGAAAGAATCGTTCGCATAAGTTTATTACATCTGATGGGCATTACTTTAAAGGCGATAAAATATATATTGATGAATAATTAAATATTTTGCGTTTTATTTACAATTTTCTGATACTTGTTTTGTCTCAATATATATGTAAATGCTGCAACAAATTGTGATATAATTCGGTGCAGTACTTTCTGAGATTTATGTACATTTTAAGCTAGCAGGGATCAAACGAATTGATGAATTTTCAAAGTTGTCCAAAATTTTTAACAAGTTTTAAATTAAACATAACCTCTAGCTGCATAGCTTTCAGCAAACTTACTCGTTTATAGCTACAAATAAACCATATAACCTAAAAAGGAGAAGACAGCTCTAATAGTGCAAGTTTGGCAATGCCCCTAACAGAAATAGTTTTCACTTAAATATGATTCTTTTCATAAATCCAAGACGCCGTTATATAATAACTTAAATTTCAAACACAATCACTTCACTTTGCTACATAAGTCATCGTGTTCATACAATGTACAAATTCTACCTGGTAATTCGGTAGCTACGCTTCGTTTTCCAAAAATAGCACGAAACCTGACAAATCGCAAACCGATAAACCGAATTTAATTTAACATTATTTTTTATGGAGCACGTGCAGACATAAACTTTTGAGTAACAAACAAATTATGTAAACGTTGCATATCACGTTTCTGTGCAGACAGATCTTTGATTCTGCAGAGTCGCGAATTCTTAAAATTGTTTACTTGTACTAAATATGTATATATATATCTACATACATATGTGTCTATATTCGTGAGTATAAGTTTATATATAAATACATTTTATATGGAGATTTGGAGCTTACTATTTGTAAGAGAAAACAAAACGTCATAATCAGGGGTGTTGTGGAATCTGATAGTTGTCGGAATCAGAATTGAAACCGATCAAAAAAAGCAGTAGGTGTCATGAATTCAGATATTATTGGTTTGATGTTCGAAACAGAATTTGTATCGGTTTTGCTGTCAGAAACAAATCAAGAAGACAGTCGCACACAGATTTGAAAAGGCAGTTAAGAAATCAAGTTATTTTATTGTTACGAATTAATTTATCTTTTTTTCTACAGGAGAAAACATAAGAATAAAACACGAAATGTCTTAATTATTAAATTTTTGGAAAAAAATATCCGATATTTAAGAGGGGAGCCTTTTTAGAGGCTTAAAAAAATCGGTTTTTTTGGAAAGGAAAGAAATAATTGATTGAAGCCAAATTTCTAGGATTTATAATTATATATTTAAACATCATCAGCAAATTGTTTTGATACGAAATCTTTTACATTTGCCTTTGAAAAGCAATTGCCAGATGCTTATCGCATGTGCAAAAGCCAGACGGCGGGCAGGATGCAGGTCGCGATTTCTATCGGAAACAAAAAATTCAAAGAGATTCATATTATTTAATAACTTATGTTCAAGTTAAACTGGAAAAATATAAAATAAAAAGTGTAAAATTTTTTAAGATTAAAAAAAAAAAAAAAATTTGGTCTAAAAAAATTTTACTTTAAATATAAGTATGTTCAAACTTAACTTTTCTTAGTTTTTTTTTAGTTTAAATAGAAAATAATTTAATGTCAAAAATAATAAACTTTACCACAATCCCATTGACGCTCAGTTTTTTTCTATCCTTCCCGCCAATTAAGAAAAATCGTAAAAATGAAAAAAAAATAAATTTAACACCCAAATGCGTCTTTATTCATTGAATAAATGTTATCTTTTAAAATATTTCTTTAATTCGGAACTCATTAAAAACTTTAATTGGATTGCTTGTATGTATTCATTTGCAAGTTTTGTCACATTAGTAAACAGCTGGTTCGAATATTGGTTTTGCGTATGTTCGAAAAGACGAAAATCCAATCAGATTCTGTGACACCATTTAAAATCAGAATTGGTTCGCAATTCTGACAGCTAAGCAATTCTGTCTTGGATTCCACAACACCCCTGAATATGTTGGAATATAAGCCGAAAATTTCGCATGAGGAATAATTAACAGGAATAATTAACTTGGAAAAGAATTGATTTTAGCTAAGTCTTTATAATATATGTTAACTCATTATTGTTGTATATTTTTAATTTCCAATTTTCTGAGCGACGATGATGATTTTTGATGAAATGGAATGGATATTGGTTTTCAAAAATATTTTTATTTGGAAAATTCAAATAAAATTATGACTTCTATAAAAATAATAGAACACGTTTATAGTCGGAATTTTTCAGATATAAAGGTTCAGTTTTAAATTGTATAATAGAGGACTTAGTTGAAGCTGCGCTGAGCTTTAAGTACGCACAAAATTTTAAAGAGCGGGAGTTTTTGGAGTCCGAGTTTTCTGTATAAAAATTATTCCAACAAGTAAGGATGAGCTAAGTTCGGCTAGAACCAAACATTTAATATTCTTACAACTTGCACTAATCAGCGTCAACCAGAGGATCGGCATCCACGCAAGTTTATACGCACGTATACTATGTACAACTCATACACTGACCGACATATTCGGCATAAAGTTCGTTAGAAAAACGAAAGTCATTATACAAAGGGCTTTCCAAAGTAAACAGGACGTAAACTGTCCATAGTTCAGTGAGAATGTTATGACATTTAATTGATTGGAAGTGAAGTTATTGCGTTTTAAGTGAACCCAATTTTCTACGATTTTCGAGCATATCTCGGCCGATTGTGCTCCAATTTCGCATTTGATATTAGTACGAAGTTCATTAATCGTCGCTGGCTTATTGGTATACGAGGTGTGTTCAAAAAGTATCGCGAATTTTGAGTTTTTACAAAAATTATTCAAAGTAATTACCTTATTATAATATTATACACTTGTGCCAAAGGTTTTTCCAATCTTCGAAGCACTTCAAAAAATCATTTTTTTATCTTCTTCAGCTCCTCCTTCGTTGCCGTCTTTATCTCGTCAAGAGAAGCGTAAGGTCGTCCTTTCATGGGCCTCTTTAGTTTAGGGAACAAGAAAAAGTCACAGGGGGCCAGATCTGGGGAATACGGTGGCTGCGGCATCATTAGTGTGTTGTTTTTGGCCAAAAAGTCGCGCACAAGCAACAATGTGTGTGAGCAGGGGCGTTATCGTGGTGCAAAAGCCAATTTTTGTTCTTCCACAAATCAGGGCGTTTCTGGCGGATTGCTTCACGCAAATTGCGCATAACTTATTCCTTATTGACCGTTCTTCCCTGTGGCAAAAACTCATGATTCACCGCGCCCCTGCAATTCGAAAAAAACTGTCAGTTACGATTCGCGATACTTTTTGAACACACCTCGTAAACCATAGACTTGATGTAACCCTGCAGGAAGTACGCTAACGGTGTCAAATCGCTTGACTGAGGCAGCCAATTGACTGGGCCATTTCGCTGTGTGCCTTGTGGCGGCTTTCTATTACAATCATATATTATCCAAGTCTATGACATTCAATTGGAGCCAAAAATATTTGGTTATCATTTAGCGGTAGTGACTCCCATTCACAGTAACGTGTCGGACTTGATTATCACGGCAGAAGGACGGCCCAATGTCTCTCCCGGCCCAACAACCGCACCAACCCGTAATTTTTTCGAGATGCAATGGAGTACGTGTGGATTGCTGCCTGACCAATAATGATATTCCGCTTATTGACGAAGCCATTCAGCCAAAAATGAGCCTCATCGCTGAGGATGACTTTTTCGATGAAAATGCGGATAATTTTCAAATTGTTGTTTAGCCCAATTCACGAACATACGACGATTATGGTGGTCAAGCGGCTGCAGTTCTTGTGTCAATTATATCTTCTAGGGATGTAAACCAATATCTTTTCGCAAAATTCGCCACAGCAATGTCACAGAATTGCCCAACGCTAGATTAAGACGTGTGAGAGACTGATTTGGGTCTTCCTTAATTGATGCCGCTAGAAATATTCTCAACACAATGTGCCCTTTCTGTCTCACTGGTACTTGAAGATTTTGTGCTGAGGCTGTGGATTCAAATTCACTAGACGCTCGATAGTTGATCTGACAGGACGATTTTGTTGACCACAAATTGGGCATAGCGCAGCATAGGCCACTGACTCCGAATTTCGGTTGTAAATTGTAATAATTTCAATTCGTTGTTGGATCGTATATCTTTCCCCGATGAGATGACAAACTTTGCCAAAAAGAAGTGTCAAAAAGTGGGAAAAATTATGGCGTTGTTTGCTGTATATATTGTTCTACGTTTGTAGCTCTCTATTAAAAACTCCTATATTAACATACACAGACACATACAAAAAAATTTTCCTTGGGTTTTATTGAGGTACATCACATACAATCACCAATCTAGGGAGTAAATTCAGCCGAAAGTTCGAAGATCCAATATTAGTTGTATGGGGCCTTATGGAAGTAGCGACCCGATTCAACCCATTTTAGGCACATGAAGTTACTATTGTCAGGAAAGGATTCACTTTAAGTTTCAATTATATATTCCCATATATTGACCAATATTTTCGGTCAAAAGTCAACTATAGATACTGGATCCACATTTTCGGTACCTAGATGCTTGAATAATTATGGTTGGATTTGGGCATTTTTTTTTTTTATGAGATTATAAGTGTTTCCTAAAACATATATAGCATATTTGTCCTTAGAATGAAGAAAATCAGGGCAAAACACCCTCTGGTTCTGTTACCCTTATATAACTAACAACTTGAACTTGATGGTACTTCTCTGGCTTTAATCCTTGTAAATTGCAAGCATCTGGAATATTCGGTTTCACTCGAACTTAGCTTTGCCTTATTTGTTAACTGCGCGTTTCTACGCAAGCGAGCTACTCATTTGCATTTTCATACCTGTGTATGCATATACGAGTACTTGGCTATAGGTATATCTGTATACCAATATGGTCTATGGGTACATAAGTGTGTTCGCCAAGTTGTCTGTTATTGGTAATGGTGTTGAAGTGCTACCATTAAATTACTTAATGGCTTGTGTCAAAGGTAATAAATGTTTGAATTCTCACATCCATTTTTCCGCAGCCGCGTGACGCGACAATGTCAAAAAACAACAACAACATGCACGAGAAAAATGGCACATGCCCCATACACGTGCTCATAACTACATACTCCCATACATACGCACATAAATCATTTTGAATGTATTTTTAGCATACGCTTCGACTACCCATCCCCGCCCCGCCACCGTTATCAATTTTCACAAGCGAAACAGTGTCAGTCAACACCGCCACTCGTTTTCTTGTTGTTGTCGCTCATTTCGCCCGTTATTTTTTTCCCCGTTAAAAGCACTCACATTTAATTTTGCCGTTAAGTTCGATTTTGTTGATTGCTCTTTGTGGCAGCGTACAGCCGCTCGCGCGTCACTACACACCAATGCTTCGGGGCGGGCATGCACTGTTTTTGCATGCGCTTGTATGTGTGTGGATAGGTAGCAAACATATGTAAGGCATGCCTGTCATTTTAACAAACTCAATTTGTCATCAGCAGTTGAAAGTGATTAATGAAAATGTGAAACTCATTTAAGCCAACGTACGAAAAGTTTGCAAAAACTAAAGACGATGGCACGATGGCAGGGAAAAGTAAACAAAATTAATAAAATAAAATTGTTATAAATATGTTACAAACGAAGTACGAAAGTCTAATAACTTACTGAAAAATTGTGAGCAAACATTTGCGACGTTACGGTGAAAGGCGATTTTTTGGCGGTAATTTTTATACAATTATTCCTATATTCGTATGTGTTTTTTTTAGTTATGGAGTTTTCTGGCAGTAAAAACTGTTAACATAGTTGTCAAAGTAAAGAATGTTGACATTTACTTACTTACTGACATTTGTGTTCATTATATCTTGGCAGTGGTAATTCACTAAACAAAGTCCTTCAAACTACCTTTAACTCAACCAAATGACTCTCTTAAAAAAAGAAAAATTTATTTTGGAATTGATTACTTGCTGATTAAAATTATGCATTCCTCTTAAAGTTGTGATATGTAGATAATGTTTACAATAGTGCTGTTTTTCAATTCGTTCTAATTGCCAAATTGTTTCAGCACCCTAACATACCACATACTCGTAGAGCATCAAATGAGTCAGATTTTTGTTACAAATATAGTTATAGACAGTTAGAGGGCCGAAAAAAAAGAAATTTCCAAAATTTTTTCTCAAAAATCTTTTAAATCTATTGGCTCAAAAATTTGTACCTACATATATTACGGTATTTTTTACCTATATTCAAAGACTTAGGATTAGTAAAAATATTTATTTAGAAAGGAACTATAGCTGATCTTCGGGAGCTCCTCTCAAAAAATGCGTTTTACATTAACCACTATATGTGACCTGGTCTACGACAAGCGGGCCTAGGTGTCAGAAAAAAAAAAAATAAATAAATAAAAATAAAAAATTAAAAATAAATAAAAAATTGAAAAAAAAAATTAAAAAATAAAATAATTTTTTGACACCTAAGCCCCCTTTTCGTAGATCAGGTCACATATTTCGAAACTGTATCCTTTGAAATTAAAAAAAATAAACAGATTTCGTTTAAGTAAACATTACAAATCTAGAATTAATCGAAGAATAAGCAAAATAACATTTTTAAACAAAATTACGGTTTCTCAAAACAAAAAACAAAAAAAAAAACGATTTTAGACCGAAAGACTAGGAATTTCTTATTTGGTCCGATTTTCTCCGTTGCCTCTGAATGAAATCTTCGTATGATTTGTAATCTTGTTCAATATCCTAATTCGAATTACGAGAATCTAGCATTAGTTAAACAGCTGTAGTGCACATTTATGATTTTTATTGCATTTTGATCTATCGGTTGAACGAGGGAAGTAACTTTTGGTAACAGTGCGAAACTTTGCTGCTGCCAGTTAAGCTTCCTAAAGATTTAAAGAAGCGTTTACCTTGAAAACACCAATTTTTAGAAAAAAACAAAAAATTTTAACTGCGTAACAAATGATTCGGGAAACCATTATCTGAATAAAGCCGACGTCATCTAAGCGGATTTTAAGCCTTTGTACTCGCTGAGGCGTTACATGGATCTACGGGTTTCAAAAAATCGATTTTTTTTATTTTTCTACAGCAACTCGATAATATTTTGTCCTAAATTTTCAGGATAATCCGAAAAATAGTTTCAGAGATACAGCGTTGAGAACTTAAGCACTCGAGGTTAACTGGGCTACACACATAAATATTTAAACGCTTTTTATCGAAATTGTATTTTTGAAGTTTCTCGAAAACTGAACAGGTTTTTGAGATGCTATTCTTAAAGACTTGGACGAAGGCTTTTTTTTCGATTACAACTATTTGAAAAAAAAAATATGTTGCGAAATTTTCACTGAAATTTGTAGTTTTTGTAAAACTATCCACCAAAAATCTAATTTTTGTTTTTGTTAAGGTATTCTAAGGAGTTATCCTGTCAACGCGAGCGCATCTTATTTCCGAGGGCTAACGAGAAATAAATTAAAATTTTTTTTTTCCAAAAATTGCAGACTCTCTTTGTTAATAGTGTATATTTTTAACAATAAAAAAATTCTAATAAAATATTTCATTTATAAAAAAAATGTTGAAAAAATGCTGTTTTTACCCGAGGAAATCCATCTAAACTCTTAAAGCAGCCTGGATTCTTTGCCTTCCAAATTTCCAAAATTATAAGTTTATGAGATTCAGTGGCGTTTGAGCAACATAAAAACGTAATTTGTCACTTCTCCGACTTTACACCTATGGCGCCCTTTTCAAAAGTGGGGACGTATATGGTTTTGAACTGTAGGAAAATCTACTCTAAAAAATTTACTTGAGTTTATATACCAAGTATAAATGGATTTTAGGGAACACAGGCATACGGATGTTATACACTGATTTTAGCAAAGCTTTCGATAACGTAAATTTCTTGTATCTTTTACATAAACTTGAACTTATGGGCATTCAAGCAAAATTTCTTCAATGAGTCTCTTTTCATCGTTATAATAGAACTCAAGAAAGGATATTCGAGGATGCGTTTCCAGATTCAATTAATGTCTCTTCAGGTGATCCCCAAGGTATCTTGACCCGATTTCATTCTTGTTATTTATTAACGATTTTTTTTGTCATAGGATTTTCAAATATTTTATTACATTTCGACGACGTAAGGCTTTTCAAATCATGTACTTTAGTTGATGAAACAGATTTAAATAATTTCGTTGCTTGGTGAGATTGAAATGATTTGCCAATGCGTCCCAAAAAATGTAAGACAATGTGCTTTTCTCGTAGATCAGGGTTAATCTTATGTAATAAGTAAGACTATTTACTGGATGAAGTTTCTAACTCTGTTGATTTCGAAGTTACTTTGAACCCTCAACCTTATTTTAGTCTTCATATTGATTCTTGAAAGCAAAAGGTTTTCTTAGTTTTGTTAAACGTGTATCGAAAGAATTTACAGAACCTTATGTTACTAAAACACCTTTTACAACTTTGATTAGACATATGTATATGGGAATATGGCTCTGTTTTATGAAACCATAGTTACCAAATCCATTCAAGAGCAGTTTTTACTTTTTCGAATATGCCTCTCGCGACGGTGAGTTATGTTTGCAGGGAGGGTTACCGTTGGGTTATATCTGAGATTGTGAACGAAAATGCTTCAAGAACAGCGTCAGACGACTTTGACTCTATAAGAAAATAATATTAATCCTCCTTCTTCTGGACATGGAGAGATCAGTAATCAATACTAATAGCAATAGATTCCGTATTCCATCTCTATAACAAGAAATCACCATTGTTGCTGAGGGTGTTCCTTCGCTTATGTTTCTGCTCATCAACATTGTAAGCAAACTTATCTTCAAGAGCACCGAGGCTTAGCCTACAACAAATAGAATTATTCTATAGAAAAATACTGTTATTATACTATTCTATAGAACAAAAAAATAAGAAAAGGAAAATTATGCATGCACATATAATATATATATATATTACGGTGATTCAAAAAAAAAAAATTTTTCGATTGGTACTCGGAAAAGTAGGTTCCAAGGCACCTCTAAGAAAGCCTCTCCAAAAACCTATGAGTTTCATCATTCATAATATTTTTTTTCATTGAGTTATAAAATTCATAAGAAAAAAAATGTTTCCAAAAATAATCAAACTTCAACCGTTAATATCTTTTAAACGGTTGGGTTTACGAAAAAATTATAGGAGACTTTTTTTAGGGCATTCAATTTGCTACAAAATCTAAGGAACAAGATATTTTTTCAAGAAGTTGGTAGCGAGATATAAATTTTTCTATCTGATAATAAGAAAAAATAGAAAACTGTATGTAGTAGGACCTTCCCGTTACAATCAAAAACTCATATTTGGAGAGGCTTTCTTAGAGGTGTCTAGGAACCTATTTTTCCGAGTACCAAACGAAAAAAAAAAAAAAAAAATTTTAAAAATTTGAATCACCCTAATATATATATATATATATATATATTTTAATAATGTTTAATGAAATACAATATAAACTGCCCTGCAACCCGTGTAGCGACAACTTCCTACACATATGACACACAATTTAAAAGTGAAAATATCTTCAGATGAAAAAAGTCAGTTCCATAAATTATTTTTCCAGTATTTAGCGAAGCAAAGAAAGCAATAAAATATGTACATTTCTAGTAAATTTAACGCAGACAATGTGAAATGGACAAACAGGCAGACGACATAGCCAACATTCTACATTTTTGCATAATTTCAATGCAATAAATCACAAATCTCATTTCCACACACAGGCATACGCATACATGTGTGTGTGTGTGACGCATGTGAAACTTATTTCCATTTCAACTTAGCATTTAGGTGTCATTTGCTGGCTAGACTTTGTGGCGCATACACCTACACATGCATAGTAGAAGAGCGGATGAAATCACAGCACACAACGCACGTTACACATACGCCATGAGGCACTGGCGCACTGGCGGCGAGTGTGAGTGATGGATGTGCGTGCCGACAAATATTATCTACACCGCAATTTTCAATGTTTGTGGTTCAATAGGCATACAATATTTACGCATACAAGCGCAAGACATGAAAGCACCTATACATTTATGGCTGCGTATGTGAGTGGCTGTGTAGCATGATGATTTTGCGCGCTTTTGCATGGGAGTGTACGCATGTGTGCATTATGGAAATCAATTGCTGCCAACTTCAGTGCATCTAATCGCACATGGCCCATTGATGTGGCGGTCGAATTGTGTGAACCAAAACACGATTGAAAGAGTGATTAAGTGAACGGTAGACTGAGGGAAACTTTAAACGCGCTACATTGAATTGATATATAAATGTGTGAGTGTGCTAACTGAAATTCAGTCCACTGGTAATCATCTGCAAGGCCCAAGTGGTAATCACGTGTGGAGCTTAGCGATTACAAAAGCGCCAAGTGCCAGCCGAAACCACAGAGCCAACTCAATATTAATGTGCCTCACGGACCATGCATGGGTGCCAACAAATGCGACGCTTGGTGAATACCAGCCTAGACAAATTTGCCTAGAACACTGGCATGCGTAGCGGCTGAGTTGTTGCCTATTGCAAGTTATTTCGTGTGGGTGTGTGTTTGATAACAATTGTATATTGATTACCGAGCACACAGCCTTCAAAGCCATTGGCTGTTGTGGGCTTGGCTGCCTGTTTCGCCTCTTTGGCTATGGTTGGAGGAAATCAAATCGATTTGCATAAATATCGACTTTGGGTTGCCGGCATATGGAAGTAACCACAGTTATTTCAGCATTGATATGCATGTGTGTATGTATTGTTTGCATAAACATTTTTAAGTAGAACGATGAAATTAAATTCAAATTTAAAAGACATTTATTTCTCTTCTCCGATTCGAAATTAGTACTTTTATAATAATTAGTACCTAATATAAATTCTAATGTCATTTAAGATATCTCAAGTTCATTACGTCTCTTCTCAAGCGACTTCTCCACATCTACATATCCCTCGTTAGTATGTGAGCCTCGTCAGTATGCTTTTTTTATGGCGCGATGTAAAAAATCATCGACAGACACTCTTGCCCTTACAACTTTAACAACGACACTTAGCTTTAACATGAATTGTCCCTTAAGTATGCATCGTAGATCAAGATAAGCCTATAGCCTGGCTATAACGTCTCAGTAATTTTCGAATGGTCAGAAATTGGTGTTTTTAAAATCGTATTTTCTATCTCATACTTTCCGCAGTGGAAAAATACATATTCAGCATTATCTTTTCCATAATCACAAGATGAGCATATTCCTACCTCGTCATGGACATATTTCTACCCTAAAACAGACATGGCCACTTAGTAACTGCGTCAAGTAAATCAACGTCGTCATCTTTTCTGCTAACCCAGGTTTCAACATTTTTAATCATTGTCTGCGTCCATTTTCTTTGGGCACTGAATCTTGCAGAGATTGCCATTCTTTTAGACTCTGCTATATTTCTTCCTCGCGCTCTTTAGCTATTAGGGGCCTGCTTTTGTTTTTGTTTTTATTGGACACTCTTCTGACCTTTCCAAGAGCTATTATATCAGGCTGAGATCACTCCTGCGGCTTCGTAAGAAACCATACGAAAAGCGCGGGCAACTCTGGTTTCTCATAATCTTTTTGCTTTAGCGCAGTGGCCCATACTAACGCTGCATACTGGGTCACTTTTACCAATAAGAGCCTTCCGCTCTGACTTTGCCCACCTGTGTTAGACATTATTCGACTTAAAGACAATGAGTACCGCTCTTTGGACACATGCAAGCTTCCTAGCTAGTATCGCCTTTTCAGATTCCTCCACCTGATGAATACAACATAGAACATTATTGGTTTGACTATGGTTTAATAGAGCCAAAACCCTACCTTTGAAAGTTTTCTTTCAAGGAAAAGATCTAAGTTTTTACATTATCAAGAGGTTAAAGATGCAAACCTCCAATGGAAAAGAGGGGGATGTTTGGATCTTGTAAATTAACAATATCTGCTCAACTTAGCTTGACGGCTAAGTCGCTTCTTACAGCCGGTTGAATACTACGCTGTGGTACCCCTCGGTTAACTCGTAGACGGTATTTAGAATTTTTTTTAACCGCAAGAACAACTTTGTCAGCGTAGGCTATCACCCGGCTTCGTTTTTCTAGGTCTTTGAGTAGTGTGTTATCCACCAATATTCAAAGCAGTGGGTTGAGTTCTATCACAAAGAAGACTATAAAGACTATTAAGGTGCTTAAAGTTTAATTTCACAAAAAATTTTCAAGGGCTTCAACCACTGCTGTCTGTCGCGTACGTTATAAGGCCTTTTTGATGTTGAGAAAGACGCCTACAAATTCCTCATGCGTAAGGACTTCCTCCAGCTAAAACAATACTTCGTGCAAGGCAGTGTCGACCGATCTGCCTTCGATATAGACAAGCTGTGTGCTTATCAGCTTACCCCTTGGTATTCTGCTTTTTATATAGAGATCCATAAGTCTCTCCAATAAAACGAGCGGTAGACTAATGTACCTGAAATCCTTGGCACCGACGTGAGAACTTTTTTTTGCTTCGGTATAAAAGTACCATTTACCATGGCACTGCAAAAGAAAGCGTCCGCATATTTTACAAAAACTTTTACAGTGAAATAATTAATATGTAATATTGAGCACATTTTTTTCTCTAATATTAACTGATATCTAACACCCAGAGCACTTACAGCCTTGTCTTTACAAATTCGTTGATGGTTTCAAGTAGATATATAGATATACTTAAAAAATATATTATAAGCACCAGAAAATACAAATATAAGTGCTTTTTATGGGGTTCTCTTAATGACTCAATAAAGAAAAAGCAAAATTACTAAGAAAAGAAAAAAAGTAATCAATTGCCTATCTGAGACAATCGCTTAATAATAATTGCCCCGGCAGAAAATAAGCACTTTCCTAATTGCATTCAATAAGGGCACTTACCTAATGCGCGCACATAACCGCATAAATACACACACCACATAAACACACACACACACACTCCCGGGTATTCACGCATTCTTTTCACCCATTCATTCACGCCAGCTATCAGTCATTCGTTGACTCACACCACCCTGCCGCTTATCCACTTATTTGTTAAATAGCTAATGTGGTAAATTGTTGACGTTGGTCATACTCACAGCGCGCTTGGGCTCAGCTCAGCGATGCTCTGCACTGCAATTTGATATTTATTACTCATCCGCCATCGCCGCCGCCGTTACTGTTTGTTGGCTGCAGCATTCGATACTGTCTTGTCTTGGGCGATGATCATTTATTAATTAGACTGCTAATAGCAGCATGAATGATGGTTCAAAATGATAGAAGGAGAAGGAGGAAATATTAAGAAACGGAAGTGGGTGGGAATGAATGCAATATTAGTAGCAGAGCACAGTATAAGATATTTGGTTCCTTAGGAAGCAGCGTAAAATCTCTGTTATAGATTGGTTCGTAACTTGCATGATTGCGAGATATACTATAGATATTTTTTTGCCGTCTTTGCTCTCCTCAGTGATTTTTTTAAGATAAAAATAGGACACTGTGGGAAGCTTTTGAAGCTTAGTAAAGAAAGATTGTGACCTGATTTTCTGTCTGTTAGAAACAACCTCTTCTGAAGTCATTATTAGTCATATGAAGACCTACGAACTCTAAGTTTGAGGTTTCCAATACGGCTCTGATGACCACCATATAACAATAGAACCCCTCCTCAATGTATTGGCATTATTTGCTAATTTTTCAAGAAAAAACTGAGAGACTTTATTTAATTACGGAAATTAATGAGCAAATAATTGAAGTTCCATAAAGAAAACTGAAATGAAAATGAACCAAATGCGCTTCACAATTCTATTAAAAAAAACTTACTGTAAGCGCGACCACACTCGAAAAAATCTTACTTTTAATTGCCTCAAGTTTAAGCCCGGCTATCCACTCTAAAACTAACATTGCACTTTGGCTGTGAAGCATTCTTTCCAACACCATTCATTACGGGTTACAATAAGTGTGAAGAAAAGAAGTGAAGACAATAAAAATGGAAGCAGCAGCAAGATGCATTCATTAACGTGGACTCAGCTCTACCTGCTGTAAGGCGATAAGAGAAAACGCGCAAGAATTAAAAAACGAAACGCAACCAGTTAAGACGAAAAGCACACAAACCACCAAAGGCCAGTTGACTAAAGTGTCTATGAAGTGTTGGCGCAGGCAAGCGGCGAATTGCATGATAAAAGCAAGACACACAAATACACAAAAAGCCAGATAAACAATGACGCAAGTTGAGAAAGAAAAAGGAAGCCAAATTGATAACATAATGCCATCGCAAGCGTTGATTCGCCAGCCAGTGCGCTTGAGTGTAAACTATTCAATGTCACACTGTGCTGCACACGCCGTGGCAATTAGCGATAACGCTTATGGCACTCAACACACCTACAAACATAACATAATAACGGTGCCGCAGTTTAAAGCCTTGCTAACGATATGTTGGTTTCAGCGCCTGCACAGTCACACTCACTCATGTGAAACTTTGTAACGCTGATGTGTTTCCGCTTAAATTACCAGCACTGTGCCACACCTCCAAGGCTGTGGAGATGCAGCCACTTTATTGATTTGTAATTAAGCGCGCCATTGGCCTTACGGGCATCCGTTTGATATTTACCACCACACTCAGGCTGCCGCCGCCGCCGCCGATACCACATGAATGCCATGCAGTTACCAAGTGCTAAATTTGTGTTTGTTTCTAGCTATATATGATAGTTGTTCTTGTTGCTTTATCCTTTCATCAGTTTGTTGGTTTAGTCATCGGCTTTCATAAGCTATTTTGATTCGATAAACTTGCTTTCCCTTTTTGCTGAGTTTTCCCTGTGCCCAAAAAATAAGGTGGCATTGTATTTATTTCACCCCACTCCATCTAGTAATCAAACAGGTAACGAAACATGCCATGCTGCTCATACCAGCAGAAGGCTTCGGCAAAGATAAGATAATGTTGACTCAACAAATGAAGGCCCTAGGGGAAGACACACCACTGGACCTTCTTCCAAGGACCGGCGTTATGAAGAGCGTTAACTTTGCAAAGAATTTCAGAGTTAAGGCATAATGGAACGATCCCACGCTTGATCTTCTACTGAGTGGCATCACTATCCGGTGGTACACTGACGGCTCGAAAACACAGGAATGCATTGGAGCAGGCATAGTTTGGCCGCATATAAAATTCTCCATACCAATAGGACTATTTTTGAGCAATTTTCAAGCAGAGGCCTTCGCTATAAGTCAATGTGCAGAAATCGATATCCACCTCAACTATCGCCAACGTAACACTATAATTAGCGACAGTCAAGCGGAACTAAGACAATCTCAGCGTATGAGGTCATATCGCTTTTAAAGGAGGAGTGTGTATAGGAAGGCTGAACTGCATATCAGTTTGCAACCGTATATCTAAATAGAGAGGAGAGAACGTAATAGGCAGTAGACAGTAGGAATGCACTATGCAAAGGCACTTCTGGGAGGGTACAATCGTGCAAGGTTTAAGGAAATGATCAACTTTCTTCGTAATCGCCTCCTTGTCGCGCTCTATACATGACCGTGCAGGCACAGAAGGCATTTGTGCAATATGAACATAGAATCTTGCATACACTACTGCTTCTGCGACATGGAACAAGAGACTACAAACAACTGATTCCGGATTCAATCACGCCCAGCAGGTTCCGGGAATTTTTCAGGATGATGGATCTTTCTCAACACCCGCGCCGTTAGTTCTGCTTTCTTCAGACTGGACAAGGAAGCAAAAGAAATGGGTCTGGCAGTGAACGAGGGCAAGACGAAATATCTCCTGTCATCAAACAAACAGTCGTCGCACTCGCGACTTGGCACTCACGTCACTGTTGACAGTCATAACTTTGAAGTTGTAGATAATTTCGTCTATCTTGGAACCAGCTTAAACACCACCAACAATGTCAGCCTAGAAATCCAACGCAGGATAACTCTTGCCAACAGGTGCTACTTCGGACTAAGTAGGCAATTGAGAAGCAAAGTCCTCTCTCGACAAACAAAAACCAAACTCTATAAGTCACTCATAATTTCCGTCCTGCTATATGGTGCAGAGGCTTGGACGATGTCAACAACGGATGAGTCGACGTTGCGAGTTTTCGAGAGAAAGGTTCTGCGAAAGATTTATGGTCCTTTGCGCGTTGGCCACGGCGAATATCGCATTCGATGGAACGATGAGCTGTACGAGATATACGACGACATTGACATAGTTCAGCGCATTAAAGCCAGCGTAGGTCATGTTGTCCGGATGGATGAAAACACTCCAGCTCCGAAAGTATTCGACGCAGTACCCGCCGCGGGAAGCAGAGGAAGAGGAAGACCTCCACTCCGTTGGAAGGACCAAGTGGAGAAGGACCTGGCCTCGCTTGGAATATCCAATTGGCGCCAAGTAGCGAAGAGAAGAAACGACTGGCGCGCTGTTGTTGACTCGGCTATAATCGCGTAAGCGGTGTCTACGCCAGTAAAGAAGAAGAAGAAGATGAATCTTTTTGTCCATATGTGATGAAAGGAGGGCTCAATAGACCATAAATCGCATCGCAAAGCCTTAATTTTCTCATCTACTACTAACATTTGACTTTAAGCAGGTATTGTATGAAAGGAAGGTGTTTCTTGCCTTATTCTGTCAATTGCTTTAAATATTAATTTTATTTCATTTCTGGGCTTATTACGGTTTGTAAAGTGTACAGAAATGTATTCGGTAAAAAGTCTGAAGTAGTTTTATTTAAATGTAGCACAAAAATCTTCTGGAAATTTTATTTAAAATAAAACTTGCATTTTAAGTTCCACAATTTGTTTGGTCACAAAACCTGCGAGCACATTAAAATTGCCGCATAATTTCTCAGCTCAACTATTTTTCTCCAACTTTAATTCAAAATGAAAACAATAAGAATATCAAAATTACAAATTCTGTGCGACAATTATTCATAACTTGAAAAACAAAATGCTGAAAGCCGGAACTTATCACTCACTGGTAATGGACAGTGCTCAAGTAGCTACAGCTCACGCTTACCCAGCAGGTGCGAGCTTGACAAAGTAAATTAATATTGCATTTACTGTAAGACAATCATATTATACCTTATAAATTTCCTACTGGGCAGTTAGGCATACCGGTTAAGGCCATCATCAGTGTTGACTGGTGACTAGAAATAAGAAATAGGGAGAAGCGCAAACTCTTAATAATGTCTACAAGAGTATTCATTATGTGTTGTGTGAAGTGGAAAAGTTGCCATTGCGTGGCAACACTCAAAAGTTGTAAATAAATGCCACAACAATGACGGCAAAAGTTGACAACACAAAAGAAGTTTGCACAGAAAGTATGCAACTAACTCAAGTAGCTAAGCAAAAGTGCCCCCGAAGATGCCACAGAGGCGCTGGCGCTGAGACACAGCCGCGCATAGCAAGTAGGCCGAGTACACGCACGCACGCACACACACATACACATACAAGCACACTTGCGTGAGCCTAACATGTAACTGTTGAGATGCAAAAGTTTGGCATTAACGAAAACTTACTGCAGCGTGTGCAAGGAGGCATAAAGAAAAGCAACAGCGAATTGTGGCGTGGTGGAATACAAAATGATGGTAACCACCAACTGGCGGCCAAATGAATTTATAATCAGCAAGTTTTCTGCTTAAGTAAGTTTTATTCACACAAAATTTTACCGAAACACGCAAAAACAAAAAGTTAAAAATTAGTTAACAAATCTATTTTTAATGACATTTGCTGGCCGTCGTGCTGAGAATGTGGTTGAAAGCTTTAAATATTTACATAATTGTAGCAGTACGTTAAAGTGGCATAAGCGAAGATATGCCACAATAGGTTCTTTAATTTTTTCATACACAAATAGGTAAATGCATAAGTTTTGTTTTTTTGTTTATTGAAATTCTTTGCTCTCGATTTTGAGGATTTTTTTTAACATCTCATATTTAATTACAAAAGAATTCAATTCAAGAATATTTTATATGAAACACAGTACATATGAAAATAAATTTTATTCATAACTCTTTCTAAGTTTTCAATAAACTTATGTGGGATAGTATGTTGCGTCTCCAAAAACAACCCAGTCAAGAACTTCACTTCATATGTATTTTGCTAACAAATATATAGGCAGAGAGGTTGTCTGATGCAGACATACAGTGAAAAGGATAAATAAGATTTACTCAGAAGTAAATAAGTGAATAAGTGAAGTGTATAAGTGAACAGCGTAAGAAAGTGAGTCGTTTTAGCCGTGTCTCTATGTCTGTCTAACTGTGTTCGTTTTGACATGACATATTCATGATGTTTTATATCGATTATTTTCCTAGACATTGCTCAAATTTCCAAACATATTAGTCAGATCGGATAGCTATAGCATACATGTACTATCCATATAACGGTTAAACTAACTAAAACTAACTACTACTAACTAAACTACTAAAAGTACGATAATTCACTCAATATTTTACGGAAACAAAGAACAGGCAATTCATATAAAACGCTCTCTCTAATAACGGTGTTTCCATTTATCTAAAATTTATCAAATAAGGCAATACATCCCCTTCTTCCCATATACCTAATATTCGAATTCCTAAACATTCGTTTGACTTTATAGCTTATGCTTATTAGCCAATCTGTCAGGTTTCTTACTTTACAAGATGCGAGAAATCCTTCCTTTTTGTATTTATTTTTAAGAATTTCAATGAATCGCTGATAGTTTCATCTAATTTGGCTCACGAAAATATACTTTAATGTTGTTAGTATCGATTCAGCGCCGAGAAATACAAATTTCATATGCTTCGCAGATCTACATTGAGGTGCGGAACAACAAGCGTAAAAGACTTTTAGACTTTTTTGAAGCATGCAGAAATCTGCACATGCATTTATGGTATCATTATGACCTATACTTTGCATTCTTTGCTTTTTTGTTTAAGTATGAACTTTCACGCAAAGCGAGAAAAGTTTTATGTGAACGGGCCTTAAGAGGCACATCATATATAATTTTGATACTTCATCTAGTCACTTGAACTGCAGAGTTCCTAACTATCCAAGACGAGTTACAGATAACACTGAACATAAGCATAGCAGTATTCCAGCGCCTCTCGCATGCCTTCCCTGCGCTTTCTTCAAGTAAAGTCGCTATTTATTCCCATCCACCTTCCATATAATATCAGTAAGTAGTAGTTCTTTCGAGACCATGTAAATAAAAAGCAAACTTGTTTTTCTTCGAAACTCTTGCACATGATATTGGTGTTCCTTAATGTCTTCAAGGCATTTTATCTCGACCTAGTCATTTTTACAGTCTTTCAAAAATTTCATTTTTATCGATTTAAGAGACTTTCTTATTTTCTGTATTGGTTCGGTAGCCAGGTGGATAGCACCACCGGCAATCTCATTAGCAATTTCTTTAACGGAATTCCTTGAACCCAGTATATGCAGCCATTTTTCGGCAGCTGTTACATCTACTGCCTCTCTGCTTCTAAGCATATAAGTGATTATTAGCTTAATAGCCGTCTGGATATTGACGTATATAAGTCAATAAATATGAAGTTCTTTATGTTGTTTTCTGTGTTGTTAACTATCTCAGCCGGCTTTCTCTTTGAGATTTTGCTAAGAACATTTACCATAACAAAGCAACGTAAAGTAAGATTGGTTTGATCTCAATATCTTAGGGTGTATCTTCTTAAATGCATTTAGGGCACTATAGGATTTTTTCGCTATTACCAATAAGTAACCGTAAGGGTGGTGTCCGTATAACCCCCTAAGCAGTTCTTGTTTGCGCTAATCTGATCAATCTGACTACACTCCGTTCCGCGTTAATCATCCTGCAGCTCAGTAGAGGTTTTGTACAGCTCTTCACAAATAATCTATTTTTTTGTTGCCCTGGATATCTTGACAAATTTTGATGGCTGCAAGTGTCCAGGTTAGAATTTGTTAAAGGAAGTATTGAAAGTGAAAGTTTTTATGATATTTGCATTTCTTATATTTTGATCAATTATCGGCTTATTGGTAATAAAATTTAGTTATCCAGTCAGGATTACCGTTCCACGCCTCTTTTTTGTACATACATATAAACACGTGAGCTACACTCTCAGGCTCTACGGCTCTGCGTTACTCATAACTTCAAATTAATTAGGTTTAGGCTATTTCCTCATACTAACTAAGTTCCAGCTCTCAGCGACGATCGACGCTGTATGAAGCACCGGTTAATTATGTTTAGAAAAATTCAATTTAAATTTAGGCGCATTATTTGTATAAAATATGGCTCCTCACTCTGCTCAATATAAAAGATTTTTAAGATTTTGGATTTCAACTTACTGACTCAGTTACAATTTATACCAAAGTATTTTAAGTTTAACCTAGATGAACTTAAGTAGCATTTACTCGCGTTTTCAATCAGTCATATGCAGAGTTTGACCGTTTTTAGGGGCTTTTTAAAAATTTTAGTCGGAAATAACGGGTGATTTTTTTGAGGTTAGGATTTTCATGCATTAGTATTTGACAGATTACGTGGGATTTCAGACATGGTGTCAAAGAGAAAGATGCTCAGTATGCTTTGACATTTCATCATGAATAGACTTACTAACGAGCAACGCTTGCAAATCATTGAATTTTATTACCAAAATCAGTGTTCGGTTCGAAATGTGTTTTGTGTTTGTGTTTTGTTCAGCGATGAGGCTCATTTCTGGTTGAATGGCTACGTAAATAAGCAAAATTGCCGCATTTGGGGTGAAGAGCAACCAGAAGCCGTTCAAGAACTGCCCATGCATCCCGAAAAATGCACTGTTTGGTGTGGTTTGTACGCTGGTGGAATCATTGGACCGTATTTTTTCAAAGATGCTGTTGGACGCAACGTTACGGTGAATGGCGATCGCTATCGTTCGATGCTAACAAACTTTTTGTTGCCAAAAATGGAAGAACTGAACTTGGTTGACATGTGGTTTCAACAAGATGGCGCTACATGCCACACAGCTCGCGATTCTATTGCCATTTTGAGGGAAAACTTCGGACAACAATTCATCTCAAGAAATGGACCCGTAAGTTGGCCACCAAGATCATGCGATTTAACGCCTTTAGACTATTTTTTGTGGGGCTACGTCAAGTCTAAAGTCTACAGAAATAAGCCAGCAACTATTCCAGCTTTGGAAGACAACATTTCCGAAGAAATTCGGGCTATTCCGGCCGAAATGCTCGAAAAAGTTGCCCAAAATTGGACTTTCCGAATGGACCACCTAAGACGCAGCCGCGGTCAACATTTAAATGAAATTATCTTCAAAAAGTAAATGTCATGAACCAATCTAACGTTTCAAATAAAGAACCGATGAGATTTTGCAAATTTTATGCGTTTTTTTTTTAAAAAAAGTTATCAAGCTCTTAAAAAATCACCCTTTACAAGCTGGCTATAAATACAATGTTCTAAGTGAACAATTTCATCCAAAGCCATGCACACACTGTAGTAATAAAAATAACTTTATATTGATTAGATCTGAATGAATCGAGTAATTAGCTTAATTTTAGGATTTAAGACAGAATTGAGTTCAATTTTAAGCCTAAAATAATATAATATAAAAATAAATACAACTGTTTGTTTGTTTTAGAATTTGTTCCACTGTTAGAGTTTGTTAGGCGTGTTAGGTATACTATACATTTAATTGAGTATGTAAATCAGACATTTAGGAAAAATAACTTATAGCTATTGAAGCTGGCTGAAATATTCTCAGCCTTTAAATGCGTAACTAATTAATCTTCAAATTGCGACTTGTGGAAATGGTTGTCTAATTTCAGCTTCGTATGTATCGAAACTAAAAGTTAAAATAAGCTTCAGGAATAAAAAATTTTCCATACATGAATATGACTTTGAACGTTCAGTTTTTATGGCCACTATTTGTTATAGTATATAGTTCGATCTGAATCATTTATTCGGAGGTTGTACTAATGGCTTGAACAATAAACTGTGTTAAATTTTGTGAAGTTTGTATAACAGCATTGTGTTTTAGACATCCGATTTAAAAAATTGCTTCGGATATTGTAGAAGTATTTTGAATATATTCTTTGCTAAATTTCGTAAAGATGCCTTTTCGAATGGAAAAGTTTTGCACATAAGCACCTGATTCTGAACGAACGGTTTGTATAGCAACAATAGTGGTTCGATCTGAATAAATTCTTCCAAGACTACTATTACTATTATCTTAGAAGAAAGCTCCTGCCAAATTCCTGGAAGATATTTCGTCAAATACAGTAGTTTGCTATACATGATCTCCCTCCCTGGATTTCGATCAGCTGTGTGTGTTGAGAGTGTGTGTGCAGGTGAATTACTCAAATACTGAGGCAGAGTTCACGTCTATACAGAAAGGCGTCACAAATCCAATCAGCTAGCCATGTTCATCATTTAAATATTATTTTATAATATACGCTGTGCAGAGTATAAAAATAATTTAAATATAATTTTTAGTTCAGTTTAAACTATTACAGAGAAATGAAAAAAATTACGAATTTAACGTGAAGACTTATGGAAACTTGGAATATTTCCCTGCTTGCAATATTGCTGAGCATTTAGAGTTTTTTATTTGCTGAAAAAAGCCTTAAAACATAACGCTGAAGGCTTCTGAAAATCTGCCATAACTATCAGCGCCAAGGGTATATAAATGTGAGAAAAGCAAATTCCTTACAATACTTCTTCTGCTTCTTCTTTGCATGCTGAGCACTTACAAACAAGAATATGTGCACACATTTCAAAATCACTTATAATAAGTGCAAATACATGCATGCATACATTACAATAACAAATATTTATGAATAAAAGAAAAACAATGACACTAATACGTCTGCGCCATTGTTGCATGCAACATAACTGGCGACGACTGCTCGCACCAACGTTGCTGCTGCCGCCGCAGTGGAAAGCTGAGCAGCAACTCAGCACCTACATATACAAGTGAAAGTGTGTAGAGCAGCGGTGGAGTCAAGCCCCATGCGTCAAAGCCAAGAAGAGCAGCAGCAGCAGCAGTGACGAGCCAAAAAGCCAACCAACCAACCAGAGTTGCTACGGGCGAGCTGTGGGAATAAACTGAAGTGTATTGATAACAAAATGTATTGTTGCATGAATGCGTAGCGCACTGATGCTCTTGCTGCGCCAACAGTTTTGCTTTAAAATGCAATTCATTTACCGCTGGTGCGGTGCAGACGAGCGTTCGAGTGTTTGCTCCCTGTTTGCATAGACATGATTGCATACAAACAATTCCCAATGAATTTTATTAGTATTGAAAGGAAATAAAAGCTCATATTGTATGCTGCGGGTGCTGTTGCATGTTGATGTGCGTTTGTGTGTGCGAATAAAATGACAGAAATAATAACAATAAAGTGCTTGTATGCGATTGCAAATGGCAATGATTTCTACTGCTACCAACAAATGCATTTGGTTGCTGCATTGTTAGAGTGCTTCATATACATACATAGATATATACATATATAATACCTACAATAAAAAACTCTACCGTACGATTTTACAAAATATATATAAATTACGGTGCATGCATTCTAAATATTTTATTAAGTTTTAAGTTTCGAATTTTGAGTTTTAAAATTTTAAGTTTTAGTTTTTAGTTTTAAGTTTTTAATTTTGAGTTTTAAGTTTTAAACTTTAAGTTGTAAGTTTTAAGTTTTAAGTTTTAAGTTTTAAGTTTTAAGTTTTAAGTTTTAAGTTTTAAGTTTTAAGTTTTAAGTTTTAAGTTTTAAGTTTTAAGTTTTAAGCTTTAAGTTTTAAGTTTTAAGTTTTTAAATTTTAAGTTTTAAGTTTTAAGTTTTAAGTTTTAAGTTTTAAGTTTTAAGTTTTAAGTTTTAAGCTTTAAGTTTTAAGTTTTAAGTTTTAAGTTTTAAGTTTTAAGTTTTAAGTTTTAAGTTTTAAGTTTTAAGTTTTAAGTTTTAAGTTTTAAGTTTTAAGTTTTAAGTTTTAAGTTTTAAGTTTTAAGTTTTAAGTTTTAAGTTTTAAGTTTTAAGTTTTAAGTTTTAAGTTTTAAGTTTTAAGTTTTAAGTTTTAAGTTTTAAGTTTTAAGTTTTAAGTTTTTAAATTTTAAGTTTTAAGTTTTAAGCTTTAAGTTTTAAGTTTTAAATTTTAAGTTTTAAGTTTTAAGTTTTAAATTTTAAGTTTTAAGTTTTGAATTTTAAGTTTTAAGTTTTATGTTTCAAGTTTTCAGTATTTAGGATTAGTGTCATCCCCATGAAACCCAATAAAAGTGGTTTATACATATTGTACTATAAGTATAGCTGGCATTTCAAAATAAATGTATGAGACTGTAAAAATAATACATTTATTTTTATTTATGTATATGTAAGTAAATATTAAAGCAATATAGTGTATTTAAGTTGTTGAAGCAGCGAATGCCAGCGTACGCTCACTACCACAATTTCACTCCAAAAGTAGGCTGCTGCCACAGTTTGTTGCACCATCAGCATGCATGCAACAGTGAACAATGAACAAAGCGAATGAATAAATGCAACATTTCAACATGAACTGCCAGCTGCAATGATAAAATACACACTTATACATATACTCAAATATGTGTGCGTGTGTGTATGTGAATGTGGAAGAAGCACTCATGTATGTGCTGGCAAGCGTTCTAAGTAATACAAAATGTACCAACACATATACATAGTTATATAATACATACGCTTATGGTGAGGCACTCATGTTGCATTGATGAGCGCTGAATGCCGTGGCACGGAAGTCTAAGTAGTTTTTCGCTGATTCACCAAGAAATTGCAAATATAAATAATAGAAATGGAAATTGTTGCATACAAACGTAGCGGAGTGTAGTGGAGTATGTTGCAATGAAAGATAATGAAACTTGCTCTGCGCGGACTTGGTGGCAGAAATTTAAGACGCAACCCAACTGCGAGCAAGAAGTTCGAAAGATATTGTGGGAGAAAATGCTATATTAAACTTTTGCTAGATTTTGAATGAAAAATTGCTTGCATGTAATATTTATAACGGAATAAGGAACATTTTGGAAAATAGGGAAAAATAGTAATAATATTATATATTGTGTATATGACATACTCGCATGCTCATAGCCAATATTCAGCGAAAGCTTGAGAAGAAAGTGGCTTGGTACGTCGTGCTTTCGCTGCAGTTCAGAGCCCAGGCCATTGATGCTTGGATTGGTAGATGATACAAAAATTACATATTTGCAAGTATGCCCTATAAATAACTGTATGGTTTGTTGTCCTCTTTCCAACGGGGCTCTGATTAATTTAAACTGAAATGCTTGATGTACATACTCCCAAATATATTGAATCAAATATTGCACAAACTTGTATGCGCAGAAATATAATATGGCGAAAAGCGATTCTTTTATGTATGTGTGATTGCTAAAAGAAATAGGAGCAACTTACTTCAAGTTACTATGATTGACCAATAATGCAATTTTATTATATACATAAGTAGTCTTGTTTCCAAATTATTTATATGACAGTTGGACTTGATAAATCAATCAGTCATTTACAGAAGAAAACAGCAGAAAATGTAAGAATTGGGCTTTCAGACTAAATTGATAAAAGTATTTACAAGAAAATGGAAACTCTTAAAAAATTATATTTTTTAGTGGTATTATATGCTTTCAAAATTTAATAATAAAATTACCTCTGCTTCCCCATTGCGGTTCTCTGGCTATTCCGTAGGACTGTAATATAGTTCTTATAAAACATGTACATATTTACTTGTATAAGTATGTGTATAATTCCAGTAAATTGAAATATTATTTCAGTGGATTCTGGTTCTTTTCAGTTTACATATTTAGTTGAAGGTTGTCGGTGGTTTTCTTTGTTAATGATCACCTTTTCTCAAGTGTCTTTTAACTTTTGGGAATATTTTGATAATTTTTGTATATAAATTTCGCTCTCGCTTTCTATCTCCCACTCTTTTTTCTCATACAATATTTCTCTCTTTCTTACTATTTGCTTTAGATTTTTTTCTTCTTTCTCCCTTCCTTTTCACTCTCCATTTTCATACAAAAGCTAAATTATTTTGTAATTATTCGATTATACATATTAGAGTTCTAAGATATGCTCATGCTTTACAACCTTCCATCCTTATAAAGAATATCCTAAGGGATAGGAAAATCAATACTCAACTTACTGTCATATAAAAGCAAATAAATCCATTTGTATAACATTGAAATTGAGTTTTCAATGGGTGGTATACTGAAGTGAAGAATAACTCTTAATTTTCGCCAACTACTGAATTCAACATTGTGATATTGCGTAGTTTAAATGATTTGTTGTTTCGTTCTTTGCAGACGTTCCGTGTCGCGGCATTTAAACAAATCCAGAAAACTAGATTTGAAGCAATATCTTTAATATTCTTTCTAGTACTATGCTGACAATTTTTTCTATTTAAAAATATAGTTGCTTATCAGAAAATTTCAAGCGTTTAAACAAGTCAAACAGAAAATTGGCAACAGCGCATTTTTGCGGTCTTGGGCAGACGTCCCGTGTCGTGTTTTTTCTATTTAAATATATAGTTGCTTATCAGAAAATTTCAAGTGTTTCAAAAAAGTCGAACAGAAAATTGACAACAGCGCATATTTTGCGGTCTTGGGCATACGTCCCGTATCGAGGCATTTTAGTAAAACCACAAAACAAGATTATCAGTAATATATTTAAGATTCTTTCTATGTGCTATACTGACATCTATTTAAAATCACAGCTGCTTATCAGTTGCCTCCAAATTTCAATTGTTTTAAAAAAGTCTATCCGAAAATTGGCAACAGCGCATTCTTGGTAGATGCATTAGTTTATTGATGAATGAGAGACTGTGCGTCTGTGTCATACTGTTTCTCTTATGCAATGCAAGCTAAATATTCCAAAAATGCTAATTCGCTGAAAATAAAGTAAAGAGTGTAAAAACATTTTAAATTTTCGATTGCAAAGCTCAGATAGCCTTGATGCTCACTGCTCAATAAAAGAGTGCATAATATTCCACCTTTTTTCAACGCATCGCTGCCAAGCCTTGCACCCAAATCTACTTTAGTATACACAGCATTGGGACAAACCTTCCATTTTATTTTTATTTTTTGATGAATATTCAACGCCATTGTTGCGGTCATGTCGTCGTGGTCGCTCGGTAGTTGGCAGGCAGCATGTAGCGGACAATGTTCGTGTAAGCATGGGTCAAGTGGAAGTGAAATATTTTATGCGCCGTAACTGGTCGCAATTTTCAATGATTCAGAGGACGTGCTACACAATGTCACATAGACATTTATGCATATAGCGAATACGTACAGACCGTGTGAGGAAGTGCGAACTGTTTAGATGTGTAACATGCTTGTGGAAGCCTAAAATTATAACGATAAAAGATTTCAAGAGTTTCGGAGCAGAATCGCATAGAAAGCAAACTTAACAACTTAAGCCAGCATGAGATATTTTACTCTTTTCTCGTCTTCTTGTGTTAACCTTCAACTTTTATAATACTTTACACTTTTCCTAACTACCATATTAAATTTATATGCAGCACCCCATCTGTTGATAATTCTTGTCTTTAGAAATTTATTGCATTTGTTAGCTGTTAATACCTTTTAAGTAACTAATTTTCCCTACAAGGTTGTTCACACAACGAGTGTTGTCTCGCCTGCTTTACTTGTCGGCACCGCACTCGCCCACGATTTGTATGTATTTCAATTTATATGTTTTCCCTTGGCTATGGGTATTTGGGTCTCATTGCAGAGCATCAGAATGTATTCACTACAACAATGTTGAAAATTATTTGCTACTCTTTTGTCATTTCTGTGTGGTGTGCGGTGCTGGGAAAAGCGCAAAAAATTTAATGCATAATGCATTTCGTATCTTTGCGTTTTACATTATTTATATATGTGCGAATGTATGCAATTTTCTAGCTGGCTTAGCTGACCAGCGTGCCAACGCCCACGAAGCGCGCTACAAAGTGCGAATGTTAGCTTCTTTGGGAATAACGAAATCGATGGAAATTGTCTATGAAATAGTTGGGGTTTATGGAAGATGATGAAATGTTTGGGGGATTTTGTATCGAATTATGTTTGGAACCTGACTTTGATTGCTTTTAAGTAACATTACACGATTTTTGAGAAACTTTGAAGTGTTAAATCTAATTCATGGTGAGCTGAGTCGATTGGTCTTTGTCTGTGCCTATATATACAGATTTTAAGATATGTTTTTGAGATATCCAACTGAAGTTTTATACACATCCGCTTCTCCTAAAAACGCTGCTCATTTATCAAAACCGTTGATAGCAGACCTCTGTGGCATATGTCAGTCAAACAAATTGAACGATTGGCATCAAGTGCTTGTATGGAAAACTTTTAAATTTGACGTGAGATCTTCACTATATATTGGCATGAATTCGTTTTGAAGGCAAATCTACAATATTCGAAGAAATGTTCTAAATTGAACTACTTTAGCATATAGCTGCCATACAAACTGAACTATGGGAATCAATTGCTTGTACGAATAACCTTTTCATTTGGCGTTATATCTTCACGAAAAGGAAATTGTTCTGATTTTATTACTATAGCAAATAGAGATCTAGATCAAGAACAAGTTTTTGTGTGAAAACTTTTTTATTTATTATGCTTCATTATTTTCAAAAATCGAAGTTGCTTTCAATTTGCACAATTTTCGAGAGTAATTAACGGTGAATTACTTCTCAACACAGCTTTTCTCGACTTTGTTTTCAATTCTTTAATTGTTGGGAATACTTTTTTGCTAGTTACGTGTGGATATTTGCAAGAAATATCAAACTTTAGAAGAGAAAGTTTAGTGAAATTTCCAAGAAATCTCAAAATTTAAAAGACTCCGTAATATTGTTGCTATTAAATTTCAGAATTACTGGGATCGAGTCGCAGATGAAAAAAAAAAATTCATACGCAGTCAAGACTTAGAAATATACCAATCAAAGACAATATTTTTATTTTTCATTGAAACGTTTGTCAATAGCAGTAAAAATAATACATTTTTACCATTATTCCCTTATCCAAAAAACGTATACATACTTAAAGAAATTTCCATATATTTTCCATATTTACATATATGCATAACGGTATATTGTATTTTTATTAAATTACGCTTTATTTATTATTTACTAACTACTACACGCAGGTGGACAACCGCGTGTAAACAGACTACAGCAACGAAGTGTGTGTATTGCTGGCAGGCATTGTGATAAGGCAAGGTCGCGTATACGCAGTGTTGTACAACATTTAGAGCGCAGCAGCCAGCATAAGCGTCATGCTCATGCACTTGTTTACACGCTATGTATAATTCAACTTCAGAAAGTAAATTAATTATGTATGTATGTATGTTAATGCGAAATGTTGTAAGCGTGTATATATATGTGGTTGTGGCTATATGAGCTTATATAATTAGCCCGCATTGCTTTCGAAATGCACTTAACGCCTGAAATGACAAATTGGTCGGACAGTGCGTCAGCGACTTACACAGACTAATGGAAATAAACACCAACAAGAGCAAGGCGCTTAAATGCATATACATACAAATACACGAATTACACACATACACATGCACATTTCATGATTACTGCGTCGCTCTCTCACCCTCTTCCTCACGCTATCACGCTGTCTACTTTGCTTTGGCCCGCATTAAAATTAGCATAATAAACTGAGTTTGACTTAAAACCAGCAACTGCTGCGAGCAAAGTCTGAAAGCGAAAATAAAACTCTCATAAAACATATTAAATGCGACCGGGCGTGAAGGTAAAAGCGAAATGCATATAAAAACACACTAAGCAAAGGAAATAAAAATAACATTAATTTTAAGTAAATGAGAATTGAAGATTAAAAGTTGACACCCAGCAGCAAATGCGGATTATAACAAACATCAAAGGTGACCACAAAGTGCGAATTTAATAAATTTAGCATATAACAGTGATGTTAAAAATATGTGAATATGTGTTTAAGCAGTGTGAAAAAGTTAGAGCGAACAATTTTAAATATTTTTTTTTTAATGAATTTTTCGATTTTCATTGAAATTAAAAATTTTTTTTTTAAGTAAAAAACCAGAAATTAAAAAAAAATGAAATTAAAAACATATAAAAAATCGCACTCGTTCACTTTGTCGCAATCCAATAACAGTGATGTTAAAAATATGTGAATACGTGTTTAAGCATTGTGAAAAAGTTAGAGCGAACAATTTTGATTTTTTTTTTTAATGAATTTTTCGATTTTCATTGAAATTCAAATTTTGTTTTTAAAGTAAAAAACCAGAAATTAAAAAAAAAAATTAATTAAAAAAATGTAAAAAAAATCGCACTCGTTCACTTTGTCGCAATCCAATCACAAATGAGAGTGTTAGTCATTGCTGTGGAAATAACTTTTATCGCGGTGGCTGCACTTAAACGTTTCGGAAAGTTCGCGTTGCGCGCTTCGTTGCACAGCACGTAGACGACGTGATGGTCATTAACGTTGTGGGGGTGCGTTAAAATAACTTTTGAAGTGACTGTTGTGGTATTCACAGTTACCTGCGCAGTTAGCGATTGGCTTAGATGCAAGCAACCTTCGAAGAAGCGAACTCACTCACGAAATGCAAGGCTAAGTGAAGTAATAATATATATATATATATATATATATAATATATATATATATATATATATATATATATATATATATATATATATACTTGTACATAAGCGTATCAGTATGCAGCGAATTGATAGTGGAAAACGTGTTAAAGATTTAGAAACCGTTACATAAAGCAGACACTGATGTTTGTACGATATTTAACATTAGGGTTTTTAAAACTTGGAAACTTCTTTAATTTTTTTTTCGAAGAAAAAAATATATGAGTGAGTGTATAATAACCTAAAAAATAGAAACTTACACAGGTTAGTGTAATAAAAAAAAGTTGTTTGATTATTGTTTATGTATGAAATTAAACGACGGTTAATGTACTTTGTATAATCGTGGAGGGAAGTATCGTTTTCGCCGCCTTTATTTGAACTCCAGCAGCAAATGGGTGTCCGTTTGCCAAAATAAACCCTTTCACAGTGAATATATTTATAACATTAGGACCATCTTGCTCCGAAGTCAATTGTCTGCCTTCAAAATAAATTTACACAATATTACTCATACGCCCTGTCTTACCACTGAATTTCTATACAGCTTAATTTTTTTCATTTTCAAGGCATCGTGCCGAAATTTTGCACACGATCTTTTATCATCAAAAAGCTGCTCATGTGGGGGCAACGCCGATATCTGATCACTATGGCATATAGCTGCCATACAAATTGTGTTATGGGAATCAAGTGCTTGTATGAAAAACTTTTTCAAATGACGAGATAGCTTTAAGAAATTTAACGTGTGTTACAGCCTGAGGGAATGGTACAATTTTTGAAAAAATTGTTCAGATCGAATTACTATAACATATAGCTGTCATACAAACTTACTGATTAAAATAAATTTTTTATTGCCTTTATGTGGCTATGTGTGGCTACATAGAAAAAATTTCATGCCGTTAATAATAAATTTTAGCAAAAACCTTTAAAAAATAATTGCTTAAGTATTTTCTTATAAACATACAGAGACAAGCCGAAATTGTAGCTCCTAGTAAATAAAAATTTCTTTTCTTTCTGCTTCCCTCCATCAGTAAACTGTTCTTTGTACTTCACTTCTGAAAATTTCAACCCGGCCAAATCGTAAAGCAGTTAGCCGCTTTAAATTACATATTTTCGATTTTTCCACTTTGACTTTAACATTAAATTCATTTATTGCACCTAAAGTTAATTAAAACTTATTCCATTTCGTTGCAAAATTACCATTTGAGATGCAAAGCATTCTTTTGGGCGCAGCCAAAGGCAAATGCAATTGCGCGATTGCCTGTGAAGACTGCTTCACGCCATTTTCTGCTTCCTCGTGCATCGCAACATTCGGCAATGTAAGCAGCCCAAGGCATTGGTAATTGAATTCAACTGCAAGTGCGAAACTTACTTTTAATGGCGTTGGCATACAAGCTCGTTGCACTTACGGTGTGCTGGCTGCAAGATGACGCGCTTTTCAGCACTTACTTAACGGCGTATTTTCTTAAGTGGTTGCGTGTGTGCCATGCAAGAAATTCGAAACAAAAGAGTCGATTATAAAACATCTTTGTTGAATGTGAAAATTCAGCGCAATTTTAAACCGAAATTACTAAGCAATAGCAGAAAAAAATTTTTTTCCTACCAAATTTATATATTTTTAATTAATTTATATAATAAATAGTTATTTAAGATATTACTTTGTTTTACCAAATACATTTTTTCAAAACATTACACATTTACGAACACTCTAAAACTAGTTGCATTGTGCCACAATATCGCTAGCTTCTCATAAAAGCAGTGTTTCAAAATGTTCAATGTTTTCCTGCTTACAATTTCAGCTTTATCTCGCGCGCGCTGTTGCATGCAACGACATGAATTTACTGCAATTTTGTTATTTGCCATTTTGATGAAAGCCTTCGGCAATACATGCCTGCGGACTGGCTGCTGGCTGCAACGCGTGATAAAGACTTCATTAACGACCAATGCATTT
Source organism: Bactrocera correcta (assembly GCA_027475135.1). Classification (NCBI taxonomy): domain Eukaryota; kingdom Metazoa; phylum Arthropoda; class Insecta; order Diptera; family Tephritidae; genus Bactrocera; species Bactrocera correcta. Next base: position 45,485,002 of record CM050323.1, read on the forward strand.
CACCGTTGATGCGGAAAAATGCCTATAAAGTGTGTGTAAAAGCTGTGTAATTTTGTTGCTAAAATACTTTTAGCGATATCAAGGTGTTGCCGTTGCCGGCAATATATCAGAAATTGTAGCCATAAAAGCATTCATAAAGAAACTCTGAACTTTTTTCAACTGCCGCTTTAACTCGTGGAGATTTACCAAGTTTGTTTTGTTTCTTTGTAGTACATTCAGTTTTTCACTTTACGTAACATTATTCTGCACCTAACTTAAACGGGGACTCCGCGGCGTTAGTGTTATAAAGCCAGTTTCAGGCACGTGCTTTCGAAGACTTTGAGTTTTCAGCCTCATATTTGGTTACTAAAGCCTAGCCGGAGTGCCACTCATAAGCTCCCAGTGCATCTTGAAATTAAGAAGTATTAATACAATCCATCTATTACATAACTTAGCTCATTTTGTAACTGTATAGCTGACGAGCAAAACCAGCAGGTACCGAGGCCGTCATCACATTTCCTGCGTATTTAGAGACCAATAAATTAAAGAAGTTTACTATGACCGCAGCAATGAAACAGAATCATAGAATTTTGTGCAAGAGTTTTTACTAATGTGTTTGGAGGTTTATATAAATCTATACATACCTACTATATGTGTGTGTTTGTAAGAGTTTACATTTAATTTTTACTTAGTCGTACGAGTATGCTTTGTGGCGGACGTGCCATTTTATGTGTTTTAAGTCGCATACAAGCGGCCACGTACACGAATGCATACTAATATATGTACATACATACATACAAATATATGTTTTCCGTCATGTATTTATAAAACGCTACTCACATTTACAGCGTACAATTGTCAATAGCACTTAGCGTGAATTGACTGGTTGAACGAGTGTCTGGGGAGTGTGATTTTTAAGCGCGGCAGATTGATTGCGAGCTGTCATAAAGGTGGACGTAATAGCGGGACGTGTGATCGTTGAGTGGTGTAATAAAAATTTATTTTTATTAACCAGTTTGTTGCTCTGCGGCCAACGCAAATACTCACAAACACACATGCACACACATATATTAAAATATATATTTAGCGACAGCTAAATTGAAATGGTTGACAGAAATCATCAAGTATCCAGAGCAAAGGGTCAATGACTTATGGCACGATTGTGCTAAGCGCTGTTAGCATTTATATTTGGCATTTATTTTCAACTTTTCTATGCTTAAAATATGCGCAGAAACTCTTCTAAATTTGTTGCTTGGCTGCTGCACATAAAATGAGACAAAAAGGTGCTCATAACAACACTTGTATGAGCACTTAAAGACAGCGACGCCACTGCCTGCGTACATACTAATACTTATATGAGCATGTAGGTATGTACTTGTGGACTTTCAACAAATTTGCATGCAAATTTTGGCTTGTCAGCCTGGCGTAATGGCACACGGGAAGCAGATATTGTGTAAGTTATATAAATGTCATGTTATGCTCTAGTAAATCTTCTGCTCACTTGTAATAATAAATAAGCAGGAAGACATAAGCGTACATATGTACGTACAAGCTATACATGTATACTGTTATGTTATCGTAAGGTTGTAATGAGTACGTGAAAGTTTTTGTAGTTATGAGTTGCAGTCCAAAATAAATAATGGCGGGTACATTAGTAGTGGGCGTAGGTACTACGCACTTGGAAGGAAAAATATATGAAAAGTGTCACTGAAAGCTGTCGAGTTAAGCGTATAATTATGTAGCATACTAATGCTCACGATTTTAAAGTTTAAGAACTTTATTTGCTTAGATTGTATATGTGGAGTACAAATAGCACTTTTTAACTAAACATTTGTAAGGGATCAGAGACCATAACACAACAAGAATATATCATAACTTAGCACAACTTAACCTGACGTAAAATACCATAACATAACATAAAATAACGTAACATAACATAACGTAAATAATATAACATAACATAAAATAATATAACATAACATAATTTAACATAATATAATATAATATAACATAACATAATATAACGTTACATAACAAACCATAACATAACAAAGCATAGCATAGCATAACATAACATAGCATAACATAACATAGCATAGCATAACATGAAAATAAAAAATCTTTGTTACAAGGTCCGAAAATGTTATCCCCATATTTACTAAACTGCTTACATAACATATCTTTTGGCAAAATTCGTTTTTTTTTATTTTATTCAAATAGTTCCCTTCAAGGGTGGTACATACACTGATAATGCGACCATCCAACTTTGTAGTACGATTTGTCCTTTATTTCAACTTACGTCGCAGTTTCGGAAACTCATTCGATGAACATTTTTTCCCTGTGGGCATTCTTTCGAGAAAAGGTAAGAATACGGAAGCAATTCGAAGCCCAATTCATGAATTTTTTTCATCGTTTTCACTGACTTGTGATGACTGCCGCTTGGACTTGGTAGTAAAATGATGGATCCATATTTCCTCAATTGCGATATATCGATGCAATTATGTACTTGGGTTTATTATGCTTGAACTACTCCAAACACTGTTCTGGGTCATCAACTCGTCGGTGTTTTTGGTCAAAAATGAGCTCCCGGGGCTGTGTCCGGTAACTCGTTCTCAAGCGATTTTTTTGTTTCAACTATAAAATCAATATTTTACAAGTATTAACACGTGAAATTCAGTTTTATCCATTTTTCATAAAAACATAGGTTACTTCACTCAAACTGATTCTCAAACTTATGATCTGACAGCAGCCAAATTTGTACACACACCTTTTGAGTTAGGTTGAGGCTAACAAAAAATTATATGGATTTAATTGTAGTACCGCCGCCTAGTTGCCAAGCCGTCGACTTTTTAAAGGATAAAAAATTATTTTATTCTTCAAAGCAAGTTTTCTTGACAAAAATTTTATTAATTTTGATCAAAATTCGTTCAAATAAACTGCTTATTTTCTTCTTTAAGTCAAGGATACGATTTAAAAATTTAAGTCAAGGATACGACATAAAAAGAACTAGTTGGCAAGAAAACTCAAATAGTTTAATATTGTTTAGTGTGAAGTACAATCGATACAATAAAGTTCTGAATATAAAATGATTCTAATGAAACGAATTCGATTAAGTCAATTTTCTAGTGTTTTTTTGACCACATCAAGTCGTATGTCATGAAGTGCGTGTTAATTATTGACTTCGAAAGCTTGAGGAGCGCCTAGTTTATTGTAAAAGACCAATGGTTTCAAATAGTCCCACAATAAGTAGTCTAATGGTGTTTACTACTTCTTGGAGGACATTCAATATCACTCTTTCTTAAAATAATCGAATTTTTAATATTTTTTCTGCAATAGTGCGGTCAAAATTAACTTCTTCCAATTGTGGTCATAAAAAGTTCGATATCATCATTCGATACCGCTCTTCATTGGACAGTAAAGGTATCACCAGCTTCATTTCGAAAGAAGTGCGGACCGATGATTCTATCTGATCAAAAATCACACAAAACTCTCAAGTTAAGGGTGGGGATACCTCTAGTACCGTCAAAAAACATAATTGTTTCACTTTTGTATGGGAGAATAAAAGCAGATAACATCCGATTTTTTTTGCATATATATTAAGAGGTATTATTCAACGACAAAATAAAAATTGTTTTATGCCATCAAAAACCAAAATGGTGGAAATATCAGCAATCCTGTTGATTGACATTTTATGCCGCTGTCAACTTTCTGGCTAGGCTTCTTATCTGAAAAAAGGAAAATCTTTTTCAAATCAAAATGCCATTTTCCTCGGAAAAGCGCTCCATAACGCACTTGAGAATAAAACTGTATATAAAATACGCTTGAAATAAATCGGTTAAATAATTCGCTCGCAATTTATTCGAAAATACTCGAAGTAAACCAATGAAACTTCGAGACTATATTTTTGAATAGTTTTTCAATTGATAAGAGCGACACATTTTTTTTTTTTTTTTTTTTTTTTTTTTTTTAAATTCTAAGGGTATCTCCCCCCTTAAGGGAATCTATTAGTTGTTCAGGAATAATTTGTGGATTTTCTTAGCACAGCAACTTACGACGTTTATGTTGGTCCAATGGAGTTTTTGAGTGAGAACCAGCTTATACGGATGCTAGACCAAATCATTTCTCAAAATCCGTGATGTTGTAGTTTGAGGCAGTGCAATTCTTGAGAACACTTGTTTGAGCGGCAGCAATACTTTCATTTCTTTGAGCAGTTCGTGCGTACATATGTCTTTCCATGGTGATAAAGTGGTAAACATTATATCACAGTATATCACGAGTTGTCTATTAAAATCCAAAGTAAGACTAATTTTCATTTCTTTGAGCATAAAGATGCATTATTACTAAATATTTCTTTAGAATGAGCAGTTTGTTATCCTACGAAAGAAAAGGATCACCCTAAAGCTCAATAAAAAAAAAATCTAATATTATCATATAAAGTAATTCTTACAAAAATAATATTTGGCATTCTATATCTAAGCTATAATCATATAAATAGAGTCTCTTTGAAACAGTCTTACAATAGAAAACAAAGAATTCGAAATCTCTTCAAATTACCCATATGTCGTTTTGGGTGCATAAGCTTGTTATTAATTTAATGCAAGGTATAAAATCATATAAAAACACGGATATTATAACTTTAAAAAACAAAAAAAAACTCTTTAAAGGAGAGTTGCATAAGTCGAGGCTTCGAAGCTTTCATTAAAGCGTATTTATCATATTTGATACGAGTTTTGACACTGCAACTCTTACACTTTAATATACGTGGTCACTCAGCATCAAATGGAAACTATTAAAAGTTATTGCAAAAAAATTACAAATAACCGTTATGTGGCTTGTGTAACATGAAAATTATATCAGCGAGGTCGGGAGCCGGGGACGAGCCGATTTTTTTATGAACTGCACTTGTCATTTATATTAAGTTTAATGTAATTTCCTACAAATTTTTTTGGTATAATATATATAAAAATTCTACATCTATAAATGAGCGATGAAAAAGTACATTTTTTTCGCGAAAAATAACAGCGAAATACGGTGAATTCCAACTATTGGCAAATATAAATTTGCATATGCGAAAAAAGTTGTTTTCGATACAACAACAGTGAGAAGTATATTTGTTAACATAAACTTATTATTTTTTCACACTGGAAACCTGTAAACAGTGCCGTTAAATCAAACAGCTTTTTTCGGTATTTTTTGGTGAAATTTGTGCGGCATAACACAATTTGGTGGCGTGCATGTCCTTCGTTCAGTGCGCCAATCTGTGAATTTCGCGGTTTTTCGACAGCAGGTCATGTTACTGTGCTGATGTGTGTATGTGTGTGTATTCGAGTGCATATTTGTGCTGAGGGCTTATGTAACATATAAATAATTGCAAAAAATAGGCAGATATAGCCTGTCTATTTTCCAATAATATCCATAAATTGGCAACGAATTGTCAAGCGTTGCTGCTAATATACGTCGGCAGACGAATGGATAAGTCACCGTACTTGTGACAAGCGGAAAGTGTGCTGAGGGGAGCCACATTTTGTCGATTGATAACGTTACATGCTTAAAGCATGTTTTAGAATTACAAAAAATAAATTATAAATTGATATAATAATATATTTCTATTTATATTAGATATTGTAATATTGATAAGCTAGAAGCGAGGTGCGAGCAGTTTCATAGATGGAGCCAGAAGGCTTTCGCAACTCTATTATAGCTGGCTGCTAATCAACATATACGGGGTCTTTATATCGGGCACCCGATTGCAAGATGATAGGCCAATACCTGCTCGTTTCCATCATATTATGATTTTGGTAATGGTAACTATTATTGCAAGCTCATTGGGTTTACAATTATCTAACGATTGTGGCCTGGCACCCAGACAAATATCATGTGGAAGTAAATCGATGTCATAGTTGCTGGCGTCATGTATTCCTTGACTACCTTTGAGCTCACTATCACCCTCCAACGCTTCGCATTCGTGGAAAACTCTGCTGCGTCTCTTCTCCAGCGACACCATAGAACAGTGTTGGCTCAACTATGGTATCGTAAAACGAACCTTTTGGAGAGGGTCTTCACCGCTTTCCAATAGCTCTTTACAGTAATGCAAGGCAATCAATGGGTGCTTCACCCTCTTCTCAGCATTGAGTTTTCATAATTGATTGCTATCAAGCATGAGACACCAGCTGTTCGCTTTTTCAACAGCTTGGGGCCGACAGCGACCAATAAGCGAAGGGGTGCATTAGAGATGTTATACCTTCTGGTAAATAAAATCAGTTCAGTTTTATATAAAGCTACAATACAAACTGAACAACCAGGATCAAGTTCTTATAAGAAAACATTTTACTTATTTTCTTTGGCAGAAAGCAGGGACCAAATTAATTGTGTGTGTTGTTTTTGTAGTTCCACTCACAAGAACGTTCATTAGCTCTGAATGGGGTTATATTAGAAGCGTATTTTATTTTTCGTTAGTTAATGTTTCTCTAAATTTAATCATACCAAATCAGACTTAAGCTATAAATCTGGACATATCATATGGCCCGTTCGTTGAGTCCAATTTTCTATGACTCACTCCAGCAATTTGAAAGATGATCCGAGACCTGAATCGAAGCGAGATTGACCGCTGTGACTTTGAACTTAACAAATCCTCACATGAAAAAGTCGAATGATGTGATATGACCGGCCTAAAACATAAAAACCGCAAACTTTTCTCTCAATAAATCCATTGATTGATGCTCGAAAGTGTGTGGCTCGAAAGCTTCGGATCTTCTGCGAGCTTTTTTTAAACTGACTTAAAATATTCGATATGCTATGGTTATGTATTATAATACTATATGGATAGCTTGGTAGGCGACAGTGTTATGGCAAAGCCGTCAAAGCAGTTTGTGCAAAAATACCACATTTTAAAAGGGAAGTTTTAATTATTATTATTTGTCCCAGAACTTAGTAAAACTGAAATAAAAAATTGTACGATAACACATCTAATGATATCTTCAGAATATCTTTTAAAATGCATTACGCATTAGTTTCCGTCTATACTAAACGCAGTGTGCCATTTTACAGCAACAAGATAGAATTTGAGGTATTTGTTTTTTGCCACAAACAAAAATTTGAATTATTCGAATTAAATTTTTTTGTTTTTATAATTTATACAAGCATTACATATGTGTTTTCCTTTTTTCTTTTTTTTTTTTCCTTTCGCAACATGCTGACAACTAAAGTTATGTTAGTCATATGTGCGCCAAAATTTGTAACACGAAAACAGATTTTTATTACTTTTTTTTTATATTTTTTCACTTTGCTACATTAATACTTGTGCGTGTATTTGTGCGCTTGTAAAAGTTGTATGAAAAGGCCATGATGAAGTGGCATATCCAATCATAATTCAACTTTGACAGTTTTCCAAACGACTTTGTAGCGTGAAATTTCCATTTTTTATGACATGTTTTTTGCTCTTGCCTCATTTTTCTTATATTTTTTCAATGTGTTTTTTTTTTTTGTCATACAAGAGCACGTGTGTTCTCGTAAATTTCGACGCATGCACATTTGAATATGTTTGTAACGTAATAAATGTACAGCACAAGCTTGCGCCGCAACAAAAAGTTACTCATACGCCTGGTTGACTAGTCGACGCCGTTGGCGAACAATAGCAACAAATAAATATCGCCTATGAAATGAAATTATATATAAATCATATTTGGCGACAAAAAAGTAAGCGCACAACCCACACACGGACAGCCGGTGGGAGGTTCCATGAAATTCTTGATTTGTTCACTTTCACCTTCCTTGCCATACTTTGCAGTGTTTGCTGTGCAACTTTTTGACTTTTTCCCCAAAAGACTAACGTATGTAAAGAGAAAACAATATACAAGCGGCAATAAAAAAGGGATCAGCATTTCTCAGCAAGCGCAAGAGTTAGTAGCAACAACAACAGCAACATATATAGTAGCAGCTGTCGTTGGAGCTCCGAACCTACTGTGTGGTTGCGAGCTAGGTCAGTCCACCAAAGCTGAAATATGACAGTCGAATTGCGTTTTGGACCCAAAGCGTTGTCATATTTTACACGCTGTGAAATTCACATGCCGTTTGCTTTGTGCAGCCGATCAAATGTGGCGCGCAGTCGAACTGTTATCCAAGGCGAGCAGTTACCTAACGGTATCTCTAAATTATGAAAAGAATTGTTTTGCGCTTTTCTGCTAAACAACACACACTGTCTTTGGCTGGCAAAAATAAATATTTTACCTAGCAAAAAGGTTGAGTCCGGCAAAGTGCGAAAACCAAATCTGTGAAAAAGAAATGATTAATTACTTTGGCTTACATTTGTGGTGTCTCCTGCAGCTTTTCCTTGTACTAACGTGCCTTTTTTCCTCTCTGTACTATACCTTATTTTAATGGTCATTTGACTTTTGAGTTATAATATATATCTACGTGGACAAAAGCGCTCAATAGCTGTGCCTTCCAGCGCTTTATTAGCGCAAAAATTATGGCGCATTTATATTTCCCGTTTTTTTTTTTTTTTGATTTTCCGCACCTGGCACATTGCAAATATTTATGTCTGATAATTTTATTTATTTTATGAGGTATAGATTAAAGCGGATACATAATAATAACACTTTAAACCAATCTTTTATGTGAATATTTATATAACTTTAGTTATCTGGGCAACTTAAAATAATGACAAGCTTTTGTTTATGATTTTTGTCATATATATAAAATATTATTGTCGTCAATGCACAAAAGTGTACATATGTGCACTTTTACATATGAATATATTATGTATAAAGTTGTGCCGAATTGCTTCGTTATCCACAAAGTTTAAACATTATTTTTCATTTTCTGTTAATTAAAGCTTTTATTACAGTTCAAAAACATGAAAACAAATTGTATCTCGCTTATGAAAAGGTAAAATTGTATTTTATTGTAGAACTGTGCATACAAATACCAAAGAACAGTATATATGCAAGCTATATGACTCACTACTATTGTCAGCTTCCTTAATTGCATTAATAAAAAGTTATTGTAAGTAAATAAAGGAAATCAAATGTGACACCAGACTACAATGAACCATTGCAAACTGTTTTGACAGAAAATAAATGATATATGTATTAATATGTATATAAATGTACACTCGACCAAAAAAAAATCCAGGCAGTCGAAAATTTTCTAATATTCCCATTTTGAACTGTCACTTTTTGCTCAAAATTCACTATTTGTCTTATTTGGCTGTTTTGTCATGTGACTACATTATTGTAACTATTTAACTATATTTTTTAAAACCGTTAGTGTCCGCACATGTTTAGTACAGAATTTGCGGTATTTTCCTTTCAATAAGTTGTGAAAACAAGTAAAGTTGAACATTGTGGTGTCAACAAAAAGAAAGCAGAAATCGTAGGTTTATATAAAATAAATTATCCAAAGTGCAAATAGCTCGTGAAATGGGCATAAAGGATTGGAACGTGCGTACTATAAATAAAAATTATACGTATTTTAATTGATTAGCTCGAAAAAAGGGCAGTGGACGTCCAAAAACTGTAAAACCTCGTCAAGAACGACAAATTAAAAGGATGTGCATTAGTGATCGCTTTCAACATGCTGGAATAATCAATGCAACATTTTAGGAAAACACTGAGGTAAAAATAACTACAAATTCTATGCAAAATGTGCTGAATAATCTTGGATTTCGAGCGCGTCGTCGAGCCAAAAAGTCACTTCTCATTGCACGAATGAAGAAACAGCGACTAGAGTGAGCAAAATTACAACATCAGATTGGAAAGTGTTATTTTTTCCGATGAATCGAAATTTAATTTGTTGGAACCCGACGGAAATGCCACAGCGCGTCGTAGGAAACGGGAGCGTTTTTTGGAAAACTTTGTTTGGCCCACCGTAAAGCATTCGCCTTATTGAATGGTGTGGGGAGCTGTAACCAAGTTTGATGATGGGCCGCTAATTATTCTAGAAAGATCTGTGAATGCCGAAATATAAATTGGAATTTTGAAAGGAGGTATTTTGCCAACTTTTGAACAGCTGTCCGAACACACCAGAAAAGTTTATTTTTAAGATATTTCAGCGCCTTGTCATAGAGAAAAAGCGGTAACCAAAACATAAAAATATTGAAATAGATTTTTCAATAATTTATTACAAACACTTACAGGTTAAATAAAGAAATTAATTAAAATTATCTTTAGCCTCTTTTTGAATCCATGCCTAAAGATATAGCCGAGGTTATTAGGAAGAGGAAGTGTTCTACAAAACACGAAAACTTTTTTAACCTTAGAACCGTGACATATGTAGCTATACAACTTAATCTCGTGACTTGGGCACTCAGTGCCCAGCAATGTATTTTGTATGGAAATTTAAGCTTTTAAGACATATTTTTTACATAAACGACAATATTTCGCTTGTTAGTGTAAATAATTTAATTAAACTTGTTTTTATTTTTAGAAACAAAGGTATTTTTATTTATGACTATGAAAATCAAATAAATTTTTAATTAGGAAGTGCTCAAATCAGTGAAATTCTTCGCTGTCTTTTTAATTGGATGTAGACGTTGATGGAGCATTGTCCGATCTTCATCATTGTCTGAGTCCGTATTAACCACCGGCACTATATTTTGCAAAATAGCGCTTTTCACACGTCCTTATATAGTTTTTGGAGCACGTCGCAATAAGGCTATGATCACAAATTGCTGTTGTTTTATAATCGATCTTAGCAGTTTTGCAGGTTTCACATCGCCTATTCCAAATGTTGACCTGTGCCAAGAAAAAAAATGGGGAAAAATATTTGAAAATGAACTACTTTTGAAAGAAAATGAAATTTGAAAGCCTACCTGTATTGCTGAATTTTCTCGCCACAGCAGGAACCCGTTTGAAACTTATCAAGTCCATTGCAATTTAAGTTGTCGAATTAATTTTTGGTTTGCATAGGTTTTCTAATTGATTCTGCGCTAGCTCCATTGAAAGTTCTGTCAAAAATATTCTGCGCTTTTCAGACGAATTGGTGTTCCAAAAAGGGTGACTAAGATCAAACATCCTGGTCGCAAGGGCAACAATATCCAGGATATTATAAAGTAATGCCATAGGCCAGCGGTTTGTTTTTGTTTTGCCAGATAATCCACGTAGTATTTTGTCAAAAGTATCAACACTATCTTTATGATCAATATAAGCATGTATGACTTGTGGGTTTTTTGTTACAGGATTTACATCTTCGCTGTCATGAGTAATTGAAAGCACCAGCACGTTTTTCTTCGAATGTGTTATTAACTTCTTCACAGGATGTAAATAGTTTTAGCAGTTGTGTCTTGCCAATATCTTATATTTTTGAAACTGACGTTGATTGTCTACGCATTACCAATGCAATTCTGATCGCCATTTTTTACTTTGATTTTAGTGTGATTGGTTCCTTCCCAAACCGCAATCTTTTTTTCCAAAATTACCCTCAATAACCGTGTTTGACAAATCAAATCTGTTTTCGTCAGGGTCCGGTTCTACAACAGCCTCCTCGCTTATATATTCTTGGAAAAGTGGATCTCTAATGGGCTGAGCATTATCATCTCTGAAGCCGGTCCAGTTACTGGGTATCGCTTCGTAGTCACCACCAAATTTAGGTTCTCTTCTCCACCATCGTTATTATAAGAATTCAAAAAATTTGAAATATTCTCCTCCTGTAAGTTGGCCAAATAAATCTCCTATTTTTCACTAATTTCAAAAAATTAGATTTGTCACAACTAAAAATGAACTATTCACTTGAAAATTTTACGCGGAACTAATTAGAAATGCATAATTATCATCAAAACCGTTAGAAAATTACGCTTCTCCATACAAAATACATGAAGAAATATTATGGGCACTGAATGACCCAAGTCACGTATAGAGTACTCATCATATAAACCGCCGTAACTTTCTTATTATAAGAGCAATATACCTAAAATTTTGTCAGCTTATAACTAAAATTATGGTTTATCGCAATACCGAAAATAAGTCAAATTGGACAGTCCAAACCCCAGAAATTCAATATCAAAAATGAGAATGGGCACTGAATGCCCAACTCACTGTTCTAAGGTTAAATACAAAATATGATATTATATTTTCATTCGGTATGTATTCATAAAATCATATAAAACATAAAATATGTTATTAACTTGTTTAAAAATTACATTATTGTTTATAAAAAAATTTACTTCTGTGGTTTGTTATGTGTGTGTTTTTACATTTTTCACTATAACAGAAGTTAAAATGTAAGTTTTTTATAAAATGCTTGAAACATAAACTAAATAAAAGGGGTTGAAGAAAAATGTTTATCTTAGAATAATATGAATCCAAGTTTCGCGCTATATAAAAGCACTCTGTACAGTGCGTGGTTTTTTTTCGCAGATATATCTGTGTGAAGTTTTAAAACTTTTTGTATGATACTTAAATATTATAAAAATTGGTGGCGTACCTTTTCCGCCTTCATCAACAACACTGGTTAGTAAAATTTAATTTTTTTTGACACTCGAAAACGCGTATCAAATTTTGTATGCACTTATGCCACTAAACAATAATATGAAACAACAGTAAATATATTAGTGATTAAAAAAAATAAGCCGTCAGGTTTCTCGTGACATCAAAACATATATTTTTCTCAAAAGTACAAACATCAACTACATTTTGGGAAATTATAGCTTACTACAGAAATAATATTTATGATTGTCATGAATATTTCGCTGCTGAAAGGTCTTTTTTACAGTATGGAACACAATTGAGCAAATAAAATGAAATATTCCTGATATCAAATTTTTTTTTGCACTACGCAATTTATTAAAAAAGAAAACCCTTGACTACTAAACGCCAGCAAGAACTACGTCTAAAATTTACGAAAAGGAACCAAAACTGGACTCCAGAACAATGGGCGAATGACTTTTGCACCGACGAAAGCAAGATTAACCTACACCAATCAAATGAAATACATTACGTTTGGCAGAAGTCGTCAAAGGCTACTACTAACCGCGATGTCATCCCAAACCTCAAATTTGGGGGCGCTAAAGTCCTTTTTTATCATACTGGCATGCCACCGTAAAAGAAAGATTATCACTGGATTTCAATTAGATATATCACACATTGATCGACATTTTCGATCAAAAGCCAACTATGGGTACCGGGTTCTAAATATTCGGTACCTAGTGCCTTCAACAATTTTTATTGGATTTAAACGCTTTTTGGTCACAAGGTGGTAAAAACTAAAGTGATTATTTGTGCAAAGTTTCATCTCGTTATATTATATAAGGAGTATATATGATTTGTGTACTGAAAACTGAAAGAATCAAGTGAAACTAAAGCCGTCATTTGTGCACAGTTTCATCCCGTTATATTTTATTTTATTCCTTCATGATTTATGTACTGAAAACTGAAAAAATCAAGTGAAATTTTAAATACTTATCAGCAAATTTGGTTATTGTAGCTTAAGTGGTTTAGGAGATATGCACAATAAAATTTTTAGAGGGCGTGGCCACGTCCACTTTTCTTTTTCTTCCCACAGGTGCTCCTTGCTGCAGCGATTCTTTGTACCAAATTACCTTAATTAAGTTCAAAGCTTTAAAATATATCAAAACCACTTATTTGAAGAAAGGAACACTTAAGTAGAGTTCATTGAGAAAGAATAAGCTCTACAAGGATCCGCCTCGTAAATAATTATATAAAAAATAATAAAAGTTATTTTTAAATTATAAATTTTATTTTATACAGGATAATTTTTATCTGGAAATCCGATAGTTTAGTTTCTGGCGCACCCTCATGCCCACACTGCTCTACAAATTGTCTTAAAACTCAAATTTATTACAATCTTATTTTGTGATTTTTAAATAGTAATAGTTTTCTCTTCCTGCTTCTTTTCAGGTAAGTTCAAGCTCATTTATTCACTTAAGCAAGTGGTTGTCCCGACATATTTCTTGGTACAAGTATATATATATATATATCTATATATATATATGGTAAGTTGTATAAAAATTAAATGGACTATATTGTGAGACTGTACTAAGTAAATAAATCGTACTTTATAAAAGTTCATGTTCATCACTCTCTTTTGCCTGAAAACAACCTTTGCATCGACACACTAAGAATGCCAACAAAACACAAATCCGAAAGCGTCTTCAGTTCATACGATATTAGTACTGTTCGAATATCGACCACTACACGATCAGCCTTAGATCATAAAATTATTTGTTTTACAAATATTATACAAAAAATTTGCGAATTCGATATTTTTTGATGACAGGAGATTTTTCGTCTTATCCTCGTTCAATACCAGAGCCATTTGCTTCGCTTTTTTGTCCAAACCGGAGAAATCAGAACTAACGGCGCGATTGTTTTGGCAATTGGCATCGTGGACTCATGCCAGCTGTTGTATACTCTTTTCTGCTCAGCTCTGCAGCTCGATTTACTTTCTCCAGCTATAGATTGAAGAAGGTGCACGATAGGAAGTCGCCTTGTCTGTAACCTCGTTTGATATCGTACGGTTCGGTGAGCTTCTTCGCGATCATAAAGGCACTTTAGGTATTGATCAAGTTTGTAACTAGTAGTCAGATGTCTCGTTTTTGAGGAAATTTAGTTGCTGATTGTGAGAAGTCAAATGCATTCCTACAGTGCATTCTGTGCACAGGAATGCATTCCAAGACTAATTTCGCATACAAATTTTGCAGAACCTTTACTGGTTAGTAAAAAATTTTAGATAAAAAATAAAGAGAAAGCTGACACTTTATCAAACCCATTAGTTTTTTTTGTCTAAATTTAAGTTCTTGGACTGAGCATAATATCGTTACAGAGAGCCTTGTCATAACTGATCAATTCTCCAAAGTTCCTTTACAAAAGCTGAGTTGATTCTATAAAAAAAAAAAAAAATATTTTAGGTAAGAACTTAAGACTTTTATTTAGATGTGTGGTGTTTTATTATGTCCTGTCATTTCATGTTCAGTTTCTTATGACTTTAAACAAACAGTGAAAAATCTGCTGAAAACATGCACTTACCCTACCAAACAACCGCAACAAGCAGAAAAACTCTGTTGAGATTTGTTGTTCTCGAAGAAGACCAAGTATTCTTTAGAGCTTATATGAGTTGTATTCCGTTCAAAAGTTCTAAGTATATACACATAATTTTATGTGCAATACATGAATGCTTAGCACTAAAAAGTAGCCTCATATGTGCTTATATTGCCAATCAGCTCAGTTGCCGGAAGAGCAAAAACGTTCGAAAGAAGCGCAGTGTAATGGAAATATATGCCAAAAAATGGCATAAAAAATAATCGATAACAGGGGAAGTCAAACTAAGGAGGTGAAAGGAGCCAGAAGAGGCAAGAATAAGGAACCTAAAAGTACATGCAGTTTATCCCAATATGCATTTGTAAATTTTTTGTAGCATTCCTACTATATTTTCTACCATTTCATTTTAGATTTTATTGGCTGCTTTCAACGCAGCAAATGTCTCGCCGCTGTTTCGAGTGAGCCAGTATAGCAACTGCTTTGTAGAAAAAGGCTTGCTTATATACATACAGTTATATACTATACTTTCTTCTATGCATATGTACTTGTGTGCAGTTAGGCATGTCTATTCGTCTCTAAAACAACATTTCGCATTCAATAGCAGCCAACTCCGCTTTAGACTGTAACTAAGTTCCCAACCACGTTTGACATGAACGTTTGCGTGTGTATGGCTATGTGTGTGACTGCCCGAACCGCAAAATTCTTCATTTGCATTTATTGCATTTGCTGCGCTTCAACGTACTGCCATTCGTGCCACACAGCGCACATTTACAAGCCAAGTGCTCGGGTTAAACGGCCGCTGCAATGTGTAATTTGCGGCTGCTGTGATTAAAACGAGAAAGAAAAAAATCATAAAAATCCAATATTATTGTATTTGCTGCAGCATGTCCTTATTACACATACATTTTTATATTGTTCTCTGTTAGCCTACTTTTCTTGCTGGTTTTGCTCGTTCCATTCGTGCTTTTTTCATTGTCTGCTTTCTAGTCATTTTTCTCGTTTTTTTTTTTGTGTTTTTTTGCTTTTATTTTGTTAAAGTATATCGATTACCGCTTTGACTGCTTCGCTGAGTGGCTTTTGTTATTGGCTGCAAAAAGTTTTTCCCCACTGCACTTTCCGCCCCGCCGTTTTTTCTTGTTCTTTCTGCAGTAGTGCAGCTGCGGCCCGGTCGTGCCAGACTCTGGCGCAGCGTGCCATTGTGCGGCAGCCGTCATTGCTGGCTTTGATTGCATTGATTTGACCTAATTGAAGGTAGCAATGAGATGAGCGCACAAAAGTAAGCATTTTTTAACTTAAATAGCCGTGAGTAGAGAAATGCAAAACAAAAAAAAAAAAACAAAAAAAAAAACAAAAAGTTGTAGAAAATAGCGCAATGTGTTAGCAGCGGCCTGAGTTCACCGCAAATTGCAACTGAAGGTTGAAATTAAGTGTAAAAAGTGACTTTGTAAAATTCTGAGAGCAAAATTATGAATTAAATGGAATAATTTAATTGAAAACTATTCAACCAAAAAAGCTTTATAAATCGTATTAATTTCCAAGGTAAGAAAAACGACTTTTTTTGTGAATTTATTTCTCAGATCTGGATGGAGTAATTTTATTCGGATCTCTTGTACATTATAGAGCACACTTTTCACAATGTAAGGTAATTTTTTCTTGCGGAAATATTGAGGCATAAGCCGGTAACAGTGCTTTCCCCAGAACGTCTCGAGAAAAAAAGAACTTGCGGTGTTCACCATAACTCGGCTGGAAATTATCCGAAAATAAAAAATCAAGAAAAATGAGTTAAACTATAATCAAATCTTCCCCCCGACGTCCTCTCATAATTTTTTTTTTGCATTCAAAAAATTTTGGCGGTCATCTAAAGTGTAAATTGTTATTTTCCATTAAAAATTCCTCCATTTTGTGGGTGGAAAACACGCTTAATGAAAAAAAAAAAAATATTTAATAAACGTTGGGGGGCGGTATTTTATATGTTAAAAATGTGTTCAAAGTTTGAAATGAATCTATCAATTAGTTTTGAAATGACAGTGAACACTTTGAAAAATTAGTTTTGAGAAAAACGCGTTCTCAGCTGCACTTCTATCCCGACCGCCCTCAGCTGTTAGAGTTAGAGCGTTAAAGGCCAGGAAACTAATAAGACGATAACTCTAAAAATATTACTTCTATCGTCTTAAAATTTTAAGGACATATTCTTGAAATGTTAAACAATAAGATAAGACAAAAAAATTGATTTTTCGAAATTAATCCGAAGTCCAAATCTTCACAAATGACCTATTTTTTATTAAAATATCTCGTACCAATGGTTTTACAGATTTGGAATATATTAACGGCGATCCATTTCGAGGTTCTCAAATAAAAAAAAAAACAAAAAATAAAACATAGAAACTTCCAAGTTTATGGCGAATGTTTATTATCATTAGAAAGAACATTATTTGGCATTTGTTTTGGAGATTATTTCTTTGAAATGTTGGTAGGTCTCAGATTGTCCATCCGTTGAGTCCAATTTTCGATTCGTTCAAGCATTTCGACAGGTAACTGGTAACTGACGAGAGACACGCGTGATGTTTTGCTCCAAAATGTGAAGCAAAACACAATTCTCCGCAAAAACTTCGGATTTTACGAAATCCCACAGGAAGAAGTCTAACAGTGTGACATGACACGATCTTGATGGCCAATCCATCGGCCCAAAACGTGAAATTATCTGCTCACCGAAGAATACAATAAATCCATTGATTGAAACGATGTGTGGAAAGTGTCGCCAGCTTATTGAAAGCAAATCAGGAGCTTCAATTTCAAACAACAAATAGTCGTTTATCATGGCGCGACAACCACGCGACGATGATTCCAGCGGCTCAGTGTTTTCTGGAAGTCATACAAGTTCTCGAATCTCATCATGTCACTCTTCGTCCCTAATGCGGCAATTTTGCTTGTTTACACAGCCATTGAGCCAGAACAAAACTTCGCTTGAAAATGTCCTATTTTCTTGGAACTTTTCAAGAATCTATAGGACGATGCGTTATCGCTAGGGAAGGCATATATTGTATGCTTTCAATTTAAGATTTCGGCCTAAAATCCAAGTCGTTCCATACGGGGTCCTATCTCTCATAGATTCGAGGAAAGTTTCGGAGTCTCAGGTATTTATGAAAAAAAAAAGAAAAGCACAAACCCTCTAAATCGGGCGACTATATAATTTGAAGCAATAAAACCGCCAGTATATATATTTTTTTTAGAAAAAATAAAGTATTATACTTTTACCGTAAAAGTCAGCAAATTAACATAAATTAACGAAATAAAGACTAGAATATGTATATATAAGAAGACTTCGTCGGAGATGTCTGTTCGGATGACAAAGAAGCAGGGCGTTGGCATTTGCTCAGCTACAACCAATCGCTGGCAATGACAATTTCTACAAACACAACAAACTCTTGTGCTTATTTTCACCAACACTGTCAACAACTACAACAAGTTTACAAGTATGCATTCAAACACATACACACAAATATACATACTTGGCCATGTTTGTGCTCATTGCCGCTGGTGATGTAGCGACGGCGACTACCTTTCTCGTTTGCTCATGAGGATATGACTAAACTTGTTATTGTTGTAGGTGTTGGGCGGCAATCTTATCCTTATCCGAGATCTTATGTGAAACAATACTTAATCACAAGTTAAAATAAACAGTTGTTGCTGTGGTGAGGACAGCATGGAAAATTATACTAATGATGTTGGCGTGGAATCAGAAGTCGCACGGACTTGTGTCCATACAAATATGCAATCAAATATGCATATATACAAACATACATACTTACATCAAGCATACATACTTACTTATATCAATACTTACACACACTCATGCTTATATACAAGCATATGCATATGTACTATATATCAGCCTATAAATCTAGCTGTTGGCTTCCATCTAAGTTCAAGCCAAAGAGTAGAAGATATAGAAAACTATATAGTTATATATAGTTATAGTACGACAATCGATCGCCTAACGTTGCATGCCGCAAATCTACCTTCTGGCTTGCTAAAAAGGTGCTACGTTGCTAAGCCGCAATTTTATGTGATTATTACTATTATAACATACTTTTAGGGTGTCCTTTATTTCCCAAATTGTTTTTTATGCTCTAAACAATGATTCAATATATGATTTGAAGACCTTTATGTTTGATTTATATCGTATTTAAATCATTTATCATTTTCTTTAAAGATGTCATATCATTTTTTGATATTTTGGATCAAACAAGTAAATCTATAATCTTCAAAAAGCGATTTCTTTCCACTCTACAAAAAAGCTTCAAATGATTTTTTCATAAAATAATTCTTTTAAAAGTATTTGGCTGTTAATGTCATACAACAAATGACCTCAGCCTTCATACAAGTGATTTATGCACTCTGCGTTGCTCATACAACATGGTGTACTATTTGAATAAGTAAATTTTTAAAGGATTGGATTTATGAAAAAAACTCAGAATTTTGTAGAATTATTTGCTTTTGAGATAACAAAACAAAAAATTCTAAAGTTAAAAAAAAATAGAAAACAATATGTGGAAAAGACTAAAATAACTTTTGTATAGAGCAAACACTGACACTGCTGGTATCAAAATCAACCTGGAAATTAACGCGCACCATAATATGTTTGAAAGTATATATGTACGCTTGCAACAATAATGATCTAAGCTTTTTATATTACTATTTCCTGCCTGTTACCTTTTGTTTTTGTTGGTCTGCTAAATAGAAAAACAAACAGTCATTAATCATAATCAGCCTTAAGGGCACATTGAAGCCAATCACACTCATAATGTTGCCGACACTCATAAGAAAAATCTTAAACTTGTTTAAGGCAAGTCAAGTAGTTGACTGCGGTGTAGTAGCCTGACAATTGATGATTCGTTCACAACCTAAGCTCCTTTAATATAAAAATTAACTAATGTACGTTTATATTGCGGGAAAAGTGATAAAAATTTTTAAGAAAAAAACTTAGTTAAATAAAATAATTAAAAGTTTATTAACAAAAGTGCTTGCTTAGAAGAGCCACCGAAGTAGTTATGAAGTAAAGAAAATAGAAATTTTTAGAATACAGCATTTTCCTTAAGATAATAAGAACAAATATTCTATTAAGTGGGTATTCTAGTCTGGAGGAACGAATTTCGACCATTTTTGGCAATTTTCAGCTCTTTTTTCAAAAGGTCACTGTTAGGTTCGAAATTGTAAAGCCAAGCTCCCGAAGCCGGTCGCGTACTCGCTCCATTTCGATACAATTCGAGAGATAACTCGATACTACTTCAAAGTAGCATCATTCTATTCTCATATTATTACTAATGTTGTGCTAAGAAAAGTAAAAAATAAACATTTTTATATAAATTATTCTGCTAACGTTTAATTAACTCACTAGTAGCAGATTGCCGGCTGACTATTAATTAAATTGCGACGCCAAACAGAAACCGAAATATCTTCATTAAGCCTGCTTTTGAGTTCATTTAACATGCGATTCCGTGAAGAACACGCGCAGCGGCGCACCACACACACACATATGTATAATATACTTACAACATGTGGACCACATATACCCTCATGTGTAAGAGTGAAGCATGCCACATGCTTGACAGCGCTGTTGTCGAAATAAATGAGTCAAATGAGACATTGAAGACAACTGCGAACATTTGCCATACATTATGCTACAAGTAAGAGTAAGCCGGCAGCAATAACAACAACAACGTCAGGCAGTGTTGGCAAATAAAATTAATATGCGTCAGGAAGTGTTGCTGCGTGTGTGTGTGTGTGCGAGCGTGATAAATGTACCAATGTATGCGCACGGCTTCGCTCCAAACATATACCCAACTAAGTTCAGTGCCCAGAAAAATGTGGTGCGCAGAAACTATATTAGCTGCATTGCCTAAAAGAAAAGTAGATAACAGCAGAGTGTTTGTAATGTTGCCTAATTTCATCACGAAAACGGTACTTACAAACATATACATGTCCTTACCACGCCAACTAACGACTTGGTAACAAATTTGAGCTTTACTTCTCCTTTGATTTATGCTGCAGACAGATCATTATCGAATTTCATCTAAATATTAAATTTCATTTGCCTTTCCCTTCACATCCATTATTTTTATGTTTGTATGTATGTCGTGGCTTGCTAAGTATTATAGCATAAAGTTCGGCACAAAAACATGTCGTCCAATTATAATTAAATTGTGCTATCTGATAAGTGTGGCGCAGCATATCAAATATCAAATTTTGGTGCTTCGCTTCCTCAAAAAAAGGAGCCCTTGTTTGTTATTTGCCGTTTTAGATAGCTTTTATTTGGACACTTTTTTCTTTGCTATTTATTATTTCCAGCGGCTTATGAGTTAATTAATGATATAATTAGTATTCGATTGTTGGTCTAAATATATTATTGAGGCATATGTATTCGATTCTACGTCATAAGGAGAATCGTCACTATGAGTAATTGACTTTGATGGGATTATTAGAGAGCAGCGCCACCTGTTGTCATCAAACAAGTGAGAATAAAAAGGCTTCATGTTCGATTTTGAACCAAATGTTGAGGAAGTGTTATTTAAAAAATAAATTATTGGCTATTTTTTTTTTAGCTTAGAGGGTATTAGAGTGACAGAAGTAAGTAAAAAAATTTGGTCAAGGCCACTATGGTAAGAATTGGTTATCTAATCTGAACCGGCTCTTATCGAATTCAACTAACGGGAGCCCTAGAAAACGTTCAGTATTGTTTGCGTAAGCTTTCAAAGAAGTGGTTAGAGTCATGCGGGAACAGATTGCATCCTGGACTTATATGTTTTTGGTATGACAGGATCGATTCTGTATAAGTTGCAGTTTACTCAGCTACAGTATCCAGAACGAAGTAACAAAAGGTCCCATATTCTCGCGGTATAACGATCTCTTCGTCTGCTATGGGTGGTGGTTTGAGTACTCCATTCACTCAGAAGGAGTCGGTAATAGCTCCACTGTGAGTGGCGTTCAATGCGTGCCTGACGTAAGCTGTATCCGAAATCCGATCGGTGTACCATCCAATGCCAACGAGGTAATCAAGAAAAGAATTCTTAATGTTTCTAAGAGGCGGCTCCGCTTCAAGCAGTAGCAAAAAACATTTTGGAGAGAAGTTCTTTATGTTCTTTAACCAGAAGCATACAAACCCCGTTATGTAAATGTTCTACCGGTGATATCAAGAGGCATCCCATTATAGTCCGGAGTGTAGTGTTCTGACAGGTCTGAAGCTGCTTCGTCTGCGTTTCACTGCATCCCGGCGACCATATCGGCGCGACATAATTCAAGACGGACCAGCCGGTTGTCAGGTATGTTCCAAATATCCTTTCTTTACCTCTACACCATGAGCTGCCGGCTAAGCGACTTGAGGATTTTGTTGCGGATTAATTACAGTCGGAATTTTAACGTCTGCAGTCACTCGTCCAGTGCGTGAATATTGTCGCTGTGTCTTTAGAGGAGAGAAGTTTCAGATTCTCTTTAGAAAAAGCAAGGAAGTTTGGAGATGTAGCCGTGTCTGTCGATCTACCCGCCCATCTACCCATCTGTTTGTCTGTCTGTCTGTCTGTCTGTATATATCTTCGATGATATGAATTCATCTAAAATTTCAACCAAAATTGTCCTATACTCAAACGAGGCAAATATTTCTGTTTCTAATCACTCAATTTTAATATTCAGCATTCCAAGAACTCACTGGCGTTACAGTTACGTCTATGATTAATTAAAAACGTCACTAACACAACACCTGTGATGTCATTAAATATTTTTAATGATCTATTCTCGCCATAGATATTTTATTTTGCGTAAATATTTATATAAGCCTGTAATGACTTATATTGATTGATGTTCGCCATAATTAATGTTTAGCTGAAACAAATGACGTGTTGTGCGTGCAAGTGATATGCTAATGACGTTTTTATCGGCACTTTATCTGCAATACAACTTAATTTTTAGTATACTCTATTCATGAAATGCCAAAATAATTAATCATCAACACACAATTATGATAACAAATCAAAAATGGCTGAGGGTAGAGTTCGGTGTGAATTTCGAATATCCCATAGAAGAATATGGGAGAGTATGGTCGAATGGATATTTTTGCACTTTTCTATAATATGGAAGCACAGTTTAGATCTGAATTGATTTTCCGAAAAATACGAAATATGAGGCCTATTATTCCTAAACCAAAAATTTAAAGAACTTACTCCTCCTTACTGTAATATTATATTACAACATTTCGAGCTTCAATCGGCGAAATCACCTACATTGAAATCAAAAAACGAATAAGTCAATTTCGGAAAATTTTGATATGTGAGTTTCAACAAGTAATCAAAATTTTTCATTTTTAAATAAAGTCCGTAGGAACTGTAGCAATAATCTTTATAAAGTTAAATTTTTTAGTTATTTTATTATTTCATAACACGTGGCAAGCACAAGTCACATTTTAGCGCATAATAGTTTTACTTTCAAGTATACAGGATGGCGCAAAAGTAATCCTCCTATCACAAGATGCTATAAATTTTGCAATTGACCTCTAATGTCAGTTCTGTTTTGACATTTGTGTAGTAAACACATGCGAAATACACGTAAATAAACAATGGTACGCTACACTGCTCCAGAACGCGGGTTATTGGTGACTATTTATTTGACCAATAATCGGTCGGTGACTTTGGTACAATGCCTACTGGTAAAACACTGCGACGTTAAGTCGCTCGCCTCGAAGAGACTGGCACAACACGAGATGCTGCCAGGCGTGGCAGACCCCGGAGTAGCCGTTCTGCAGAGAATATTGCTGCTGTTGCCGAGGATGTCATGGAAGCGCCGTCGACATCGACCAGACGACGTGCCACGCAAATGGGTATCAGTCGACGGTGTTTACAGCGAATTTTGAAGATGTTTCCGTACAAAGTCCAATCAGCTGTTAACTGCTGACCGCCAATCGCATCTAACACACGCTCAAGCCATCCTTAATCACCACCACCAAGAGGAAGATGATTTTTCATCAAAAATAATCATGAGTGATCAGGCCCATTTCCATCTTAGCGAGTACGTAAATAAACAAAATTTACGCTTCTGGGGCACTGAAAATTCGAAGAGCCGTTAAACTCGCTCAAAGTCACTGTATGGTCACTGTTCTCGCTAGAGGAGTCATCGGACCTTTTTCCTTCCAAGACGTCGAGGACGTAAGCGCTATAAAGCAATGATCAACACGTTCTTTTTTCCGCAATTTGATGAATTGGGGTTGGAAGACATGTGGTTCCAACAGGATGGTGCAACGGCGAACACTGCACGTGCCACAACTGATATGCTGAATGATGCATTTCCCTGGCGTCAAATCTTCCGTTTTGGCGATTTGCATTGGACAGCAAGATCGCCTGATTTAACAGCTACAGACTTCTTTTTGTAGGTCTTTTTGAAGTCGCGGGCTTATGTCAACAAGACTCAGACTCTTGCAGCTCTTAAAAACAATCAGGGGTGTTGTGGAATCCAAGACAGAATTGCTTAGCTGTCAGAATTGCAAACCAATTCTGATTTTAAATGGTGTCACAGAATCTGATTGGATTTTCGTCTTTTCGAACATACGCAAAACCAATATTCGAACCAGCTGTTTACTAATGTGACAAAACTTGCAAATGAATACATATGTACAAGCAATCCTATTGAAGTTTTTAATGAGTTCCGAATTAAAGAAAGATTTTAAGAGATAACATTTATTGAATGAATAATGACGCATTTGGGTGTTAAATTTCGTTTTTTCATTTTTACAATTTTTCTTAATTGGCGAACAGGACAGAAAAAAATCGAACGTCATGGAATTGGGGCAAAGTTTATTATCTTTGGCATTAAATTATCTTCTATTTAAACTAAAAAGAAAACTAAGAAAAGTTAAGTTTGAACATACTTATATTTAAAGTAAAATTTTTTTAGACCAAAATCTGTTTTTTTTTCAAATTTTAAAAATTTTATACTTTTTATTTTATATTTTCCCAGTTTAACTTGGACGTAAGTTATTAAAATATTTGAATCTCTTTGAATTTTTTGTTTCCGATAGAAATCGCGACCTGCATCCTGACCGCCGTCTGGCATATGCACATGCGATAAGCATCTGGCAATTGCTTTTCAAAGACAAATGTAAAAGATTTCGTATCAAAAAAATTTGCGGATGATGTTTAAATATATAACTATAAATCCTAGAAATTTCGCTTCAATCAACTATTTCTTTCCTTCCAAAAGAAAAAAAACTATTTTTTTTAAGCCTCTAAAAAAGGCTCCCCTCTTAAATATCGGCATTTTTTTCAAAAACTCAATAATTAAGACATTTCGTGTTTTATTCTTATGTTTTCTCCATAGAAATAAAGATAAATTAATTCGTAACATTAAAATTACTTGATTTCTTAACTGGCATTTCAAATCTGTGTGCGACTATCTTCTTGTTTTGTTTCTGACAGCAAAACCGATAAAATTGGTTTCCGTGACACCCAAAACCGATACAAATTCTGTTTCGAATATCAAACCAATAATATCTGAATTCATGACACCTACTGCTTTTTTTGATCGATTTCAATTCTGATTCCGACAACTATCAGATTCCACAACACCCCTGAATATCCGTCAATAATGTGAAGACCTATCGCCATAAGTTGTGGCCAAAGTGATGGAAAATGCCATAAAAAGGGCTCAAATAACAATCAGCTGTGGTGGAGGCCATTTACATGATTCATATTTCATATTCTCGACTTTTTGTAAAAATATCTAAAAGACCAAAAAAACAAATAATTCAAAACAGAATCAAAGTTTTTCATTTAAAAAAAAAAAAAAAAAAATTACAGCCAAAAAACTTCAGAAGGTTATTTTTGCGCCACCTTTTATATATGTATGTATTTAGTACTATTTTCAGAGCAACTAGTTTAATTTTTGCATTAATACCCTACTGTTAAAAAGGTGGCAACCTCGTTCAAAAGTTAACCTTAATTCATAAATTTTAAATAAAAGCTTAAAAATTTTGAAGCTTTTCATACGCGTGTTAAAATTTTTTTTATTTTCAAAAATGTTTTAATTCAGTGGAGGTGGCAACGCTATTTTTTGTTTTGGTTTTCAGCTTATGCTTAAAGTTTTCAAATGTTTTATTTTTACTTGACGCCAATTTTAAATAAATAATTATCAATTTTAAATGATTTTTTTATGATTTTCCAAAATTGGTTAAATACGGCAAGTCTGCATTTTACTTATGGTATTTAATAATTAATTCGGACTTTAAATTGCAGTTAAATAAGTTTTACATTTTAAAGCTTGCTGCTTGTTTGTGTGTTGTAATTATTAATTTTTTTTTATGTCTAATTTAATGCGAGATGGCAACCCAATTTTTTTTTTTTTTTGTTTAGTATACAGGTTTTGTAAATGGATATCATTGTGCACTAAAAAACTAAAGTTTACCATTTTCGGTTTTGAATTCTCTAGCAATTTTCTTACACTTGGCATTCATTTTCAAAAGTTTTTAACTCGTAAACCCTGCATTTTTGGAAAATGAGACAGAAAAATGTGTAAATACGCACTCTACATAAACTTAATAACAGCCTGCCAACCATTAACGGCCACAAATGAAGTTGCGCGTAAAAGCACGCAAACAAAGTTCAAACACGAATAACAGCCACTAAACACCCATATGTATATATGTATATTACACATGTATGTGTATCTGTCTCAAAAGAGATCAATAGGCAAAGCTAAGAGAATGAGTGTGGTTAGTACACGCGTATATAAAAGTAGACAAAGAGTAAGATGAACTTGCACAGTATAAGCTTGTTTCTAGTATTATATGCTTGTATTTGTTGTAGCCCACGCACATACTTACAAACGTATTAACGCACATACTTGCATGTTGTTGTTGTCATTGTTGTTACACCTTAACTCATCTGTTTGAAGACTATTGCCATGCAAATAAATTGTGGCTGCCTCAAATTTCCATGGATCGAGCACAGCAACATGAATTTGCTCATACGACATGGCGCACACATGGAAATTGAGCAGTATATGTATGCCCAAGCATGCATACACATGTGCACATACGAAAGGTGGGGGGTGCACAATGATTGTTAAAATGCAAGAGGGTTGTGGCACGTTCATCTTCGTGTATAGAGAGGCGTTGGAGCGTGCCGGTAAGTAGGGTGCGTGAGTTTGTGTATGCTAAACATGGTGGCGCGTGTTGGCTTCCAAGACGTCTGCTAGTTGGCCATAAATATCTTAAGCTTTTGATATATGCATTCATGTGATATGTGTAGTGTGCGATAAGCGCTATTTTGTTCAGAAATAAATTTCCATAAACAATAAATAAAAGTCATATAATCAGCACTTCAATTAGTGGAATTAAACGGAATAATAGAGTGTGGCAAAGTTAAGTCTAGTAAATTATGATCAAAAGCTTTAAATGTTTTCTCAAAAAGCATTGTGTTAGTGGAATCACATTCGAAAAATATATGATGTTTATATAAAATATGAATATTTTATTGAAGAGCTTATATTGAATCTTTGTAATTGTTATCAATATTAACTAAAATGTTTATTTTCATAGGAGTGCACCGCTTTTTGTGAATCTGAAATACTAATTTGGAATGATAAAGTAAAAAGAATATATTCAAAATATTGGCCATTGCTTTTTACATTTTGACATCTTTCTGGTGATTTGTGGATACCCTGCTCATAGAAATGTTCGCCTTTTGCAGCCAACCAAACAGCCAACAAATTTTCTACTTCTGCTTAAAAGTGAAAATGCTGCTCAGGCAATGGGATACGCATCAATGAAAGGAAATGCTATTCGCAAGGCGGCAAATTTGGTGTATGCAGTGGATGGAGCTCCCAACCAAGTACTTTGACTGTAAGCTGAACTCATGCTTTTCTTTGTGTGCAGGTGTATTGCCCTGTAGCAAAATTATTTTGCCGTGTCTTCTAGACAGTTAGCATTAACAGTTTTACCAGGTTTTTGAAGCTCGTGATTTACCACACCATTATGAGCCTAACCAACATAGAGCCTTATTACCGAAATCGATCTGTTTTTGCAGTCGATGTTAATGGTTGTATCGCATTAACCCGTGATTTTCTCCGTTTAGGATTTTTAAAATAAATCCATTTATTTTCGCAATCCCAGTGGCAATTTGATGCAAAACTGTTTTTCTTTGATGTTTTTGAATAAAAATTTCAAAAGTTTTTTTTTAATGGTTTTCTATTTGTCTTTCATTCAATGCATGTGTCCCTAATTTCTCTTTGCCCTCAAATGGTTGCTACGCAATATTTAACATGGCTGTGATTTGCTTTTGACGCCAAGTATAATTTCCATCCAATATTATTTGTCATTCGGCGGCTGCAAAATATTTTAGTGGTCTCTCACGTTCTTCATTTCTCATATCAAAATTATTGTATCTAAACCACTGAAATCATATTTTGCATGTTGCCTCTGATAGAGCATGTTCACCATATGCCACGACAAGCATTCGATACTACTCTGCAGCACTTTTCTTCAAAGGAAACCCGACTGGCGCGCTGTTGTAAGGTTAATGTTAGTGTAGTAAGCCAATTAGCCACGCATAGACCAGTTTTGTTCCTTTGCGCTAGCAGATGACGTTCAGTTTACTATTGCTACCTCCTCAAGTGTATCATACAGTGGGAAACCCAGATGTTTATAGCGTAGTCTTGCCAATGCTCCATTGCTTCTCTGGTGCCCTGCTCTAGACGTTTTCTGCAGTCTTCTAGATCTGCCAGCCCATCCTAAGGGTGTGTGTCGCAACCAGACAGTGACCAGTTAGTATTCCCATCATGTTGCTACAATTGCTGTACTTTCGGTCTATCATTTTGCACATAATTTTTGCAGTTTTGCACCCAGGTAGTTCGTTCCACCTGGTTTTGATTTTTCTTGTCTTACTTCTGTCGAAGTCGTCGTATAGACAATGTATATGTTTCCCAATTTTGAATACATTTTCCGATGTTAGCTGTACATCACTCTTGACAATCTCGTCCACAATGTCATTGCCCTCGATACCTTTGTAGTCGGTCAGCCAGTAGAAGTAAAGTTGCTTACTTCGGACCACACTTTCACTGCTGCCCTGCTTTCCAAGGCACGTCTGGCCGATATGAGATACGAGGTTACTGCCTTGATTCCTGCTTGGCTGTCTAAGTAGATGTTGACTCTGGAATTGCCTGTTGGTACACCGGAAGTTCACTCTGAGGATTTTTCAATAGCAAAGGCCTCGGCTTGAAATATACTGCTGCGGGTCGGGAACTTAAAAGGCTGCCTTATGCCTAACTCTGGACAGAGCCATCCGTGTAAATATTTAAAGTGTTGCGCGTAGCTAACATACCTTTGTACCAGCCATTTCTTTCTATGTTTATTTTAAACATTCTTTCCCAGTTAAAAATTCATATAGTCGGCGTTTGCCTAACCGCCATTATAAGTTCTATAAGTAAGTTCTTCTGCAGCCAGTAGTTGTCGCGCTGACTTTGCTGCGTAGCCTTTAGCGAAGAGGTCTATAGGTGGAAGGTTTAGTAACAGTTCAAGAACCGCCGTTGGAGTTGTTTTTAAAGCTCCCACTATGCACAGTGTAAGTCTTTGAACCCTTTCCATTATCTTCCGAAAGGTAGATTCTCCTACGCCTGTCCACTATACCACTGCACCGTAGAGCAGAATGGTCTTACGATAGCAATATAGCACCAGTATTGTACATCAAGATCAACACCTATTGACTGGATACTATTCAAAACACATTCTGCTTTATTGTAAACTCAGTTATAACCCTATGAGCGGTGTCTACGCTATAACAGCTGGATTTATAAAATTGCTCAAGCTCCCCAGCAGACATATTTTGTCTGGCTTGGTGAGCAAAGTACCAGAAATTTAAACCTAAAAAAAATACCCTCATTTAAACCAAAAGGTCTACTTTCAGAGCGCTTTTAGTGCTTCTGACCACTTCTGATCTGTATTTACCACAGCCGACATAACTGCATGTCTTTTGTTGATAATCGATTACTCATATTATTTACCTAATAAATAGTATAAATTCCGCTGCCGTTGTTCGGTAAAACTGGCAACATAGCTTCTAACTTTCGTTAGCAATCGTTGGAAATCATCGGTTAGGTATCAATCTCTTCGGATGGCTCGATAACGTATGAAAATACAGCTTTCATTCTTATTTACGAAGGAATTATTACAGAAAAAAAAAAAACTTTTAGTGCCGACTTTAACAAAACTATTTCGAACTATTCCTATTTTAATACAAAGTTTTATGAATTTATATATATATACATATATATATATATTTAAAATTTATAGACTCTTAGTCTTAACTGTAAGCAAGTTAAGCGCTTCGTCCAACTTCATTGCAGAACGTAATCACTCTATCTGCTGTTCCACTCTTATTTATTGCGGTAGCAACATAGAGTTTTAAAATTTATTGGTGATACTTTTTGAAATACACAACTCTTGGCGGAAATATACACACACACGCTCGCACTACTCGGCTGGCAAGCAGCAAGCTTCTTATATCATTTTGGCGCCAAAAACATGTAGTTGTGTGTACTTCGATACATTACACGGCCACCCTGAATCTACTGCTCTCGTGTGTATGCCATTTTATTGATTAAGATCGGGTAGGTAATTGCTCATTTCACATGCACACACACACACAAGAGTACATGTGCATACTCCACAGCGCGTTGGGCTTAATGCAAAGCCTGCAGTGCATGCATTTACTAGCTTAAATATTACTGATTGCTCATTTTCACGCTATAATCGTTTGGTTACATGCGCTGCAGCATGTTTGCTGTTAATCATACGACACGGTGCACCCAATAAAGAAATGCACTTAATTCATTAAAACATTAATGAAATCAATCACGAAAAATATGCAATATGAAAAAAACACTACAATCGTGCAGCAAATGTAGTGAGATATTTATGTAATTAGTGTAAATTGGCGGAAAATTATTTTATTTAATTTATTTAAAACCATTTTAATGCGTAAAGTACATTGATGTTATTAATAAAACGCTGTCGGTTAGCTGGCGCTTAATGTTATAAGTTCATAGTGAATTTTTTTAAATTAATCCTGGACGGAAACAATATAATTATAATTTGTTATTATCTGATGAAAAAAGTTAAAAGAGGATTACTCTGCGTTGCATAAATCGTGACTGTTTTAAACAATGTTAAGAAAACTTCTAGGAGTTTTTTGAATTTCTACAATTGTTATAAAAATATACTGATATATAAATGAAATATAATATTTGGTTAAAGTAAAAAAAGCGAAGACTTCGGCTACATTTTCACAGCAGATTTTTTTTTTCCTTACAGAAAAGGATATAAAAAGATATTTATCTTGATTTTCAGCAGTCAGTTCAAATAGCAGCTATAAGCACGCCATTTACAGTGGCGCGATCTGAACATTATATGCCGACACTATTGCTATACCTTGTCGAATATCGTCTACTAAATTTCGCAAAGATACCTTGTCAAGTTAAAAAAGTTTTCCATACTGGGACTTGAGCATGATTGGCCAGTTTGCTTGTCAGCTTTATCATGCAGTGCTCCAATCTGAAACAATTTTTTTGAGCATTACACCATTGATTTAGAGAATAATCCATACCAAATTTCTTGAAGAAAACTCAACAAATGAAATAGTCTTCCATACAAACATTTTATTGCGGTTGTTAAGTTTGTATAGCAGCTACATGCTGCAGTGGTCGGACATGGGTGGTACCGACAAGTGAGCAGCTTCTTGGTGAGAAACGAGCGTCTGTTAAATTTCAAAACAATATTTCAAAAACTAAGAGAATAGTTTTTTAATATACAGACGGATACCCTCTGAGACAGATAGACGGACATGGCTATACCGACTCATCACGTTGGTTATCTATTTGGCATATACTTTATAGGATCTCATTGTGTATTAAAAATATCTTTGTAAACTTAATATGCTCTATTTAGGGATTAAATATTGATTCTGGCACAAAAATACGCGTTATCAAAAAAATTAAAAATTCCGCAACTTTAACGGAGACTCTTTGAAAGATCCTGCTAGGTTGGATAATTGACCGGGAAAAAAAGAACTGTGGGGAGTTAAAAATAAAGATTTTTTTCTTGCCAGAGAAGAGTGGACTTATGGCCAACTATCGACAGTACCAATGGAAATATCTACCAAAGCGTTAAGCAAGCCACAGGATCGGCTTTTTTCTGTAAGAATTTTTATATGAAATATATATTCGAACTAAATAGCTATAGCTCAGGCTTTGAAACGAGATTGTAGAACTCTTAGTTTAGATTGCTTCACGCATTGGAATATTCTGAGCTGTTATAAAGTGTTACAATTTAAAAAATCGAACTTAGTTGGATCTCACTTGAGTGAGGAATATGCTTATTGATGATAAGTTTTAAAACCTAACCTTACAAAATTCCAACTAACATAACTTCTCAGAGTCTTTTTGTTGACATATCTGTGATAATTTGGTAATTATTAGTTGCCTGATCGACTGAATTGGATCTCAATATTACAGGTCAATTGAAAAGTTCACAGTCTGAGTTATAAATAACACTATTATAATTAAAGTCATATAATTTTTAGTTAGCTTTAAAATAAACGTGTGTATACATTTGATAGCTGTCGGATCAGTAGTTTGTGAATTATATCGTTTTGGGTGAAGCAACTTTCATTACTGTGAAAAAATGGGGTGAAAAGAAGTTCAAGTATTTATAAAATATTGCATTTTGAAGGGCACATAAACAGTGGAAGCAAAAACTTGGCTTGATGTCGAGTTTCCGCTGGATGCTTCAAAATAACCAACAATGCAGGATTCGTATGCTAAGTTTAGACGTGGTGAAATGAACACCGAAGATGGTGAACGCAAGGGATGCCCAAAAAGGTTGTCACCGACGGAAACATCCAAACGTCCACCAAATAATTCTGGATTTCCGATTTACTTCAGCATCCACCATGTTCTCTTGATCTTCAAAAGAATGCTCTGTGGCAAGATTTTCGAATTAAGTGATAAATCATAAGTTGAGTTCTGAATCAAGCAAACACAAAATTGGCAAAAAATTTTAATATTCAGCGTTAGAACTAATATTCACAACCTTTTTTTGCGTTCCATATCTGGACTCGAAAAGAATTCAAGAAAAATGAACTAAATTCAAGGTCACTGTACACTCATAACACATAAAATTGAGATTGTTTGATAGAAAAATTATACTTCTATAAAAAAATTAAAGTAAAGAAGCTGTAAAATGACGAGTTTCCCAAATCATAAAAGTCAGAATTTCATGCCATATTCTTACTCTTCTATTTACGCTAGCGTTTTCTTTCAAGGACTCACTGCAAGTCCCAATTAAAGATAAATAGTTAATATATTAATGGTAGCTTGTTTGTCTTTTTCTTTTCTGCTAATTAAAATGAAAATGAAAATGCTCAGAGCAACGCATGACAAATACAACAATAACATTTGAAGAAATCTCGCTAAAAAATCACAGCCATGGAAACAATTCGCTTATGAAAACAACCGCAGGCAATGAAATGTGTAAGTAAGAAAAATATAAAAAGAATGAAAAATACTGAAGAAATGTGAAAATAGAATATGTAGAGAATGACAAAATGTAAAAAATATAAAAAAAATTAGTTTATGTTGTGGTGGCATATTTTACGCAAATGTACTAGTTTTGTCTTAGTGCTGCAGAGTACAAGGTAGCGCAGCTTTGAGTGGCGGTCAAACAAATGAAATAATAGCGAACTACAAATGCAGAGCTATGTATGTACAGAAATGTCTTCCGGCGGGTCTCCGCAGAGGGGTGCTATACCAAGAACACATTTTAGATTTCCTTGCGCTACTGCAATTTCTTGTATAAATATTTATGCACATAAACTGCACACATTTGAAGCTTTCTCGGTTAGTCGTGAGCTGTAGACACGACGCAACGGACGCTACGTTACGTTGATATGCACCATTAAGCGTAAAGCAAATCTCGACGGTATTGACACCAAAAATAAGGCAAAACGTTAGCTTCGCTGGCAGCTATAATACCCTTCACAAATAATAAAGTTTTTCATTAGGAATTCGATTTTTTAAATCAGATCAAATGCCATAGCAGTACGATCTAAACAATATATACGGTATTATCCGATTTTAACGTCACTTTGTATAGCAATTTATGCCAAATTTCGTTAAGATATTTTGTTAAATAAAAAAAATTCTCAAAAGGAAAAACCAAGTCCTTCGAGCAGTTTTTATGACAGCTTTATTCTACAAAATTCGGAAAAATATTTTCGGATATCATATTTCTGCTTTGGAAAAAAATCCATGCCAAATTTCGTTAAATAAAAAATAAAAAATTTTTACCATACAAGGACTTATTTTCAATCGAGCAGTTTGTATAGTAGCTACGTGAAATAGTGGTCCTATATAAGCGGTTCTGAGAAATGATCAGAATCTTTGAGTGAGAAAAACGTTTGCAAAATTTCAAATCAAAAACTCAAGAACTGAGGAACTAGTTCGCATATAGAGGCATCCAGACAGAAGAAACTGACTGAATCCAATCAGTTTGCTGTTGAGGGTATAATAAACTGTGCTGACATGCAACAAGGCAGTCAAAGAATATCACAAACATGCACACATATTTTCGTAATCAAAAGGAGGCAAAAAGTGTAAACACACCATAAGTATTTCGCGAACACGCTACGAGCTGGCGAAGCGCTTCATGGCTGCATAGTCGCATATGCTGGTGATCTGTGTAGAGCTTTGTGCAAACAACCGTTAAGTATGTGTACTACGGTTATTCTTAGTTAAAAGATAGAACGCTGTTAGGACAAGAGTTGACTGAGTCCCTGAAATACCTCATGTGTGCATATATATGAGGCACAATATTCCCATTCTATAACCTAATGCTTGACTAATTCGTGGTTTCACGTTATTTGCTTAACTGTGTTGCTACCTATTAAATTACCAGCATACCTGGTAAAAAATTTGTTAGATTTCTGTGGGCTTTTCAATGTACTCAAACATGTGAAAAAATAATTTATAATATCAAATTATATAATACTGGACAGTCGAAAAAGTATTTTCGTATTTTGTGAATAGATGTTTTTGCAGTCATATTTCTCCATCGCTGCCAATCACATTGTGTCATACCATATAGTGTTGGAAAGGTTTCAAGCTTCATTTAACTGAAAAAACTAAATTCGGGGAAGTTGAAAAAAAGTTACAGCTGTCGAAAAGTGAGTAAAGGTAATGAAGAAAATTTAGAAATTCGCTATATGTGACCTGGTCTACGAAAAGGGGGCTTAGGTGTAAAAAAAAAAAAAAACAAAAAATAAATAAAAAAAATAAAAATAAAAAAAAATAAAAATAAAAAAAATTGAATTTGTGACACCTGAGCCCCCTTTTCGTAGACCAGGTCACATATTTTGAAATTTTTGTATTAAAAAGGGAAGAATGCCACGTAAACCAGCAATGAAATTTGTGAAGTTTACGTAGACGATGCTGTATTAGTTCGTGTAGCACATCAATGGCTCGCTCGCTTTCGTTCTGGAAATTGTCAAATTATTTGTTGGATTGCATACTAAAATTAGTTTACGCAAATACAACATAGCGCTGTCTGTTGAATACTTACTCAATCCAACAAATAATTAGCATCACCTGTTAGAACCTTTTGGAACTAACAAATAATTCTGACTCTCAAATAATATACAAATATTGCGCAATAATATAATATTGCGATTATACATTGAGACGTAAGCTATCCTGTCTCTCAAGTTGGATCAAATTGCACACGGTGTGCAATCAAATTTAAAAACGGTTCAGTAGTTTAGGCGTCTATCGCGGACAAACAATGTGACACGTGATTTTACAATCGGCAAAGATTTGAAGAGGCGCTTTTCTGAATAAGGATTGAATGGATTTCAACCGAGCTTGCTGCTTCCAGTAAATGTATGTGCTTTAAAACCGAAGAAATGGAAAATCTTATTGAATGCTTGATAGATATATTCAAAGGCCTGTTGGATAATGACAACGTTAAGCGGCAGTTGAAGCTCAAAGGTGAACTTGATCACTGGCAGTGCCATTGGGGGCCGAAGCAGAAGTCAAAAGGAAACAACTTACCGACTGCTACATTGGAAACGTTGAAGAACTGCGATATACACATACATATATCCCATAATTCTTATTTTTCTTCGCGTATTCTGCACAC
Organism: Bactrocera correcta; assembly: GCA_027475135.1. Classification (NCBI taxonomy): domain Eukaryota; kingdom Metazoa; phylum Arthropoda; class Insecta; order Diptera; family Tephritidae; genus Bactrocera; species Bactrocera correcta. Next base: position 45,521,197 of record CM050323.1, read on the forward strand.
GCTTGTGACGAATGCGAGCTCTGAACGCTCTTTTTCTTACAAAAAAACTGCTCATTTGTCAGTCAATATTGAATCTACAGCATATAGTTGTTACAGTTATCGGCAGTTTTTTCCAACCGATCGTTTTCATTAACCTTTCTAATTCCAGGAACTCTCGCCTGATAGATGTCGGATTGTTTAGCCATCGAGTTGTAATCAACCGTCAGTTCGTATTCAACCAGCACGGTATTTATCGCAGGCGAGTTGAGGGCTAAGATTAGTAGCTTCTAGATGAAGCATAAACCCTTCTTTAGAAAACACTTTCCCATCCAGATTTGAAACAATGTAGAACCCGCCACTAAGCAACCAATTTCGGTTAGTGCAGCTGCTTTACTTTTCTGCTGATTGGGTCTTCCTCTCTTATTTTTATATAAAAAATATTTACATTTCACACATTTGCTTGCAATAGAGGGAATATCCTTCGCACTCAGGCAAACAAATTTCGCCGTTAAAAAATATAAACAAAAGTGAAAACGGAAAGTGCAAAACGAAACAGCGGCAACAAAAGTAAAAAACGTGAAAAGCAAAAGAGAGATGTCTTAATGGAAAACATTGATGCAGCAGACGAATGCCACCTCTGCTTTTACCGGCAAGTTGTTTTGATTAAATATGTGCATATATGTGGCTCAAAAACAAAGCGTACGCAAGCAGCAAGGTGCCATAAAAATGTGTGTGCGCGAGTGTGTGCATGTGTTTGTGTGCGCAAAAAATATAAAAGCAACCGCTACACATTGGCAACTAATGCATTGCTGTTTGTTGCTGTTGTTATTGCTGCTTTATACAGCTTTTCATTGCTTTACTTGCTACTTGCTTCAACATCTTTGTTGTTGTCGTTTTTGTTGTTGTTGCTGTGGTGGCATGTTTTTGCTGTGCATTGCTTTTGTCATTAGCGCCACGGTTGGCAAACAAAATTGAAATGCTTTTCAGCGCTGCGCCACAGGAAATAACATTCTTTTGGCAGCAACGAATGACTGGAAAATGTTGAAGACGCCGTGCAATGAGCTTGTCACCGTAAAAAGCTGGTAAAAATAAACGTATACATATTTGCTTTATTAAAGGATTTAATACTTGAGTCTCGGAAATTTCCCCATTACAACGACCTAGCAATTCGCAAATTCAATTTACTTATTTTGCAATTTATTCTTTCACTCCATACCCTCTTTTCTCATTTGCATGGCATAAAGAAAAAGTGTATGAATTTAGTAAAGTCTGCTTCAATTACTAAAACAATAACCATAACTAACCTATATTTATTATCATTATATAAATATCCGTTAATCGATTAAGGCATATTTGTTACTACTCGCAACAGCTATATTTTGCCTAACAACAAAACTACTCGTATTGAAGTGAAATACATAGATGAAGGAAAGTACTTACGGTTCTAGAAGTTCCCAGAAACTATTCTAATTCCCTCCCTTCTTATCTACTAGCCATACCCTATCAAAAGATCCAATACAAATCTTTGGATTCATTGAAAGAGATGAAAAAGAATAAAAACTCCATTTTTGGAACAACTAATAGTTTCCCTTTCCATTTATAATATAAGAAAATGTTTTGAGAGCTTTTGAGCTGCATTAGTTTTGCTAAAATAACCTTACCTTTTAAGGCTGAGATCACAAAGTACTATGACTTTTAAGCAATTTCTTTTCATTAAGGACAGATAAAGATAGAAAATAAGATAAAAAGGTAACAAATACTTCAACTCAGCTGAGTGTGTAACCGAATTAAGTTCACTGCAGGACTGCTTATAATGAGCTTCATACGGAAAAAAATTCTGCGTTGCATTTTTCCCTATATTAAATGTAATTCTGTGCTATCTTCTTCTTCTTTTAGCAGAGTTGACAGGAGCGCGCCAGTCGTTCTTCCTTTTCGGTGCTTGGCGCCAATTGGAGATTCCAAGAGAAGCCATGTCCTTCTCCACCTGGTTTTCGAACGGAGTGGAGGTCCTCCTCTTCCTCTGCTTCCACCGGCGGGTACCGCGTCGAATAATTTCCACTTTCGTGAATTCGGTCAACTTATGTATAGTGACTTATAGAGTTTGGTTTTTGTTCGTCAAGAGAGAACTTTACTTCTCAATTGCCCACCCAGTCCAAAGTAGCACTTGTTGGCAATAGTTTATCAGAGTTGGATTTCGAAGCTGGCATTATTGTTGGTGTTAATACTGGTTCCGAGATAGATAAATTATCTACAACTTTGAAGTCATGACTGTCAACAGTGACGTGGGTGCCAATTCGCGAGTGCGACTACTGTTAGTTTAATGACAGGAGATATTTCAATCGCACTAGTTCACTGCCATACTCATTTACTTCATTCACTTCCTTATCCAGTCTGGCAAAAACAGGACTAACGACGCGGATGTTGAGGCCAATGATATCAATATCATCGGCGTACGCAAGCAGCTGTACACTCTTATAGAAGATTTTAACTTCTCGATTAAGCTCTGTAGCTCGTATTATTTTCTCCAAGAGTAGATTGAAGGAGTCGCATGATAGAGAGTCGCCTTGTAAGAAAACTCATTTGGTATAGAAGGGCTCGAAGAAGTCCTTTCCGAACCTGACGGAGCTTTTGGTATTGCTCAAAGTCAATTTACATAGTCAATTCGGTTTGGAGGGATACTAAGTTCAGACATAGTGACATGGAGGCGTTATTTCCACCTCGTCTTTTGCCATATAGCTTCTGTAGCTGGCGCCCGGTAGGATTCCCAGCCTAACAACAGGCGCCGATAGGGCAATGACTTTTTAAAACCCTACAAATAGGAACCGGCTAGCCTTTTTGTAAGCAAAAAGCTCTGAGAATCTTTCTTGTGCCAAAATATTTTACAAAAACGCGTGGACCGATCGTAACCCAGGTTTGTGCGTGCGAAGCTCAGCTTTTCAGTAATTGAACACACGAGGAGAGGGTAGCCCGGCCCATTGCCATTCTACTGATAACGACGCTGAGGTACCTTTCCTTCCCAGCTCATCAACTTTATACATTCCTGCTATTCCGCTGTAGGCTGGCACCCATACTTGTTTTATCACAAAATTATTCGATGCCATTGATAATGGTGTTAGGCCAGCCTTGAACGCGAGGTTAGTGAGCTCTTTTCTACTATCCCAGCGCTAAAATATGAGTAGATTGACACTTCTCTGCAGGCGGCAGCACTGCGCGACAGTGGACTAGCTATAATAAGTAAGTAAGAAGCGGAAGTTGATAGAGAGTTCTTTACAATAAACCCTTCCACCAACCTTCCCAACAAACTTTGAACTATCTGTGAATATGCTTACTGGCCACCACTACAACGGCTTCTACATACCCACATCTCCCTCGGAAGTATGTGGGTAGAGAAAGGCCGCCAGAATTTGGTGAGGCAACTTCAAGATCCAAACGATGCCGCATAAATACAAGTCCTGCAAGGATTTCGGAATGGTCAAACATGTGTACATTTCGAAAGCCCAGATTATCTGAATCTGATAGCAGATGTGGTATACAGTCAAATCGTGACACATACAGATATACAGACTAAATTTATGTTAATTTCAATTTCCGAAGGAACATCTAAGCATCGGTGCTTTGAAATTCGTTATTTTTTTCTGTTGGCCGTATGCAATTTTACACTAGCTTCAATTATCAAAAATCTCCAAAGAAGTATTTTCGGTGATAATGGAATAAAACTAATTGATTACTAGAACCTCTACTCTCTAAATAGTAACCAACAAAGATCGTCTTAAAAACTTTTCAAATAACTACAGGTTAAGTTGCCTACCCTAAAGTGTGGGAATTAGAAAACCGCTATCAACAATCAAAAACTTCGTAATTCTTCCACAGATTTCTTGCAAGCCTCCACAACAGACAATGTTAAAAGAACTGCGCACATGGAGTTCGTGTAATGATCTCATGCCATTTGTGGAATTCCTTTCGCCAAGTAACCGTGCGTACCGCAAACTGCCAGAAATAAGCTGCCTCATTTGCTTGCATCATTTAGCAAAATGTTACTGCCATTACGTGCAACAACAATAAAAGTAGCAAGTAGACAACCAGCTATAAAATGCAACGGTACTGCATGTACAGAAATTGCAAGTGAAGGGGCGGCGCTCGCTGAAAATGTAGCGAAACAATTTGTCCGCATCGGAAAGCAACGAAAGAGAAGTTTGAAAAACGGATATTTAAAATTTTGATGCACATTAAGCGTTGCCGTTTCGTTTTATTCTTACTTTTATTCTCTTGCAACGCATTTGAAAGTTACATTTTCATAGCGCGTTTCACTGCAATTTGTGCGAACGTTTGTGCAAATGGTGCATGTAATGCTGGGGTATGTAAGTGACATATTTGCAACAAATGGTTTTGCGCGGTGTTCAACAGCGCAACATCAAATTGAGGTTAGGGTAGATGTGCAAAGGGCTAAGCTATTACGCAGGAGTATCTGCAATTGAGGTGTAAAGTCAGTAGTTACCGTTAAAGTCAATTAAGGCGTTTACACTTCATAAAATGTAACAGGTAACCATGAAGGGCGCGGTCATTTTGCAAACTGATAGATTTTGGTCCATCAAGCTATCACAGTTGGTTTTATTTAAGTATAAAAAAGAGTCTGTAAAATTGTGTTGGTTTATAGAAGATTCAAGCTTAAAGAGCTGAGACAGTATACGATTTAATATCTGGTCCAAGGAGACTATATTTTGCGTAGACTGAATTTTATTTGATTCACAGTGAACTTTACGTGGCTTAAACCACTAGTTACAGCTCCCTTGCCTGATTGAGTTAATACGTATATGCGCACAAATTGTAGTTCCATAAATGTGTTATTACTAATTCTAACGAGTTTTCCTCTTAAGAAGAAATTCAGTTTCAAACTTGATATTTACATTATAAGTTTAGAGCGGAGTTACCGTCAATATTTAATTTCCACTCCATTCATTTTGTCTGTCATTGGAGGTGTGTTAAGGCTTTACCACCTTGCTGGTACCACGACCTTTGACTAAACCTATTGAAATAGAGGAGAATTGGTTTAACACAAGGGCAAAATACTCATCTGCATTAAATAACACAACAGGTTCTGACTGATTTTCATGAAACTAGGGGTCTCATAGCCTCATGGTGATAGGACTGATTTCGATATTAGTTTTGGTTCTCTTGATTTTGATTGATGTCATCTAGTAACAGGCCGTTTCCAATGTTGGGTTAAAATAAGTTATTTACCGAAGGATGCCGTCTATATTGAGCTAATCAACCAAATATTGAGAAAACAACCCTAAGTGGATTTTTTCACAAAACAAAAAAAAAAAAAACTCTATTATGGTACAGAAGTTGAGTCTCCAAAGCAATCGACCGACAAAGTATAAGCAAAAACTTTCGCTTTTCACTTCATTAAACCATTTTGTAAAATTTTAATTTGTTCTGAGAAAAATTCTCACTATGACTCTCATATATAGAAGTCAGTTTATGACTTCTAAAAGTCACCTCAATGCTTCACAAATTGGTATATAATTTGTATGATAATCTTCCGTAATGCATGATACTTTGTTCCTATAGCTGGACATTACTATCAGATAAATAAGAGGCAAAATTATCTGTCTTTATTAGAGACAATGTGTGGCATCACATTGGACCAGGTTTTCATATATTCAAGTTGGCTCTCATTGGTCACTGATAGTCGTAGCGATTACTTACACCCTGTTTGGGGGAAGTGTATATTTATCTGTCCCAAAGGTGCCTTAATGGTAGGTCCAGAAAACGGACTGTTTGAAGGAGTTGGACTATAGGTAAAGTGGTGTTCGAAAAGTGGTTATGGTGTGGTTAATATTATGGAGACAATTTCTTGTATAGAATTTTTGCAGTTTGCATATATGTCGAGATCCTTTGTGGATTAATATATAACAATATCTACGGTTGCGCAAGGTTAAATCCGATTTCACGTGACAACTCGAGCTTATGGTCTGCGATGGATGCTGCCATTTTCTTCGTTGATGCTATGAAGATGTAACAGGAGCGCTGTACTGTTATAAAGTTTTTCGTATTCGAAACTATGTTAATGAAATGCAGACAAATTGTAGGAAGATCGTCTTGCTGACCTTAGCAGGCGTTACCTCTTTAAGCAGATGACTGCGAGAATGATTTCCGCAAATGCTTCCCAGCAAAAACTGCTTGAACAGAAGTGAGTTGTGCTTCTTAATTTAGGATTATATAAAGGACATTACGTAACTGTCCGGAGTGCGGTACTCTGTTAAGTCTGAAACGTTTTTAACTCTATTGATGCTAGCCATTTGCCTTGTAGGTGATTAGCAGCTTAATATAGATTACCTCTGCTGGTTAGGTGATCTTCGAGAGTTTCGAGAATATAGCATAGCAAGGAAACCCACCTTTCAGGACCACCTGTATAATTATTTTTAATTTATAAATTTGGCTACGGAATAGCACAGATTATAGAAAACATCTCAGGTAATTCATGAAATACATGATTTGTTTAGTATCTTCTTGTAGCGAGTGGCAGAAGTGTTTGACAAGTCCAACGCTACCCAGATTGTTCTTTCACTGAGTGGTATTTACGTAGAGTTCACTGGTTGTCTGGACGCTTAATGACGCTAAGCGATCTGGTTGTAAAAAAACATGTTGGTGATTAGCTAATTAATAATGGTTTAGGAAAGTCAGGAGTAGCACGACCTGGAGCGTCTCCTCTACTGGATTAAGCGGAGTTATCAGACGAAATGACTCACCTAAGCTGGCTTGTTCCGCAGGCAACCCTATCTTAATCGGTAGCTGACATTCACCAATCGGCTCTGTAATTTTGCCTTACTTAATCTATGAAATTTTGAAAATGTGAGTAAAATTTACTGTTGTATTTATAGAGTACCATATAAATACTGCAAATAAAGAAAGTAAATGAAGATTACTAATAAATTGGTGAACATTATAAGGTTAGAGAGGTGAATGAGTTAGTTAGAAAAAATTTCAGCAATTTCAACCAAATCAAATTGAACCGTCAAATACTGATTTTTAAGCAAAAATTAAATCTCGTATGATTGACATAAAATTGAACCTCTATAGCACCTGCTCAAATGGTCTAAAAAAAACACAAAAATAAGGGGACATTGTATTTATTTTGAAAATTCTTTATTTATTCTTTCAAATCAATTTCATCTCCTTCAAAGTAATCCCCTCCCGATGCAATGCATTTATGCCAATGGATTTTCCAATCTTCGAAACACTGGTTGTAGTCACTTTCCGGGATGGGCTTCAGTTCCGTCTTCGCTGCGGTTTGAATCTCCTCTACCGTATAAAAACGGTGTCCCCGGTCTTTTGAGCTTGCTGAACAGCCAGAAGTCACACGGCGCCAGATCAGGTGAATATGGTTGCGGAACGATATGGGTTGTGTTTTTGGCGAAGTGATCACGAATTACGAGGGCAGTATGGGACTTGTTGACTGTTTGACCAGTTGGAAGGAATTCGTAATGCACAACACCACGATAATCGAAGAAAAGAGTCAGCATGACCTTGATTTTTGAGCGACTTTGGCGCGATGTTTTTGGTCTCTTTTGGCACGATATTCGCTCGATTGATCGGTTGTTTCGGGGTCGTAAGCATAGATCCAAGTCTTATCGCCAGTTAAAATGCATTTCATGACACCCTGGTAGTCGAAAAGTATCGTTTCACACACTTCAATGCGACGCCTTTTTTCCAAAAAATTCAATGTTTTCGGTATCAGTCGAGATTTGACGCGCTTGAGGCCCAAAACATCCTTCAAAATGGTGTTGGCTGAGCCTTTCGATATGCCAACATCATCAGCAAGGTCTCTAATTGTTAATCGACGGTCTTTCAACACCAAATCTTTGATTTGTTGAACGTGAGCTTCGTCGGTTGAGGTTGATGGTCGCCCTGGATGCTCTCCGTCTTCGACACATTCACGGCCGGCTTGGAAATCACTATACCACTTGTAAACATTTTTTTAGACATAGCCTCATCAACAAAGGCTTCCTGCACCATCGTCAACGTATCCGCAGCAGAAAATTGATTCCGTAAACAAAATTTAATGCAAATTCTTTGCTCAACAAATTTTGACATCGCATAAAACGAAAAACTCACTTTTAGCAGCTTACAAAACGACACGTATCTCAAACACTAATCAATATTTTGTCATGAAATTTGACATAAATGTGTCTGACAGTACCAGCCAACCTTAAAAATAAAATAAAATAATTCACCAAATCCTTCGACGCGCGCAGTTTAAATTCAAATGTCTTATTTCTTGGACACAGTAGTATATCTTCATATTTCATTTAATACCTGAAATTGCAATTATTTCAGTGAAATGTTGGCCAACTTCATGCTCTGACATAAAAAATTTTCCGCTCAATTCAATTTTAAGCCCGAATGCACATACAAACTAGCAGCAAACTACTAAAAACCAGCTTAACGGTTAAATGTTCATGTGGAAAGTACAACATACGAAATACCGTTTGAGCTTCGCTCATGCGAGCGAACGCAGAAAACACAATTTGCACCAACTGTCACCATAATGTGGCATTTAACGCCATTATACAAATGTGCTGATTAAATTTGTGAGCGCACAAAGGCAAAAAGCACCGAAGAAACAGCAAACGGGCGAAGGCATTTGAAATCTTCAGAGCTGGAGTTCAACTTGCGAGGCATAAAAAGAAAGCATACACGCACACCACTGAAATATTTGCTGGCAACAAAAACCCAAAAACCGGAACAAAAACAAAGTGCTCTGTATAAACAGGCTGAACACGCAGCGTTGTGGCAACTATTATGCATGTGTGGCACATTAAAACATGCAGACACATACACACATACACATTCGAAAACACTTCGCAATGCAAAAGTTCGCACACGTAAATTGTTATGAGATTGTAGCCGGCGTTGTTGTTGTTTGCTTTGGCACTTTGCATGTATTTGCAACTGCAACAGCGCGCAAATAGCATTGTGAATGGAATAGGAAAGCGCTACAAAAGCTTTTAAGCCCAACCAACAACCCGTTCCGCCGACTGGCAGGCTGTCTGACTGGCTTAGCGGCTGGCGGTGTCTGGATCAGTTTGGCTTTTCCGCGCCACACTTGCCACGTAACAATGCAACACTTGCAGCAAAACACCGTGTGGGCTCCAATGAAATTTATGTTAACGATAATATAGTTGATGGCGGCTGCAACGTACGCGCTGCGTGCGGTGCGGGGCAGAAATGAGCGCTTAGATTTGCTGCAGCAGCAGGAACTTAATACGGTTCGTGTTGTACCTGCTGTGGCGCGCTTAGATGGACGTGTGTTTGGTAGCGTGCATATTTAGGGTTTTAATTGCAATTGTGTACTACAGAGTTTGGACCACTACAAAGTAAACATAAACATAATAATCAACTTTGTATTGCGTGCTTAAATATTTGTTTGTTTGATTGTTACTTCGGAACTAGTTGTGTGTAAATGACTGTACCGCACAGTAATGTTCGTGGACACACTTTATGGTGGAATACTAGTTGGTTCCGGTCCCGAAAAGTTGTAGACAACTTGGCTTCGAGGCATATATTACGAGTACTTAGAAGATATCACAGTAATGAAAATAGTTCTTCAATCATATTAATGAAACATATTTTCGAATAGAGTTGCCACATATCGGAAAATGCAGATATACTTAATATTATGCGCTTTAGAAAGCGGTATTTCGGAAATTTAATATTATTTTTAACTTAAGAAATATTTTGGAGTAGAGTTATCAACTATTGGAAAATTTAAACCAATATAATAAAGAGATATTGTGTTAGCCTTTTTAGACACTTTTTTTTGCAAAATATTATATAAATATTTAATATGAAACAAAATATTTTTAAAAATTTTTCTTTCAAAAACATTAAATAAATATTTAATTTGAAAAAAAAAACTTGTTGCGTTATAGTTTTTTGTGACTTCAGATTAGTCTATAATCATACCACAATAAGTATTTTGCGTTCAAATCAAAACTGGAAAAATATTAGATACGAGCAGCTTGTCCCGGCATCGCACGGGGTAGACAATTATTTATTTTTGGAAATTTGGATATAAAACGCTTTTTTTTACAAATATTTTTATTTTTATTAAAAAAAAATCCACAGTTATATTTGTATGTAAGGCTATTTATGTTCAATTTCTTTGATGGTTTAAGTGGCGGGCACTTTTGAAAAATTAAAAAACAAAAATAATAATAATCAAAAAATTAAAATAACAGTAATAAACAATGAATTCAGTCGTTTTACATATAAGTAAATAATAAATTATTAAATAAATATATTAAATAATAATAATAAGAATATTCTTTAAAAATTTGCGTATAAAAATATTATAAGTAAATGTAATAATTACGAAAAAAATAAAAAAATACTAGTTATAAAAAATTAAAAAATAAAATAATAATAATCAAAAAATTAAAATAACAGTAATACATAATGAATTCAGTCGTTTTATATATAAGTAAATAATAAATTATTAAATAAATATACTAAATAATAATATTCTTTAAAAATTAGCCTATAAAAATATTATAAGTAAAAGTAATAATTACGAAAAAAAAATTAAAATAAAAAATATTATTAATAAAAAAAATTAAAAAATAAAAATAATAATAATCAAAAAATTAAAATAACAGTAATGCATAATGAATTCAGTCGTTTTACATATAAGTAAATAATAAATTATTAAATAAATATATATAATAATAATAATAATAATAATAATAATAATAATAATAATAATAATAATATTCTTTAAAATATAGCATATAAAAATATTGTAAGTAAAGGAATAATTACGAAAAAAATAAAAAATAAATTAAAAAAAATACTAATTATGAAAAATTAAAAAATAAAAATAATAATAATAAAAAAATTAAAATATCAGCAATAAATAATAAATTCAGTCGTTTTACATATATTTTTGCCACTGCACGTGCTCAATTCTGCTAAATAGCAGCGACCACCTTACTTTGATTCTATCGGCTCTGTTAGCACCAAATCGAACATCATACCGAATTCAATTTGCACCTTCTCTATACTTTACATTCTCTGGCCCGATGCGCTTTTCAGAATGCATGGCAAACAACGGTTTTGTTTACTTTTTGAATTTGCCAATTCGTAATATCTTTTGAATGGAAAGTCCAATTTAAATAATTTAAAAACTATTTTATAGGTAGTTAAATGGTCTTGGCCATAAAATTAAATAGTCTTGACCATAAAATAATTTATTTGGATAAAGATTAATATAAAAACAAAAATAGCAGGTTTGAATTTGGTTAGCATTTTCATTAATGTTTAAAATGAAAAAAGTTGTTGTAATGACATAACTACATTTGTTGGACATATGCTACCGCGGAGTTTTTTGTAGACATTATGATTTTCTTCAATATTGTTGTACATTATTTTCTTCTATCGCTAATAGTTTTGGCAGCGCATTCAACGAAAGACATTTCAAGACTCATTTTTCTACTCCTTCGGTTACATTGTTCAAATTTTACCAAGGATCCCTAATTTTTTTTTTTTTTTCAAAATGAAATGTAGCCTATGTCAAATTGGAAGCATATGGCATTCTATTGGTGAAAGAATTTTTTAAATCGGCCCAGTACTTTTTGAGCCTATTTATTACAAACATACAAAAATAGGTACAAATCTTTCCTCTTTATAATATTAGTATAGATTTATAACCCTTACCAGAGTGTGCAAAACCTCAAAGGAAACGGAGACCCTACAAAGTAAATATATAAATAATCAGCATGACGAGCTGAGTCGATTAAGCCATGACACAATAGATCGTAGGTCGCGGTGCAATCCTGATTATTTATCTAAGTAATTTTAAGGTTTTGAGATATCAGTCTGAAAGCGTCTACGCAGTTTTCTCCGGAACCGCCGATATCAGATAACTATACCACATAGCTGCCATATAAACTGAACGATCATATTGAAATGCTTATGTTTAAAAATCTTGATAGCTGACGTGGGATCTTCAACAAATTCGCAATTAATTATTGTCTAAAACCAAGCCAAATTTTTCTAAGATATTATCTGCCATTCATATAGAGATCTTTATATACCAAATTGACCACTTCTTAAATATAATATTTACGCATGAAATTTAAACTAAAAAGTATTTTTTATTTTTTTCTCAGTTATAGTATTAAAAAGACTTTTTAGTTTAAATTTCACGCCTAAATATGACTGTCAGTGACATCCAAAAATTTCAAATGTCACATCAAAATATTCGTTAGTACAGTATGCGCTTGTCTTTTTGAAGTACATAAAGTGCGTTTGGCGATTTTTACTCTGCGTAAACTCATTCAACAAGGAAGTTCCATTAAATTTTGTATAATGTTGCAAAAGGCCTTCGGTGAAAATTTTTTGTCACTTGCATAGATTTATTGTTGGTGCATCAACTGATAACCACGTCAATAAAATAAATAAGGAACTGGTGCTTCAGAATCAACAATAAGCCGTTAGAAATCTTACTGAAAACGTTATAATATCAGAAGGATCAGTGAAAAGCATTTTGAAAGACATTTAAGCCTTAGAAAAGTGAGAACACGATTGGTCCCAAAATCACTAATTTGTTTCGAAAAACAGTGCCGTGTTAACGTCTCTGAAACAATGCTTTCCGACTACCAGGATATCATGAAATGTACTATTACTGACGATGAGTATTGGATCTATACTAACGTCCCGGAAGGAGATGACCAATCGGCCGAATATCGTGGCAAAGGTGAGGCGAAGCAAAACAAAAAAACACGTGAAGGAAGGTCGAAAATCAAGGTTATGTTGACAGTTTTCTTCGACTGCCGAGTAGTTCTCCGAAACTCCTTCTGACAGGTCAAACTGCCAATAAGGAATACAATTGAGTGTCACTATGTATGGGTCACTTACGCGAAGCTATGCATTCAGTTGACAGCTGTCATCTGGCAAAACGCTTGACAGCTTCATCCGTTTGAGAGATACGTTCCATCATTAATCCGAGAGATGCCATTTTTATATGATATATATACTATAAAAAATCGAGATTTTTTATTAGTTTTTTCTTATAGAGGGAGAGAGAGAGAATATTTGTTTGCATTATTAATTTTTTCTTTCCCGTCAATTGTATACTTTTTCATATCATTACATCTCAAATTTAGCTTTCCACAGCTATTGTGTGCCAACATAGTTGCTTAACTAGAGAAAGGTGATTAATATGTACTTATAATAGATTCGCAGAAAGTATGAAAAAATTTGTTATAAGTTTTTGCAGAACCTGTCTACTTTGGTTTTGTTGTCCTATCAGAGATATTAATTTTTTTCTGATTCAAGAAACCATCAAAAATTTTGGAAGATTTGCCCGCTTTTATTTCTATGTCTTTATTTCTTGTCTTCATTATAAATATCAGAAAAGTTAATGTTTCGTCAGTTGTTTTTTTTTTTTCGAAACAAAAAATGGTTATATTTCAACAGAACTGTTTTTATCAAATCTATATTATAATTCTTCAGTTGGAAACCTGTTTAAGATTTAAAGTCATCTGCAATATAAGAGTTTTCCGACAATTTTAGTACTTTTCTTCCATCACCCTTAAAATCTTTTTTTGCCGCTCTCTGCGTTTCAAACAATATTTTCCAAAGCTATCCAAAATTGCATACATATTATTATAGCTTAGACCCCATACCACTATTGTTTTCGAACCAATTTATAGGAATGATAGGAATATAAAATATGATTTTATAACAATTTCGCAAAATTTTAATGCTCCGTAAAAAACAAAAGCAGTCATATATTATTAATTCAAGGAATTGAAAAAATTCCATCATTTTTTGGACACCATTTTACGCTAGAATTTTCCGAAACTCGCACTTCATGAATTTCCGACGAATTTACAAACTGCTTCAACTTTTTAAGGCAAAATATTTTTTCTAGAATATCACCAAATTGCCATTTAAGAATGTCTGCTGCAGAGGCTTACCATGAAATACATTAATTGCATCAGATTCAGCTTGCCACTCACGCATAAGCTGCGAAACAAATGCGGCCTGGCACTGGAAGCATGCATAAGTATTTGCTTCTAACTCTAACCGATTCGAATGCCATGGAAAGCTCATCAGCTCAACATGACGTATGAGTGACATTTAATGAAATGCACATAAATTAACGGGAATGTGACAACAACAATAACAACAACAACACCGACAACAATGAGCCAGCGCTGAGGCAATAACAAAAATATGAACTGAGCTTTGAGTAATCACAGGCGAATGCGGGCAATAAGCAATAGCTGAAAATAAACGAAAATGTTGCACAAAGAGCATGCAAAGGGAGAGCAAAAAAGTGGAGATAAAATACAAATATTCACAAAAGTAATTTCTGTATTTTGCTATTACACAGTTTGTTTGTTTGCCTAAGCGTTTGCGCTGCGCTCCAAGCGCCACTGCAAGAAATTCCACTTGAGCAAACAAATTGCATTTCGAAATTGCAAGCCAAATGACACAAGTCGCAAGCAGCGTGGCGGAGCAAAGAGCGCCACAGCGATAGATTGCCGGGGCGTGCACTGCGCGTGGTGAGCAGATGAACAGATAAGCGGATGAGAGGGTGAGTAGATGAGTAGATGAGCGGCGTGCAATAGTCGAGCAAACAAACAGCAGTTGAGCGGAAATGGCAATACCAACACCAATTCCGACTGCTATCAAACGCCTGCAGCACCACCGAATGCCACTCCGCCAACGCTGGTGTGTGTTGGTGTTGTGGCAACATCATCAACCCGGCCATGCACTCAGCGTCATTTGACTTTGCTACATTAACTTTGATTTATTTCATGTTTGCTGTACACTCTCGTCTTTCCGAGAATGCGCAAATCTCTTTGGCTCTACGTAGTGCCAGCGGCGTGTTTGGCTTTGCAACTGTGGTGGCGTACGCAACTGCCGATTATTCACAATTTTTGGCAGCACCATACTTATGAGCGTTATTGTCGTTGTTCGTACATACATTAACATTTGCACAAATGTTGCACGTTTGCAATGAAGATGCATTTGGCTGGCTCTTTCTTAAGAAATATTTACTTTATTTATTTCTGGTTTTTGCTGAAATGAAACAAAAATTTAAAAGATATTACTAGTCGTAGCTCTGTATTGTGTTCATGGTACTAGATTTGTTTTCGCGCCAAGTAAAATCACAAGGCAGAGGAAAATATGTTATATAAAATTAAGCAAAGATTAAAAAAAATATATAGAAGAAAACGTTAAACAAAGGTTTGGGAATAATTTATATATAAAAATACGTGTCACGTTGTTTGTCCGATTTTAGTAAAATTTAGCACATTGTGTCCAGTTTGAACCAACTTAGAAGATAGAATAGTAAAAACAATTAACACTGGACAGAAAGGCTGGTAATCAGATATTGAGATAACAGCCTTAAATTCGTTATTTTTTCCAATGAAATTTATTTCCATGAACATATTCAAAATCAAACCTGAAGTACAACCCTTTGGATTTTTATATAGACAAAACCGTTTTTCAATTTATTCGTAAATAAAATTTTCATAGCATTGAATAGTTTATTACACGAATAATGGTATAAAATGTATACCACAGCAACGAGTGGCCGGATGCACTAGTAATGTATATACAAGGTCTGTCACAAGAGAAACAGAACTTTTTAAATATAACTGTTTCTGGTGGCGCCACCTATTGATGGGTATATGAAATAAAAAGTTTGATCTCTTGTTGACATTTCGTAAGACTTTTAAGACATTTGGATAACTACAATCGATGTTATCGATCAAAAAGTGACAGCAGCTTCTGGTCATCGGTAGTAAAATGCATTTTGAACAACGAGCAAATATTAAATTTTGTTTTAAACTGGGGAAAACGTTTACTGAAACATTTCAAATGATGGAAAAAGTTTATGGTGATCAATGCCTATCCCGTAGTAATGTGCATGAGTGGTTTAAGGGATTCCAAGAAGGTCGTGAGGACCTCTGTGACGATCAAAAGTCGGGCCAATAAAAATTTTCTTCAGAAGTCAAAATTTAAGACAATGCTGATTTGTTTTTACGATTCCGAGGGTATTGTACACCGAGAGTTCGTCCCACCAGGCCAAACGATTAATGCTGTGTTTTACCTTGCTGTTATGAAGCGTTTTTTGTCACGCATTTGTCGTGTTCGACCAGAATACCGTGAGGCAGAGTGCTGGCGCCTGTTGCACGATAATGCGCCGTGTCATCGGTCGACGCTTTTCACTGATTTTTTGACAAAAAAAACTCCATACTAACCATTAATCACTCACCCTACTCACTTGATCTGGCACCCTGTGATTTTTACCTATTTGGAAAACTTCATTTGCCCCTGAAAGGACACTGGTTTCAAGACAGTTCAGCTATCCAAACGGCGGTGACCGATATTCTCAAGAGCATTCCGAAAAATGACCTTAAACACTCATTTGAAATGCTAATTGGCCGGGCTAAACGCTGTATCGAAGCAGAAGGAAACTATTTTGAATAAAAAAATATAACTTTTGATAAATATGAATTTTTTGTTGTTTTTTTTTTTTATCAGTCCTGTTTCGTTTGCGACAGACCTTGTATTTTAAGATCGAATTCATTCGTACTTGATGGTTAACCATTTAATGGCCAAAAAAAGCATAGTCATAGTTCTTTGAAATATCACACATACTAATTAACACAAACGGTTGAGAGTCAGTTAAAATCCTGGAATCAAATAATAGTGAGCACATTGGAGTTAAGGAAAATATGATTGGATTCATTTTAATTGTGACATAAACAAAAGTATACTTGAATACTCGATAGTATATAGGATGATCCATTTCGAGGTTCCATACTTAAAAAAAAAACGCATGAAATTTCAATTTAATGGGAAGTACATTTATTTATTTTTTATTTATTTATTTATTTTTTTTTTTGTTTTAATATTGTCTAAGTATCAGATAGTCCTTCCGTTGAGTCCAATTTTTGATGACGCAGGGTGTTTTGCTCCAAGACCTGAATCGAAACGGGATTATCCGCATAGACTTTCGACTTTGGATACCCACAGGAAAAAGTCTAACGATGTGATATCTCACGATCTTGGAGCCCAAGCGACCGGCTTCAAACGTAAAATTATGTATTCATCCATAATAATCCATAGATTGATGCGTTGTGTAGGAAGTGGTGCGGTTTTGTTGAAACCAAATGACGCCGACTTATCGACCTTCCATTTCAGGCATTAAATTGTCGGTTATCCATTAACAGATTACGTTCTTACAGATATCATTTTTGAAAAAATATGTTTAATGTTGATGTTAGATGTTCTAATATGAGTGCTGCCAGCACCTGAATGTACATATATATTCGGCTTTGATCCGCGCAAGTTGTGGGAATATAATATGTTCGAAGTCAGCCCTTCCTTACTTATTGTTTTTGAAATTTTCACAAACTTCCTACTTTTAGGCTATAAGATGAAGTGTGTCCATCAAATACATTTTTTTTCATTTTTGTTCTAATCTAATTAAGCTTTGCACTTGAAAATATGGAAAATGATGTGGAAGGGTCGGGATGGATTTCATTATGGCATCTCTTATATGTACAATTACCAAACATACGAAGTTACGTCGGTCGAAAATCAGTTCGAAGATACTGATAGTCGTTATATGGGGGCTGGGTAAAGAGTTCATTAAAATTTATTCATATTAGGCGTAAAGATGCATAGTATAAATAAAAATCGCTCTGTCATTTTTATTGAAATAACTCACATATTGACCGAAATAAGCTGTATAAAGTCACCCTGAAATTAGAAAATATTTATATTAGGTATATTGGAGTTAAGGGAAGTATTGACCCGATTCAACCCATTTTTGACGAAAGGTTATGTTATTATCAAAGAAACATTTCTCCGTTATTTCAATAAAGTATCTTACAGATACACACTGGGGTCAGCATACTAGAGATAATTTCGCAAAAAATTCGATATGGTCGGTACAATGTCCTATGGTCGAAAAATATCTTAAATTTAAAAGTTTGCAAAGTGGCGGCGTCCTTTAAAAAAATTTACGTAAAAGTTCGTTCGTTTTTGGCCTACGAAACTTACAATTTTCGACCAGACGAATCATGATTTGAAAAATATATGTAGAACATGCAAGCATATAGTGAATAGGTAATTTATTTCTGAACAACCAAAGCTACAATTTCGGAAAGGCTGCTTCGAGAAAAACGTATGAATATTAACTGGCACTGCTGTTCCAGCAGAGTGACTAAACTTAGATTAGATTTGATTGGACTAGCAAGTGATTGCACCGCGACTTAAGGTCTATTATGCCCTCTCCTAAGCAACAAAGTTTCACCTGTCAGCAGAAAATTGATAAATTCCATTATGCTGCTGGGAGCTGTTGAGGCGATGTGATCCCTGTGTGGAAACCTGAATCCAAGGACATTTATCCTGCGCTTACAGACTGTTATGCAGCCAAATCGGAGATGTTGTAGAGTTTCAGCCTCCAAGACCAGGCTCCAAGACCAGGCCCATGTTATATATATATATATATATATATGTTATATATATATATATATATATATAACATAAATGTCCTCCAAACATTAAAATACACTTCATATTATCGTCTGCTTTAGTGATAAAGAAAAGGTAACTTTTTTAAGTATAAGCTGTCAATTTAAATATAAAAACTGAAACAATTTAATTTTTTATGTTCAACGAATAATCGGACAAAACAAAATAGAGCCACTTAATATATAAAACAAAAGGAGTCAATACTTAGTTGCATAACCCTTGTTATCCAAAACAGCCTGTAAGCGCTGTGGAACAGATTTTACCAAATTTTGACAAACCTCCGGCTCTATGGAATTCCAAGAATGTAATAAGGCTTCCTGTAGCTCACCTAACGTGTTAAACTTTTTCTGATACGCTCTCCTAGCTAATTCCGCCCACAAATGCTCGATTACATTAAGGTCAGGGCTCTGCGGTGGTGTTTGCATTCGTTTAGGGCAGTTGTGAATCAACCAAAGCTTTGCAACGCCCGATGTGTGCTTGGGGTGTGCAAAATGATTCGCGATACCCAACTTCTCCGCACTTTGCTTAACATTTTGTTTCAAAATATTAAGATAGCCAAATTTGTCCATTTTACTATCAATAAAATGCAAATTGCCTACTCCAGCACTTGACATGCATCCCCATACCATGACAGAGCCCCCTCCGTGCTCCACAGTGGCTTTTGTATTTTTATGAGCAAATTCGGCATTTGGTTTACGCTACAAAAACATTTTGCCATCTGATCCATGCAAATTAAATTTACTTTCATCAGTGAATAAAACCTAAAAACAGGGAAAACTATCAAAATAAATGTATTTTGAGATGAAATAATGTGAAACTACCTGATTCCAAAAGTCTTCTGATTTTAATAAATACTCCTTAGCATATTTGAGCCTTTTGTTTTTATTTTGATGGCTAATGAAAGGTTTTTTTCTTACGATTATACCATGGTAATCGTATTTGTGTAACCTATTACGAATAGTATTTAGGCAGACATCTTTACCACAACAATTTTTTGAAGAAATTTTAAGTTATTTTGCCGTTTTGAAAGGATCTTTGCGACTACCTCTACTGTAGAACGCTCTTCTCGCACCGATAATATCTTGCTTTGACCTTCTCTGCTTCTATTAGCCAATCGGAACCCATGATGGAACCTCTTGATCACATCATGGACCGTAGATTTGCTTCTTCCTACCAATTCCGCGATTTCTCGGACGCTTTTACCTTCACCATTCAATTTCACTATTGGTTGCCTTTTTTCGAGCGAAGTTTGCTTTCCGTTTGAAGCCATTTTAAAAATAATTTACAAAATTCTAAACTCCTCTGCGACTAAGTAACATTTATGACTGAATATGAAAAAGTGATTGCAAAGTGCGCATTTACAAAATAACGGCACATTTAGCATTGCTATTTTGTCCGATTATTCGTTGAGTGAAAAAAAATTGAGATATTTATATTTTGCTACTCAAATTTACAACCTCACCGTTTCATCCTTGCGGAGCAGCTCCGTTATGCTGTAAATTTCAAAAAAAAAAATGTATTTTTTCAAATCATCACTAAGTATCTCTTAAGTTTTTATTGACTCCGGCATAATGAACCTTTTTTAATGCCAAAAAATTTTTGGTTGCAGCCAGTTTTCATACTTCCCTAACTGTTATTATTTATTTTCCATATTTTTCACTGCTGAATAAATACCTGCGGCTGCACATTGTAAAATAAATATTATATTTCTGAGGCATGCATTTCTAATCAAATAAACTTCTTACTAAACACACACTTGCATTGTTTGACAACAATGTATCAATTCATTGCACTCTGTTTGCATTTACGATACTATTTCAACACGACTTAGAGAGTCTGCTCAAAAATGTGAAGTTGTGTTGGCCCAATGCTAATTTCCAGTAAAACAACAATTTTTTTCAACAGAGAACACAAACAATGTGTGATGTGTGCGTGTGACGTATGCGTGAAGGCAGTGGTTGTTGTGGCCTTGCTTTCAACATTGCATAGATAAAATATTTATATTTTCATAAGAGCTGTCAGTAGTACAAAATCGCTATTAGCAGTGGCTGAAGCAGGAGGCTACATACAAACGAACATATTTTGAAGACTTGCCAAAGAGAGCGAGAGGCTTTATGGGAGTGTGAGTGTATAAATGTGTGTGTCTGTGGCAATCACTTCGGCCAACTTGCGAACTTTTAGTGATGGCTGCTGCTACTGCAGGCACACAGGTGTCCGTTGCACACACATATGTATATTGGACAAATTTATATATATACATATGTATGTGTGCGTTTAAATGTTATGCAATATTTGCTTTCTAGTGAATTTTTAGATTGCAAGCGATTTGCCACGGCCTTTGCAAAAGCATTTTTGAGTTTTAGAAGACAAGTTTCATTTCGTACTTTGCAACATCAACCACAACCGAGAAACCACGAATCACACATGTACACTAAACCACTCAGCTGTTTGCTGGGCGGGGCATAAAAGAGTGTAAGCGTGTTGGCAAGGTCCAATGGAACTTTTTACACTAAATGCTTTCATAGCAAAGTCTCTAAAGTAAATATCAGTCACTAAAAGTCAAACACGCACACACATGCTGAGCGATACTCTCACATGCATATTAGTTACGAAACGTGCATGTTGCTCCACATTTCCATATGTGTGCGTACATACAAATATTTCAACTTGCTTGGCTTAGTGGCTACATTGGTGTGTGACTGGCGCTGTTGTGTTGCTTTGCCGCTGTCACTTTTTCGCCAAAGTTTCGTACAAAGATTTTACGTGTCAGCGTTAAGTTTTTATGTTTATTTGCTTTCGGCAGCGGGCGAATGTGTCTAACTGCTATTCCTGTCAGCGCTTAAGTGCTTCATAGCATACTTTTATGCGCCAACACAAACACAGCGGCTAAAAGATGCATTAGGGTGGTGCCGTACTTAATAAATGGTATATTGTAATATTATATATGCAAATGTCGGCTATTTTGGTGGGTATGAATTTCAGATAATTTTTGAAGTTTCATAAAAAACACAATTAAAAGTTGTAGTATCAATTTTTTCGTAGTTATGTATTTATTACAACTACAGGAATACGAGAAAAAATAAAAAGTTGCAAAATAAGGAACTAATAAAGTGGGGGGTCTCAAAAAATTGCTGCGTGAGCATAATGGTTATGGTACCCTCAACCCTCCTAGCAACCTAAAACCCAAAGAAAAAATATTAAACTAGAATAACTGGTTATGATTCTACAGAACCAAATTTTACAAAATGGCAATTGCTGAAAAAAAATTTGTTATAAAACAAAAATAAAAAATTTATATTATTGTTTTTTTCTTTTGTTTTATTTTTTTTTTAAAAAAACCCAAAAGAAAAAATATTAAACTAGAACAACTGGTTCTGGTTCTACAGAACCAAATTTTACAAAATGGCGATTGCTGAAAAAAAATTTGTTATAAAAAAATTTATATTTATTGTTTTTTTCGTTTGTTTTTTTTTTTAATTAATTATTTTTAAATAAAATTTTTTTAAGTAATTTTTTTATATACAATTTAAAAAAAAAATTTTTTACAATTCTTTTAAATATTTTTTTTTTGTATTATATCGGCTTATTTAAGAAATAATTAATTTAATTAATAATTATTAATTTTTTATATATGGATAGTTTCACATTTAGACAAGTCTATAAAGAAGAATCTCTAAAAATTTTAGGTAAATCGATCCCGTACGTACGTAGAACCTGAGAAATCATGGGTATAATTCTGAAATTTTACGAAAAAGTGTGTTTGAATTATCGCGTTGCTGTTGTTGTCCCTGGCCGGATAAAAATCCGGGTCCGTTCCGGTTACGTAGACCCGACAGCCATGAGAACGGGTAATGCTTTCTTCGGATTAGTTTCGGCCGAAAATAAATACATATTTTAAGAATCATCTTAAAACAAAAACCTTTTAATTCAATAATCTCCAAATTTGGTTTATAAATAAACAACTAACGGTGTGAGAATGAAAAAAAATTTAATTAAATTTTTTTAAGGATCACCCTAACAATAATATAATATAACAATATGAACCGCCCTAGTCGTATATATGTATATGATATTGTTTTCCGTTGTCCGCCACCTCATCCCCTTACGCTGTCACTCCGCTTCCATTCTAACTCTTAGCTTTTCGCCCGTTGGTACGCCAGTGCGTATGCGCAATTTAAAGTATTTTAGTTAAATTTTTTATTACAGTTTGTACACTTCTTGCATGCGCTTTAAAAATGTGCGCACATGTGTGCGTTAAAAAGGTCTTGTGACGCCGTTGCTAGAATACATGTCTATGCTTTATGTGAAATTGTTTTTTTTTGCTTGTGAAAACTGTTAAATAATTTTCAAATAGTTTCGAAACTGTTGCGGTTAATGTCAAAATTTTCATGATATATATGTATATACTTATATATATATATATACATGTATGTTTATTTTTCATTTTCGTTATTTATGGCAGTTTGCAGCTTGAAAACTTTCATATGTCAGTAGGACATGAGAAAGAAAAATTGCGAAATTTTGTTTCTAACTGCTGCATCTTATGTCCGGTTATTTTGTGATTTCGGATGTACTATATAGTGGCATAACTGAATTGGGTCTCGGAAACTCGGAAAATAGTCATAATGCAATATTTTCAAGTACGTGTTGGAAGAAAATTTCTCCTCCGCCCTTTGCTACAGAAGAGAATGGTTACTGTTCTTTCAAGCTCTAAATAAACGTTTTCTTTAATCTCGCTTTTACAAATATTAAAAAATTCATAAAAGAAGTGGAATTTCATTGCTGAATTTTTTTCAGCAGCTACATACATGTACTATGTATTTAGTGATCTAATCTTAATATTTTTTTGTTGCCTTGAACAATAATACATGCCAAAATTTCATGAAGATATCTTGCCAGATAAAAGAGTTTTCCCTACAAAGATTTCTGTTTGATCGGTCTCTTCATATTGCAGCTATATGAAATGTTTTACTGATATCGCCGTTTCGGACAAATTAAGCAATTTCTTGGGTGAGTAAAGGCCGTGTACAAAAGCTTAGATCGATATCACAAAAACTGAGCCGTATATACAGATAGACAGACAGGAGAGCAAATATGACACGTCACTTTGCCACTTTAATTATTTTAAGGGGTATTCTCTCTTCTTCTCTAAAATTTTGAAAAACTCGATTTTTCATATATTTAAAGTTTAGGCTTTCAAAAATTATCTTGGAAGAATTTTTCAAAATTCTACTTATTTTCGGAGATACAGCCGATTTTGTGATGTGGCGTCCGTGTTCACTAGAATTGTCTCCTAAACTTTAAGCGCGTTTTTCTCGAAACTTCTTTTTTCCACACGGTACCGGCATTATCTGAAGCTCTATACAACCGATTAACTAGAAGATTTGTGTGAAACTTTTTTATATAATCCTTTATCGTGCCTACCAGCATCGTGTCAAAATTTTTGTTTTTAATATTTCAAAAAAATTCAGAAATTTCAAAAAAAAAGCGTAAAAAATGATTTTTTAATTTCAGGCAGTCGCCATATTTCAAACAAATTTTTTTCCATGTTCCCGGACTATAACAGCATTCTTACTGATTAAGAATTTTTTTTTTCAGACCTCCAGGAGGATCAATCAGGATGCGCCATTTATTTTACACCTGTCTCTGCCGCCCCCCTCCCCACCCCTCTAATTATTTTAATTTTTTTTTTTTTTTTGTAAATTTCTTTTTTTTCTGTATTTTTAAGATATCAATAAAAACACTATAAAAAAATGTATAGTAAAAATATTTTTGGTTTTTTTTAAATAAAATTCAAAAAAAAAAACCCAAAGTTTGATTTCTACCGTAGAATACCCCCTTAAATGTATGACTATACTTTTTGAGATCTCCGACGTTTTTTCCTAGGCCCTACAAACTTAGTGACAAACTTATCCTGATCAGCCTATACGAGTATATGCCGTATAATCGTACGATTAACGTAATGTTTTTCATATATTGGCGATGTGTTTTATCCCTATAAAGAATTATTGATGTGTTAATCGTTTCTGCATTTCTCAAGTTGACTGAAAATTTAAATCTCAATTTATATGAACCATAAATACTCTACTTCTGTCTGAGATATTAGTATGACATGTCATAGGGTAGCTTAAATACCCATAAACTATCTGAGAAGTCATAAATTTAGTAATTTCGCGATTGCTAAGCCACAATCGTCGTAAACATGTTTTATTCATTCTCTCACGTTCAGTTCGATCTTTCATGCTTACGCATCACACAACAGCGCCGATGTGATATGAGTGATATATGTACAGTGACGAGCAATACTGTAACACCCCACAGTGATCCATTCTAAAATGACGTCGAAAACAAAAATAAAGAAGGATTTTAATGATTTAATTTTTATTTTCAATTAATTATAGCCTTAGCTTTATTAAATAAGTAGTCATGGTTATTTAATAACAATTCAATATGTTCAAAAGTAATAACGTAAAAAAAGCTCAATGTTACAGTTTTGCACTCGATGTAATGTTAAAACATAATAACCAAAAAATTAATATTTGGTCCAAAAACCCTTAGCTTTTTTTAAAGCGTTCAACCGGTTGGGCATACTTTTTGTATATTTCGATACAAAATCGGGGGGTATTGCATTCCAAACTTCTTGAGTCCGCTCCCACAACTCATTTACCCCCTTAGGAGGATTAGGGTACTTCGCCAGCTGCGCCTTGACATGACTCCACAAATTTTCGATTGGATTCATATCCGGTGATTGAGGGGGCCATGAAAGGGTCGAAAATTTTTGACGTTTTATCCAATCTTGTACAAGGCGAGCCGTGTGCTTCGGGTCATTGTCTTGCTGAAAGATGACTTTTTCAGCAGCAAGACCCAAATTTTCGATGACTATCGGCAAATTTTGTTGTAAAATGGTCAGATACTGCTCCTTACGCATGATTCCATTAATGCGTACCAGACGACCTATACCGTTTTTGGTGATACACCCCCAAACCATGATTGACCCACCACCATGTTTTACAGTCTGGGAAACATGGTTCAGTTTAATCGTGTTTGGGTCTCGTGTATAGTACCAGGAACGTCCATCGGACTGATAACGATTTATTTTTGTCTCATCAGACCATATTACCTTTAAAATAAAAAATAAAGTGAATATTTTTATAATTAAACATTTTTTGTTTTAAACTTACCATATCCCAATCTTCTTCAGTCCAATGCTCATGTGTTGCAACAAAATCGCGCCGCAGCTGCACATGTCTTTTTGTCAACATCGGTTTTTTCTTCTTTTCAGATGCTTTGAGTCCAATTTTTTTTAAGGAACGGCGCGCTGTCCACTCACTTGCTTCGATATTTAGCACTTTAAGAGCTGCCGCGGGTGTTACCGCATTGTTCGAAGTGACCAATTGGGCGAGATGGCGGCATTGTCGGTCGTTAATTTTTCTGGGCCGACCACCTTTGTTCTTGGACGAGGTTTTAAAGTATTTTTGTTTTAACCTGTGCACTGTCATATGGCTAACTTTACATTCTGTTGCTATTTTACGCACAGATTGCTCCTCCTTTATTAATTTTAAAATTTTCTGCGTATTTTCTGGCTGCATGATCACGTTTGCTACTTGACAAATCAATTATCACTTAACAACTAAAAAATTCCTGCGTGCTTATCGCAATTGCAAAAAATAACGGTAATAAAAGATCACATGACATGCGTGCATAACTGTAACATTTTAGTTATTCTTAAATTTCACTGTTCACAGTAATTTATTGTTGTTTTATGTTAGCATTTTTACAGTAGAGGTAAAATATGATGTCCACATAAAACATTTCAAACAAAAAAAATTTAGTTTTAACTCTAACTGGTGAAATATACTTAGTTGAAATAAAAGCGCCTTTAACGTGTTACAGTATTGCTCGTCACTGTATATACTTTTTGAGGTCTCCGACCTATGCTTAGATCTACGAGAGACAGCCTTGTTTTCGGGTTATGTAAACAGTTACTGAATGTTATTTTTTAAGACCACAAACATGCTTCAACATCCTGTACTGTTCCAATAAAAGTAATCGAATGCATTGCTTCCATGGACTGTGAATAGCGGCACAAGGCAATGGTTGAACCAAAAATTAGTTGACGGTCCTTAATATTTCATTACTTTTCTCTAAATTACTACCCAATTCACATCTCATGATTCTTTATGGATAATGGAAAAATCCCTTAGAGCTTCGTCAATAAAGTGACCGCAATTATCAATATATTTTTTTGATTTAGTGACAGTTGATATAACTATTTGTAAGCGCATGTCAACTCTGAATAATCACTTGCCACGAGAATTGCAGTTCAGATTAGGTACTCAAAACTGAGCGCATGTCTTGTGCGAAATTCACAGATCGATGCATAAAGCGCCATTGCGGATACGTAACCTGAAATTGTCATTCACGGTCCACAGCCGGTCGAGTATTATTTTTTGTGAATTTTACGAATTTACTAGTTTTATATTAGAAGCTGTCATCAATTTAATGTCAACTGAATTTTCTTCACATTTTCTGCTCCTTACGGTTACCAACAATTCCCTTCAGCAAAATCATTTCCAAATTAGTATATTGTCACCTAGAATTCAATATAATGTAACATTACTTTACATAAGTTTTCAGGTGAAGCAACAACGCTGCAATAGAACATATTCTAAGGAACAAAACTTAAGTTTTGGTTATAAAATGGTTATATATCGGTTACATACTGGTTATATCTGACAGCGGAAGCTAAAAATTTATGCTACCTACATGTAATTTGATGTAATGAATCTTAAGCAATGAAAAACTCAATTTAGATTTATTTGAAGAAACGTTACTTTGCATTTTAGCTGACGATATGTTATTTATATGTGAGATTTTGTATTTAGTATATATTTGATACTTGTTGCTAAATTGCTTTAAAATATTCGTTATATCCGCAATGCGTATACATGTGTATGTGATAATTTTTGATAACAGGATATTCGCCCGAATGCGTGCTCAACTTATAAAATGTCTGTTTTGCTTGCGCCAATGCAATTTTCCGTTAACTTACATAGATAGTGAGAAAAAATGGAAAACAATGAGCAGTTTCGTCGCTCCTGGCAATACAATGGAGACATACAGCTGTTGTGATGTGCTTTTGTTGTTATTTTGGTCTTTTGGTTTTATGTTAGATAAAAGCAGCAGTTGGCAAACTTTTTCAAGCAGTAAAATTACATTTTTTAAACTACTGCAAAACTGCTACAAATCACGAGTGCTGGCTGTCAGCGGAATATCTTTTTCCACACAAGCAAAGAACGAATGGCAAGTTTTAGGTTTCTTCACCAGAGATGTGCTGATCGCAAACTAGTTCGAAGTGTGTTAAGCTCTTAAATTATGTTGATAGTTGGTATCTTAGCTGAAATTGGTCTTATGTTCTCTGAGTTAAGTTCTTAAACATTTCCGCTAATTTTTTAAGGCTGGACTTAAGACATCTCAGTGAAAAGTAGTGTTTTGAAACCTTTATCCTTTTAGATTTATTTCTCTATTACATTATTTTTTTTATCTTTTTGTGTGATTTTTCGTTTAATGATCGAGATCAAAGAAAAGCTCGGCTCTACTTGTCCGCTAGGTTTAGTCCATGGAAACATACTCCTAACTTTTTTATGAAATATTTGACTCTATTTAGTAGCCTGAAACTTTTTGATTTACGCAAATAACACCCTGTGTCGTTTCTGTAAACTTTTGACTCCTTGAGACTTTAATTTTTGACGACTTAAAGAAAAAGGAAATTTAAAATTTGTAAGACAAAAGCTTTGAATTCTCTTTCTCTTCATTTTTTAGGAAATATTTAGCTCAAGCAACGGTCTGCAAGCCTTTCGCTTAACGCATAAAATACCCTGAATCATTTCCTGACCGTTGTAGCTCATTCAAGCTTTAATATTTTCACGAGTTAAAAAATAAACAAAACTTTAGTTTTATAATATTATAATGCTGAAATATTAAACTCTATTCAGCTGTCTGCAGATCTTTTGATTAACGCAAATGGCACTCTGTGTTATTTCTCTGATCTGTTTAGAATTTCAGCTCGTTCAGGCTTTTATCTTTTCACGTCCTCCTGAAAATAACTGAACCCAAAGTTTTGGCTGCAAGTTTTCGAGTTTTAAGGCTTTTTAATTAACGAAAAACTACCAAAAAAAGCAAAATTTTTTTCTACAAAAACTTGTTTCTATAAAAACATATTTCTATAAAAACATTGTTTTTAAATAAACGATGATTAAAATTTAAAAAAATCTTGGTCAAATAAAAATCTTTTGCTGAATATCTAAAGAAAGCCAACTTTTTCCCAGTCATGTTTGTTTTTGCTTGAAAAAAATTTAGGTGAATTTAACTGGCAAAAATATACTTGTCACAGTTTCAGTATTTTTCCTTACTTTGTACCACCCTGTAGTGCCAATATTTTTTGTATTTTCTTTTTACTTTAAATCTGAACTTCTCTGTGCTCTACGAACAGCAGTTATGTAGTCGAAACACGCAGTACTTACATACTTACATGCGCCTTTGCTGTGCCATTAGCCCTCGAGCAGTCAAGCGGCAAAGATTAAGAGGCAAAATTTGGCAATGTCGGAAATAGTTTTGAGAGTCTTTTGCACGCTGCCAATGAACGATCGACTACGGCAACTATACAGGGCGTATATACATATATATATATATTCATGTACGTGTGTGCACGTGTCTTCAGCATAAGCCACTGCATTTATCTGGCTCTGTAGGTTGGGTGTGGCGAAATTTACGATTTGATAAATTTTACACTTAAACCTTCCCATAAGCGACAGCGTCGGCAAACAGTGCCCCCCAGCCGCAACTGAGCACTTGTCAGCGCACACAACAAAGCACATATACGCCAACTTTCAACGGGGCATATTAAACACCATAGTCACTCAGAGCGGAGCTTACGAGCTTTGAGGCATACTCACACATACATGCTGCTTCCTCAGCGTATACTATATACCGTATATGTAAATGCACTTGTGTAGCAGTCGTTGAGCTCT
Source organism: Bactrocera correcta (assembly GCA_027475135.1). Taxonomy (NCBI): domain Eukaryota; kingdom Metazoa; phylum Arthropoda; class Insecta; order Diptera; family Tephritidae; genus Bactrocera; species Bactrocera correcta. Next base: position 45,550,776 of record CM050323.1, read on the forward strand.
GCTTGCATTTGTGCCCGCCGTTCCACAAATGGTAAATCCAGCAAATAGCTCGATAAATGGTGTCAGCATTTGGTGCCGGCAAATAAAATTGAAAATTTCTGCATTTACATTCAACTTTTTCGGCGCAATGAAGTGGCGCTGCTTTAAGGGCTTTGGTACTTTTATAAGCCTAAAATTATGCTAATACGCTTCGAAAGCGATCGAATTTCAACTACATTTAAGTGTTTATAGGTTTGCCAAGAGCCGATTACTATTTCGAAACCATAAAAGTTTGCAACAAAAGTTATAAAGAGCGCATACAAAAATCGAAGCTGTGAAGGTTAGTGCTTAAGGGAAAATATTAATTATTTCAATATGATGGTTCTTCAAAACAAAATAAAAATGCAAGAACTTTTGAACAGGAATATGAGGATATGGTTAATAATAATCGTATATATCCATTGAAGACACTATTAGTGACTATTATTAAAAAAAATATTTTCTTAAAAGTGGAGTAGCAGCCACAACCCTGTTCAAAAAAAGAAACTGGCTTAAAGAGAGCTCTTTGTTCAAAGAAGTTAACTTAAAAATACTTAGTCTTGAGACAATGCAAGAATTCCCAACACGGCAAATTTTGGAAGGCTAAAACAGTCATGTGGCATATTAATTATGGTTGATGGTTGCACTGTAGACGATGAGGAAATACTGAACTAATCGAATATAATCGCCGAGCCGTACTACTCTCAATTTTCTTAGCGTCACAAGTTCTATAAAAAAATACAAAAAAGTCTGCAAAAAAAGTTTGATTTTATAAAGCATCGTATCAGCTTGATTGATCTGTTGCTCAAGCGACCAGAACGACTTTTAAATAGAGTATTTTACATATATTTTTAATCATAAACAATTTTGTAATATACTACTTTTTAACATGATAAAAACAAATAAATAATACTTTTACGCTTTTCAATTTCACTTTTTTCGTTTACACAGGGGTGGACCTGGCCTAAGATGGGGAGCGTGCTATTCACAGCTGTGTTCATAGCGTTACATTTTGCCACCGGCGGCCTGGCCAACCCAGATGCAAAACGTTTATACGACGATCTTTTAAGCAATTACAATCGTTTAATCAGGCCAGTGGGCAATAATTCCGATCGTTTGACGGTCAAAATGGGTCTACGGCTATCGCAGTTAATAGATGTGGTAAGTATAATTATTCTTTTTTATCATATACTATCTTCACTTATATTTATATAAGTATGTGAAAGTAAAAGCGTACATATTTCTAATATTTAATACAAATGCCCAACATATCAGGTGTATTTATACCAAATGTCTTTATGGTGTTAAGATTAAAAGGACATATAAATTAGTATTGGTCGCAACTCACATTCCTCGGCGAAAAATGAAGAAGAGTTTATAAAACTAGTAACTGAAAATAAGATACTTTTTTAAACTCACATAATATGTATTCGTCACCTCAAATTTAAAATAATAGAACTTCACTTTACATAAGTTTACAGGCGAAGGAAAACCCATATAATCCCTCATATTAAAACAAAATTGCAGTTTTGGTTGTAAAATGGTTATATATAGGTTATATTATAGGTTCTTATATTGGTTATATCTAACAGCGGATGCTGAAAATTTCAATTTCGAATTTTTCGACGATGTGTTCTTTGCATTTTAGGTACCAAAGCAACGCAAGCCTTTATAAAACTCACATTCTACTTGTTTCTTGATAATTACCTCAGCATATTATTGTGATAACTGTAAGTAGCTACGAAGATTCTGCTCCATCAACGTTTTAATACCAATGGATAATACAATGCAAAGAAACTCGGTATAGAAGTAAGATGCCTTTGGAAACATTTTTGTATAGAATCGAGCTACGAAATTAACAAGAGTAACTCCAATACTCTGGTAGGTAGATAGGCAAATAAATAGAGTGGTTGTCTGAGGATATACCTAAACTATTAGGAGACCCATTGTGAAACGACCGCGATTAAACTCATTATACTTTATTGTCTTCCCTCTGAATCAATCTGTGCTTCTGATGAAGTTCATCAGTATAAAAAATTATATATGTGGAGTCTCCGAAATATCGACAAGAAACCATTAGCGCATAGAAGTGGTTTTAAAGTCTGCTCTTCTTCCACAATGGTCATAACATGGCCTTATTAGTCCTCTGGCATGTATACCAATAAGTCAGTATCCTGTTAGCACTCCTAACAGAGTTCTAATGTCCATACTTTTGAATTCTATTAGTCGGCATGTGTGGTCCATATTTTACGAGTATTCCTGCCAGGTGTGGCTGCCTGCTGATCAAGTCAAGGGTTGACTTCACCAGAGACTAAGCTAAATTTATGGCAATCATGTTATTAAATATCTACAAGCAGCCAGAAACATATAAATTCATTATTTTCCGAAGCCTAGTGTGGTGCCTCTTTTGTCTAGTTCAGCTGCTACACAGTAATCATGTTTAACACTATGTCCTGGAGTCTATTGCAGTTTTTACGTGAAATATCATGTTAAATCTAGAGAGAGATCAAAGCATTGCTTCAGTATCTTTGACGTAACCCTAAGAGACTTTAGTGATTTTAAGAATTATTGACTATCCGTTTATATAAATATACTGCTTGTTGTGAGCGCACTTCTGGTCAGGACAAGATAACTTTCTTTAATTGCTTTGAGCTTCACTTGGAAGACACTGTAGTGTTCTAATAGATCCTTATATGTATATGCTTATCTCCACTTCTCTGTCCACATCGCTTTTTCCACTCTTCTCTCGAATAGAAGGCAATATCGGAGACCCAATTTATGTTCATTCTATAGAATTAGGCAAATCTATGGCATGGAGTAGAATTAAGATGATTAGAATGCCCCTTATACTAGAACTTTTTAACATCGCTGGCTGTTCCATACAGAACAAGTCTGTTGACCGTATATATAAAATGTTGTTTAAGGCTAAGCGTTATTCTATATTATATTATAACTTATTAACATGCATTTTTTTTAACCACTCAACGGTCTAATTGCAAGCTCTTCCAATTTAGAAAGCACAAAAGGCCTAAACAAAGTTTTTATTTAGATTTGTAATTTATGTTTTATGAAAGGTTAGAACTCTCAAGATCAAATTTGACCCTGACTGATCCATTTGAACTGCGCTTGTAAATCGAAGGAGCTTTTTACTACTCATCCTCCACGCGAAAGATACGGCCTAGCCAGCACATATATGTCGCCTTAGAGCTCATACATTTGGCGGCTCCCACTTTTTCAATATTCATCGCTCACGCGGACGGCTCCAGAGATCTTGTGGAGAAAAGTTCTCTCGAAAACTTTAAATTATTTTTTCTCTCGCTTCATAATTGCAAAGTCTTATAGGACGGGATTAGTGATAGACTTATAGAGCATAATTTTTGTTCGTAGTAGCTGGGCGCAACTTTTCAATTGCTTACCGATCCCAAAGTAGCAACTGTTGTCAAGACTTATTCTGCGCTAATCTCCAGTCAGATTATTGGTGGAATTTACGTTGCTGCAAAGTTTAAGTTTTTAAAATGTATGCCTATCAACAGTGACGAAGTTCATCAAACGAGAGGAATATTTGAATGTAGCCTACGTGTACTTAGTCTGTTCCTTCTCCATCAAGGACAACTGCTTTCGTTTCTTTCTCCAAGTTGGAACATGCTGCTCTGCTATAATGTTAATATTAGATAGCGTCATTGCCGTTCAGATTATATCTCTTTTTCCATCATTTTATTTGATACGAGAGGGATTCACCCCGTCGAAAACCTCGCTTGTAGACGACTTTGATGACGCCGATGATGTTCAATGTCAATCTGAATAAACATATGAGTCCAAATTTAGACTTGACGTCGAATAAGAAGCTCCTGTCAATGTTGTCGTAGAGGATTTGAAGTTAACAAAAAAAGAGAAGTTTATCCAGGATGTATGGTGAAAATCTAAACTCTCACATTCCAGTCATTATAGAACAACTCTGTAGGTTCTTCAAAAAAGTATAATTTTTTAAATACATCGTGGAAAGCTTTAAGCTGTTGAGCCTTAATGGCTGAGGCTTTTAAATTTTCAAATTTTGTTAATCATATGCTCAATAGGATCATATATATATGTATTGAAAATTCATTAATTTTTCGAAATTGAAAGTAGTCTTGCATATGTCAAACTGGATTTTCAAAGCGATTAAGTTCAGCCACTAGCAATAATCAATTTATAAATCAACTCACATTGCAACAACTACATAATATGTGTCTGTGAATGTCGTATGCCACCGTATAATAAATGAAATGTAAGTGAGTCCAACTCACACAGTAAGACTCCTCGAGTGCATTCAGTCTCAGTTCGGTGCAGTTGGATCCCTTTCGTGGCTGACGGGTTTCCACGCTGTCGCAGACATGTATATGCATGAGTTTGTGTGTGCAAGTGCAATTCGTATAGTGTGAAGAATGTGATTTAGATCATCTCCTGCCTTGCCTCTACGGCAGCAAGAGTGGATAAGGTTTCCAGCCAAGCAATAATTTCTGTTCAACCATTATTGCATCTTTCAACAGCAATCGTTGAATTGCCAACATTTTCCTCACGACTCTATCGTCAATTGACTTTTGCCGCCTTCGCAATTGATTGCTCAACTCAGGCTTTAACTGACCAGCTGCTGCACCCTGCACAATCTTCTTGTTGCCGCTTCACAATTGCAATTTTCCTTTGCAATATTTCTGTAGTTGTTGTTTTTTTTTTTGCGCATTTTTCTATACAGCATTTGCACTGGTCAACGGCAAAGTTGCTGGCAACTGCATGTCTACAAGTATGTGTGTATATGAATGCGTGTGAGTATGTTTTCGATTGTCAGCTCAATTCCTCGTTTGATTTTGTCAAGCGTTGCTGGAAATTGTTATTGTGTGCGTTCAAAATGGCGCTAAACGATTAGTGTGACTGCTGTTTGTCTGCTTCTACTCGATTGAATCGAAATTTCCAATTCTCCTATTCGTTTCATTTTTCTTCTGATTGATTTTGCTGCAGTTCGTATCCGAAATATTTCAACTAAATTCGATTTTGCTGGCATACATGTGTGAGTCTGTGTAGCAATTCACATACAAACATGCACTCGTTCATAAGCTGTGCTTGCATGAGTATAGTCGTATATATAGACAGAAGACAAAATGCGTTAAACTTGAATATGGGGAAATTTTCATAAAAATTTTGTATTAAAAATAAGAAAAAAATAAATAAAAACCCCCGTTAAGAAGCTATAATGCCCTTCGCAGATACAATATTCCATCAACGAATCTGATTTTGTTCGGGCACTTTGTATGAAAGCTATAATTGTATGTTATGGTAGTTTGATCTGAACAAATTTTTCGAAGCTTGTAGTGCTGCTTAAGATCTATGCCAAAGTACTTGAAGATACCTCTTTAAATAAAAAAGTTTTCCATTAAAAGGCTTGAGTTTGTGCGAACAGTCTGTATGACAGCTATAAGTCATAGTGCTCCGATCCGAATACTTTCTTCATAGGTTGTACGGCTGCCTTTGAACAATAATTCGTGCCATATTTTGTGAAGATATCTTATTAAATAAGAAAGTTTTCTATACAAGTACTTTGTAAGACATCTACATATATGCTATTTTAGTCCGATATAAACAATTTCTTCAGATATTATGCCGTTGCCCTGAGTAAAAATTCTTTCCAAACTCAGTGACAATAGCTCGCCAAACAAAGTTTTCCATTCAAGATCTTGCTTTCAACGTTTAGTTTGTATGGCAGCCATAATGGTCCGATGTCGGTGGTTCGACAAATTAGCAAATTTTTGGGAGGGAAAAATTTTAGGTCGGTATCTCGAAAACTGAGTGTCCATTTTGAGTATTTGCAGATAGTCGTACAGACAGATCTTATCTGTTTCGGGGTGAAATTCAAAGTAAAAAATCGTAAAACCATTTCTGAGTCCTAAATATTAAGGTTAGTAGTTTAAAACAATGATAGAGAGGTTTTGTCTTTACCGCAATCTCAAAAGTGTTATCAGCTGACTTATTTTTGAACATCGTTGCTCGTTCAGTTCGTGATATGAATGATAAATTGTGACTTGTGGTTTTTTCTCTTATGAAGCCTCAAAAATTTGCTCACATGAAATCGTTTTTATTCAAATGAAGAGCTTAAGTAAAAACAAATGATTAGTTTGTGGGTCTGGAAGCCTCCAAACAATATAGAGCAGGTACTGAAATAATCTCCACCGTTATGATGGAGGCATTCCTTCATAAAATAAGTCATATTTTCCTTTTATTGTACTACAAAAGTACTTATTTATTGATCAAAGGCTCTCCTTGGTCTCTCTTTATTATAATTCTAGGGATATTTTGACAATATTCAACTATTATCAGAAAATATATAAGAAATTTAATAAATAAATATTCATAAATATCCATCTTCAAATAACTGTTATCTTGGTAAGCATGTTTCTGGCTGCCTGTCTACCTTTTATAATGAGTAAGAGTTGGAATGGACATCTAACATACATATAATGTGGACTTTATCTATTTGCGTGATAGCAGATTATTTGACCGGACCTAACACTTAAATGGCACTACTAGAATTAAATACATAAAATTTTTAGTTAGCTCTAATCTTCAAAGAGCGTGTGTGTACATTTGACAGCTGTTGGATCATTATTTTGTGAATTATATCATTTTGAGTGAAGCAACTTTCATTACTGGAAAAAAATTATTAAATGGAATTTCGTGTGTTGATAAAATATTGCACGAAGTCGAATTGCATGAAGAGCACAAATGCGGTTTAAGCAAAAAACTTGGTTTGACGATGAAGTTTCAGACTCTATCTTAAGAATAAATCCACAAAAAAATTTTACGTAAAGTTAACTGAAAGTGTACAGGACATCATTTACAAATACATATTTGTGTAAGAAAAAGCTCTGTGCACAGTGGGTGCCGCGTGAGCTCACTTTTGACCAAAAACAACGAAGTGTTGATGACACGGAGCAGTGTTTGGAGTAGAATTACGATTAAATTTAACTAATTTTTTGCATCGATATGTGGCAATGGATGAAGCATGGCTCCATCAATTCACTCCGAAGTACAGTCGGAAGTTATCCGAGTGGATTGCACACACGTTGGACCCGCTTCAAAGCGTGGAAAAACGTAAAAGTTTGCTGGCAACATTACAACGTCTATATTTTAGGATACGCATGGAATAATTTTTATTGACTACCGTGAAAAACGAGGAATCATCGCTATGGCAGAGCGTTATTGGACCGTTTTCAGCGAGGAAGTCGCCAAAAATTGCCGTATTTGAAGAAAAATAAAGAGCTGTTTCACCAAGACATTTCATCGTGTCACAATTGGGATTCGAAGTACTTCCGCATGCACCGTATGCTCTAGATTAGGCCTCCAGCGACTATTTCATGTTATCATAACTCAAACAAATGCTTACTGGGTAGAATGTTTTTTCGTATGAAAAGGTATTCACCGCAATTGAGGCCTATTTTGAAGTAAAAGACAAATCGCGCTGTAAAATTGGTATCAAAAAGTTGGAAGGTCATTCTAATCAGTGTATCACCTTTGGTGAAAACGTTCTATAATAAAAAAACAATTTTGCCAATTTACTATGGTAGGCCGAAGACTTTTCAATTGATCCGTTAAATAATTAGAGTTCGCTTTGTATATAGTATGTACTTAGTAAGCGCTAATCGAAGGTTTGATCAGCTACGTTCCAGTTCAAAAAAAAAATGCAGGCAGTTTTCAACTATAAGTTCAGTTACCACTTGGCATTTGTGGTATTGTGGTCTTGGTTCAGAATACCACTTGGTATTCAGCGTTTTGAACTTCTTCTCATTGGAGATACAAAACACATTTTAGTTCGCTATCTTATGCATCTAAATGGTACATTATAATATTTATAAGCCGCAGCAACCCGTTTTAGACAAACAAGCGCTTTGTCTCTTCCTCTCTCTAAGAGAGAAAATTCCTCCCTCAGAAACTCACATCCCCAACCGCAGCTATCTCCCACTTGGTGGCTCCCAAAGCGCAGCAACAAAAGATTGTCATCAAGAAAACCTTTAGCGCCATTTTTTTCTAATAAATTAAATGTACTTTGGACAATTGGCAAATCCCTTCGTTGCCACTTTCACTGCAACCAAGGCGGAATGCTCACCTAAAAATGGCCATTAATGCACGAGAAGGCGTAAGATAGAAACAAAAAGAAAAATTACAACAGATTACCACCTTCAAGCGAGTCCATGGCTGGCACGAAAATTACATAATAAAGCAGTTTAGTTGCCGGGCGCTGAGAAAGAAAGAAAGCAATCTTGATTAAGAAGCCAAAACAAGCAAAATGCACAAGTGACACAAATACCGATTTATAACGTTAACTTTTAAACACACAACGAAACTGCAATTAAATGGCGTCACCTGGCGCTGGCCACATGCACATACCAAGCAAGTATTTGGCTAACTGTACTGCACGTATATACTTGTGTGTGTGTGAGTATCGGTTTGCCCTTTTTATTTTGGCTTGTTCGCTTGCCAAAATAACCATATATCCTGCTTCATTCGTATCTTTGCGGTTTACGACTTTCACACTTTGCTTATTTCCGCCTTGCCATGCAACCGCAATCAAACTGATACAGGCCACACACATACACACACACACACGCATGCATGCAGGAATATATCACTTTTATGGCAATCACTACATCTACATTTATATTGCACTTAAATAAGACAAAAAGTGGCAAGACACTGATGGCGACAGGCAGAAGGCGCAAATAGGCAGACACACACACACAGCGGACGGAGTAAAAATGCCACAGCACAACAAACAACAACAGTAACAGCAACAACAACTAGTGTTGAAGCAATAATAGCAGCAATAACAGGCATAATAGTAAAATCCAGCCGACTGGCTGGTGAAAATTTATGACCACGAATGGCATTTACCGCCTTAACGTGTAGTTGAAGTTTCCTTTTAATTTAAAATTTTAATTGGCCATTTCCTTTTCAGTCTGCCAAGTAGACAAGCGTGAGCAAAGCACTCACAGTTGCTTACCAACACACAGATAAGCCGCTCAAACGCAAAGCTGTCACTTATACATACACGCAAACATACATACTTAGGCATATACACACGTACAAATACACCTACAGTTATATTCACTAACTTATATTTGTGTGGTATACAGTTGGGCTGCGAGCTGTGTGGGTGTGTGCGTGTGTACACAGCACCAAAGCAGAACACACAAACAAACGTAGCCAAGCGCATAGGCTCGTTTGTAGATCTGCAGGCGTGCTTGTGACTTTGCTTTGATTTAGCACTGCCACCAGCAAACAGCAATAAACACCTCCAAAGCGCTCATGCCACAATCCGCTGTGATATGCCGTGCCACGCCCCTCCATGCTGTGCTATGCCAGACCATACCATACCCATAAGCTGTGCATACAAGCCGTACCTGGCGGCGTGCTTGCGTGTACAACTGACTGCGTAGCTACTTTGCGTTGCCGAGTGAAAAAAACCGGTATGGAAATGCACAAAGGCACATTCTCTGAAAACAACGCTGGCAGCAGAAATGTCACTCACGGAGTTCCTTAACATCAAAGCGCGCTTTGTTGTTTGTTCTTTTTGTTCGCTTCTTTTTTGTTTTGTTGTTGTTTTCATTTTATGCTTTTATTCTTGCCGCATCACGCTTTTCGCAAAAATTTAATTCTTTAAAAATTTTGTTGTTGAAAAAATTAAAAAAATATTTCATGCAATTTGTTATATGCGTGAGATTTGTAATGTAATGATCTTTGTATATAATAAATTTCTAATAAAATTTTTTTAGTTAAGCATTATGCAATTATATTATAGATATTTTTATATTTTTTATACAACTCATGCAATATATGATAAGAACACACCACTTTAATCAAAAAATCTTAAAATTAATTGTTTTAAAGAGTTGTAATACTCTCAGGCATCAAAGCAAACTTAAATTCGTATTCGTACAACAACATTACATTATTTGAACTCTGATCGGGTAAAACAAGCTATGAATCCTTGAGTTAGTTGTGCTTTTCTGAGGCTGCTTCGCTTAAAAGCTTATTTAATGTAATAAAATTATTGTCTCTTTATTCACTTTATTGTAGACAATAAAATGTTATTTTAAGACAGTTGGCATTCGTAGAAACTTAATTGAAGAAAAAAATCGTTCGTTCCTGATGTTTTCATTATCATAACTGATAGACCATACCCTACTCCACCTGAAAGTTAAGCAAAATGTATGTTCTTGAGGTCTTACTATACACGAGTATATTAAGCATCTCTCTCGGATTCCACACAAAATTCAAAACACAAGGCTGATACTGCACAGCAGAGCTGCATAGGCCAGTAGACCAAGTGCTGCAAAGATATGCAAATGTTTATGCAGACTACCAACTCAATATGAATGGCGTTCCGTTGGCTGTTCTTTTTTGCTCAAAAATACAAGTATGCAGTATACTGTGAAGAAAAAAAATTTACATAGTTGGAAATTTGAAAAACAATTTGCGGTCATGACATAAAAAAAGTTTAAGTTGTTTAAAAAATTTGTTTGAAAATTGCTAAAAAATATAGTATATGGAAAAGTCGTTATGCCTCTCGCGATCATATTTAAGAAAAAAAAAGTATAAGGAGTGAGAGTTTGACGTCACACATGCCTTAACTCAAACGTCAGCGAACATAGGGCTGATACAATAAAAGTTGACAACCCTTCAACCTACCCGAATGCTACAATATCTTCGAGGTGCTAGTCTTTGCGGTTAGGAAACGACTGAGATAACAAAAAAGGCAGAAAACAACATATTACTGTACCCAAAAAGGTGGCAATGTATTTATTTTGAAAATTCTTTATTTATTCTTCCAAATCAATTTCATCCCCTTCAAAGTAATTCCCTCCCGATGCAATACACTTATGCCAACGGATTTTTTAATCTTCGAAACACTGGTTGTAGTCACTTTCCGGGATGACCTTCAGTTCCGTCTACGCTGCGGCTTGAATCTCCTCTATCGTATAAAAACGGTGTCCCCGGAGCGGTCTTTTGAGCTTGGTGAATAGCCAGAAGTCGCACGGCGCAATATCAGGTGAATACGGTGGTTGCAGAACGATATGGGTTGAGTTTTTGGCGAAATGATCACGAATTACGAGGTTACTAACCGTAATTGCCTTTCCACAATTCCGGCCTTTTTAGGCGGATAGCGTTACGCAAACGACGCATAACGTTCAAATAATATTCCTTGTTGATTGTTTGACCGTTTGGAATGCATAATGCACAACACCACGGTAATCGAAGAAAACAGTCAACATGACCTTGATTTTTGAGCGACTTTGGCGCGATTTTTTTGGTCACGGCATAGATCCAAGTCTCATCGCCAGTTATAATGCATTTCATGACACCCTGGTAGTCGGAAAACATCGTTTCACACACTTCAACGCGATTCCTTTTTTCCAAAAAATTCAATGTTTTCGGTACCAATCCAGATTTGACGCGCTTGAGGCTCAAAACATCCTTCAAAATGGTATTGGCTGAGCCTTTCGATATGTCAACTTCATCTGCAAGGTCTCTAATTGTTAATCGACGGTTTTTCAACACCAAGTCTTTGATTTGTTGAACGTGAGCTTCGTCGGTTGAGGTTGATGGTCGCCCTGGACGCTCTTCGTCTTCGACACGTTCACGGCCGGCTTGGACCTCACTATAACACTTGTAAACATTTTTTTAGACATAACCTCATCACCAAAGGCTTTCTGCACCATCCTCAACGTATCCGCAGCAGAAAATTGATTCTGTAAACAAAACTGAATGCAAATTCTTTGCTCAACAAATTTCGGCATCACAAAAAATGAAAAACTCTATTTTAGCATCTCACAAAACGACACGTATCTCAAACACTAATGAATAGTTTGACATGAAATTTGACATAAATGTGACTGACAATACTACAAATCTAAAAAATAAAAAAAAGCAAATAATTCTTTAAATCCTTCGACGCGTGCAGTTTAAATTCAAATGTCAACTTATTTTTTGGGTACACGAGAATATTACATTAGTTTTCAAAGGAATAGTATTTAGGAAACCTAAATAAATTGAAAATCCTTCTGTATTTGGTATAAATGCAATATCATTACGTTGAAAAGCAACGATATCTTCAACTGACATTTATTTCAAGGTAAGATTGTATTACTATACACTTAAATATGGAACTTCGTAAAAAAAGGAATTTTTTGTACTAGAAAGTTCAATAGCTAAAATTTGCTTACTAGTATTATCCTCTAAAAAATCTTACAAAAGTGATCATATTCATTTATCCTCAGCTTTTGAAACCACATCAGCTGTCTAAAAGGTCGCTTATGGTTAGTTAGGAAGTCAAACTAGTAATGAACTTACTAAAAAATTTAATCTTTTACTCCGAAAATAATTCCAAAATTTAATTCGCTCATGTTTAAAAAAAAACAACTTTGAAGAATCCCTTATCAATCAAATATTTTAACAGTCTTAAAGTAGAAGTTTAGAACGAGTTAAACAAGTCGTGTATGTTTCATCAAAAAACACTCAAATGAGGATTTTAAAAAGAAAAAGTGAAGTTTTTTAATAAACAATTTTATAAGTGAAAGTAAAATTAAGAGACTTAAGTAAAAAATTTAAACTAAGATTTTATTTCATATTTAAAAACATATCTAGTAACATCTGCTTGAGTTGTAGAGAAAACATAATTTTTCTGTTTGAAAGTCGCATATAAAATATCCTAAGATTATTGGAGCAATTACGCCTACTTTACAGTAAAACAGATGTAAAGGAATGGCACTCGCAGGCAGAAAAATCATCCACAATGCCTAAAAACATCGCAAGCCGCCTGTATGTATGCCAAATGCTAAACGAATCTGTAGTTAAAAGCATATACAACGTTCGATTGTATGCAAGTGAAATGTTATTTATGAAAGCGGGCGAGCTTTTATGCAGATTTATACGTTTTTATGCCAAATAGAGGCAGCTAGCTTGGACAAACGGCAGGCGATTTGCATATAGATTCGATACTAGAATGAGTTTTTCTATATATCTTTGACTGTGTATACAAATAAGGTTGTGAAAAGTGTTGTGAATTTGGAAAGCGACTAGTTAAGGACCAGTTTTAATTTGGTTGAGCAAGTTTCTGTAAAACTTAAGGGGTCAAATGGGTTTTCTCGGGTAAAAACAGTCTTTTCTCAACAATTTTTGTTTTCATATAAAAATGAAATTTTGGTACAAACACACACCATTACAAAAGAAATTCTAACAATTTTGGGAAATAATATTTTAAGCTCGGCCACTGCCACGCCATTTCCTGGAAAAAAGATACGCCCGCGTTGGCAGAATAACTCCTTGCAGGATCATTTTTTTTTAGTTTAAAACTTAACCTGAAATTTGAACAAAAGAAAGAAAAACTGGAAATTTGATTTTGGCTGACATATTTACGAAAAAATGAAAATTTCAGCAAAAATTTTGCGACTTTTTTACAAAAAGTTGTAATCGAGAAAAAATCTTTAATCCAATTCTTTAAGAAGGCTGTATCGCCAAAACTATAACTCGGATCGACTTGAAAATTTTGGACAACATCTAGAGGTTTTGTAGATTTTAATGAGATAATAAAAAAAAATATTTTCTGAAACCCGTGAGCCCATGTAACCCCTTAAGATAATATAATAACGATCGTTAGCATAATGTATATGCTAGCTTTTCAGTAATTTAGAACTCATATTTTGATACATGTTATTTCGTTTTATAACTATTATATTTATTTCATCTAGTTAAATAATACAACTCCGGTAATTACTTTTGGACCACTCCAACTAGCAGCCTGAACTTATGCAGCTTTACCTGGTTTCAGTTAAATTTCCTTATTCATTTGCATATGAAGAGCATTCTGCGACTTTAGCTTTTGCCTTTGATGTCAGGTAGCTTATCCGATGGATATTTGCTCAGCGAAAACTTTTTTGCAAATACTGAATTTAATAGATTATGTACCATATACTTTTAAATCGCATTTGCTATTTTTTATGATGCAAATGTGGCATTGTGCTGACTGAGAAGTATGCGCTTTAATGGCCAGTCAAATATGCTAAAACGCCATCCATCCCTAAAAGTGACTTTTTGTGTATAAAAACTTGTATTATGTTGTGCGACCCGGCGTATACGTCACCTTTTACCAATTTCGATCCACAATAACTTTCAAGCATACTATATTATACCTTATCCTCTTATTACCCCTGCTGCTAATTTATTTCTAACTTATTCGACAAAAATGAGAAATGAGAAATGCAAATTAAAACTTCAAAATGCACATTCGTATATGTGTGCGTGCACCCAAATATACATTAACGGTGTGTTATGGCGATGCAATATCGGTAAATTAATGTGTTTTCAGGATAAATACATACGTATGTGTTGCGCACATAAGTTTACAAATATATAAGTCTGCTATCGTTTACTCACAAAATTATATCAAAGAAATTCCATGAATATATATGTATACGTCTTGCCCTCGGTCAGCCCGATTATGCCTGTTTGTTTGTGCTAGGCAACAACATATCAATGAATCTTTCACTACTACAAAAAGTTGCTAGTAAACTGCTGCTGATGATATCTTTTTATCTATAGACTTCATTTACATATTCTTGAGTTTTTTGCATTACTACTACAAGAGTTTGCTAGCTGAAAGCGCTATTGAAAAAATGCATAAATAAAAGAAATTATCTGCATTGCATAAATTGCGGTCATTAATACAACATATACACCTTCATGCTTGTAACTGAAGTAAGAAACAAATAAACAAATATAAATAAATATATATATATATATATATATATATATGTATATAAAATTCATTTGAGTGAATATATAATACATCATTGTGTGGACTTTGCTCTGTGCATGCGTGGGCTGTAATTCAACGACCTTTCCAAGAGTCAGTAAGCCTAAGGTTGAATATTCGATAATGCATTGCGAGTTAGTCACGGAAATGTCAATTTCATAAATTAAAAGCTTGCAATGAATCATTTTAAAGAAGCGAAATAATCAAGTAAATATTTAAACAGTTTCAATAAAAAAATGATTGTAGTATAATAATAATAATTTAAACACAATATGTACATATTTAGACAATATATTATTGTTTGTTGTGGTCTTTAAAATAATCTTGTTTAATACCAAAATTATAGGCTATATATGCACAGAATGATAGTTTTACCCTGCACTGAACTGTGTTAAAAATAGCAAAGAGCTAAATTGTGGCAAATAAAATATTTAAATATTTAACCAAGGAATCTTTTTCAGGATCTCTATACCTTAAAATTCCTATACGCTTAATTCCGTTTGAATATAAACATTTCTAAGATCCTAATATGATCATAGTGTTTCCATTTCTATCCTGTTGTCAGTAAATCGACTGAATGAAGTCTTCAAAAGAGAAGTAAAATGTGATCGCAGTTTTGTATATGTGAATGTGATTTGTATATTAGAATTTATTCTTAGGTCCTGGAAAATAGTACATATATCTTTATTGTCAAATATCTCCCTTCCGCCTTTTTGTCTTTTGAATTTCGCGGCTATGTATAAAGCGCTACAGAGCTCGTATCTGGCAATACTATACATCTCTGAAAGGTCTTATCATAACCTCAAATATGACGATGTTATATTATAGACGTGTACGGAGTTCACTAACGCCGCAACTCGTGCTATTTTAAAGTTTTCCTTCGTTTAAGGCTAGAGAAACGTTCCATGAGATTAATGGTGTTTTGGGGGATGGTACTCTAGCACTTCGAATTGCGGACGAATGGTTTCGATGATTCAGGGTGAAAACGCCACCATGGATAAGCCACCCGACGGAAGACCTTTGACGACGAATACCGATCAAGTTATGGAAAACATCGAGTTGGACCGGCATGTGGCATCTCGTGACATCATCCAGAAGAAGGATGCTAGTCACCAAACCATTTTAAACCATCTGCAGAAGGCACAAAAAAGTTTTATGTTTGGGTGCCGCATAATTTGACGCAAAAAAACTTTCTGGACAAAATCAACACCCGCGATATACTGCTGAAACGGAACGAACTCGACCCATTTTTGAAGCACATGGTGACTGGCAATGATAAAAGAATCACATACGACAATATCAAGCGAAAACGGAATTGGTCCAAGGGTGGTGAGTCATCCCAAACAGTGGCCAAGCGGGGATTGACGGTCAAACAGGTTTTGCTGTTTGTTTGGTGTGATTGGAAGGGAATCATGCACTATGAACTGCTCCCATATGGCCAGAGGCTTAATTCTACTGCGAATAACTGGAGCGCTTGAAGCAGGCGATCGACCAGAAGCGTCCAGAATTGGCCAACAGGAAGTAGTAGTGTTCCACCAGGACAACGCCAGGCCACGCACTTCGTTGATGACTCGTTAGACACTACGGAAGCTCGGATGGCCTTTGTTGGTGTAAAGTTGAACTCAAAAAAGGTTTGTGGAAAGTGGCTGGCAGTTCTTCGCAAATAAGGAGAGGGGCTTCTACGATGCAAACATTATATATCATATGGTATTAGAAAGAAGATAGGATATTTATTACTAGAAAACATATTATGAAAAATATATTTTGGAGGATCAAAAAAGGTATTATTAATTTTTATTCTATTTTGGCTCACTCACAATTCTTCGCCAGTTGGCTAGCCATTCTTCGAAAACGCATAGAGGATAAACCACGTTCAGCATGTTCATCAAAATCAACTGATTATCAACACATCAATAAAATAAAGGAATTGGTGCTTGAGAATCGACGCTTAACTGTCATCGTTGAAATAATAAGAATAAGTGAAACCCATATTGAAAGATCATTTGGGCCTAAGAAAACTGTAAGCACGATTGATTAACAAATCACTAAATTTTTCCGATAAACAGTGTCGCGTGAAACAATACTTTCCGACAATCAGGATGTCTTGAAATGTATTATTACTTGCGATGAGTCTGGGATATTGGTTTTTGCACCACGATACAGGGTTTGTCTTGGGAGGTATTCTCCGGAATAGCCTTGAGAGCTGAGGTGCGAAAGAAAATCAGTCGTATTACATTCCGGACATCGAGCACATTGCATTGATTCTTATTAGGGATTTCGCAAATGCTCAATATCGTATCCATTTTGAGTCAATTTCAAGTGTGAATCCCTACGCAAATGGAAGGCTTTCAAATTGACTTTAACAATTCATCGAGGACTGAATAAGATGTTGACAAAAGTGTATTTAGACCAAGGGAGACTAGTTTATGGGAGACGACATAGATTTTGAAACCTAAATTAAGAATTTTAATATTATGAACCAAGACTTTTTTTTTCGTATTTTTTGCTATAATATATTATAATAATAATATATCTATTTTGTCTTGGTCATATAGTGAAAGGCATTTAAATTTTTTAATTAACATATTAAAAGAGGTACTGCAGAATTAAACATTTTTATCAAATTATAATGTTAAAAGTTAATATCTTGTCGGAGAACCTTTTGATTCAAGCACGGCTTTGTGTCTTCTAGGCAGACTACCAATTAAACGTGGACATTGCTCAGTTGAAATGCTCAGCCATATTTCCTTGACATTTTGGAATAACACTTCAGAATATTGCAAATGTTTGTTCTTACACAATATTTCTTTAAAATGGTTTTTCTCTGTCGTTCCTTTCTTATTTTGTTTCCATAATTATCCTTGTTCCCAGACTTTAGTTTTGGAATGAATTTAGTATAAAATCTTGCAACCGGATTTTCGCCATACAAACTGATCGATAAAAATCAAGTATTTATATGGAATTTTTTTATTTTTTATTTGAAGAGAATTTGGCCTATATTATTGTCCAAGGCAATGTAAAAATCGCCGTTAATATTCTTCAAAATATAACTACCTATCTAAGCTACCATGAAAACTAATTGATCAAAATAAAAGTAAAAAACAATTTATATTTATTTTGTTTTATTGATAATTAAGTCAAGTAGTTAACACTTATGTCAAGTAATTAATTATGTCATGTGACTTAGTCAGATGTTTATTACAGGTATCTACTAGATGCCAGTAAAAGCGACAGAATGCACAATTGCGTTGAATTTTTGCATAGAACTATGAAAAAACGGAGTGTAGATTAAGCGCAATAATTATATAAGGAAAGAGGGATGAAAGCGGGCATTAAATGGACACGCGAGAGACAGTTGGTCTGCCTTATTGACAACATGCAACGCCCAAGCAAATGCAAAATGAGAAAAAAAACGTGAAAAGCAGTCATTAATGATTATGCTGGCAGCTTGTACTCTGTATGATTTTTCTACTTTTGATGAACCCCTTTGAAACGCGCGCTTTAATTATGAGTATATAATATACGACACAGTGCTTTACGCAGGCCGCGCAATGCAATGCATTTGCTTAAATGCCGAGTGAACTGATAAAAGAGAGACTTATTTTAATTATTTATTTATTTTTTCCTTTTTTCATCGCACTCATTATGCCTTAACGCTGCCACTTGGCGCATACTTTCTGTTATCCATTAGTGACTACCACTTTATCGCAGCTCCCTTGGGTGCATACAGTGGCACATTCCACCACGCAGACTACACCGTACACACCAGCGCAAAGCTGACTATCTGAACTTTTTCAGCGCTCACTCGTTGCCTTTTTTCATTAACCACAAATGCAAAGATATGCCTGCCATCGGAGGCATCATTAGCAGCTATCGAAGCAGGGCTAAATCGATCAAATGATAAATTTAATTTACTGTCGCTTCAGTCGCGCCCGCCGCCTCATTTCCAATAAAGCTTTGTGTGAGTGTGTGTGTGCGCACACACATATATCCCTTGTGGTAACCGCACTGTTTTAACTGCCACAGCCGCTGCGGCATATAATTATCAGTTCTGCTGATAATTAAATTTTTTCGCCGCTCCGTCATCCCAGCAACTCTGCTTACCGCACTTAACTCCAAACCAATTTATTCAATTGGGGAAACTCTGGCATCTATCGGCGGCTTATTGCTTCTGTGAAATACTCTCATTGGCATTTTTATGCGATTTTAGCGCATCGTTTTCTAATAATCGCTTAATTCGTCTTGTCTGTTATGCGCTTATCAATAATGCTATGCGCTAAGGCTTCAATCTCATTATATTAATTGATTGATTGCAAGGAAAGGGATAATGACATATTTACTTGTACATTTTTTATTGCTTTTTTTAATTCAGCTTATGCTCAATTGAAAATTTAATGAATTTGAAAGTGCCTCGCTTAAGGATTATTTCTTAGCATTTCGGCTAATCCTTCATCAAATCTTTTATTGAGTGGGTGAAATTAGAATAATTTTCGTTTAATAATTGTAAAGTGCAGTTATTGATTGTATTCAACTTCTGAAGAAACTCTTTTATAACGAACTTGCTTACAGATGCTTCTAGTGGCCCTTTATGAGAGTCTGTCGAAGCTGTGTGAATTTTTCAATATAAACAATTTTTTTTGTGTCTTCGTCTTCGTGCTCACATTCTGTTTTTAAACATTGGAAAACAACAGAATTTTTATTATTAGCTCTTAAAGTTTGCTTTTGTCTGAAAACAATGTGGGAGCATAATAAAAATGCCAAAAAAATTTCGTAAAAGCAATCTGTAATCAAAAAACAATTTTCCCCTCATTTTTTCTGTAGGAGAAACTAAAATTTAACAAGCTGAAATGAGAACTAAAAATTGTGTCGACCGGTGCAGGCTAGCGACAGGAGGATTTTATTTCGGCTTTATATTTTACCAGTAATCGCGGTCGTATGGGGACCGAAGGAGCAATGGCTTGAATATAACATTTAAAATCTTAGGCTTGTTGACAGTTGCAATTTTAAAACCATCAACTGTGATCTACCTTCGTTCAGTTAGTAAATATGGTCGATGTTGACTTAGTTGCGGAGAGTCTCAAGTTTCTTGCAGAGAAAAAGCGAAAATGATCGTAGAGCTTTATTTTAGAAGACCTGCCATCGATTCTATTGCCTGACATTAATACAGGACAGTCATCTGCGTATGAGCTGGTGGAAACTCCCTTGACTGGTTGAGATTGTTTCGCAATATAGAAGCTAAACAGTAACGAGAAGAGGACACCACCCTCCAAAACGCACTGTTTACCTCTTTTTATCTTAAAGTTTTAAGGACGATTGCCGACAGCTTAGATAGTCAGGAGGGAGTGTAATTGTTCGTTGGCTCAGCCAATACCATTTTGAAGGATGTTTTGGGCCTCAAGCGCATCAAATCTCGACTGGTACCGAAAACATTGAACTTTTTAGAAAAAAGGCGTCGCGTTCAAGTGTGTGAAACAATGCTTTCCGACTACCAGGGTGTCATGAAATGCATTATAACTGGCGATGAGACTTGGATCTATGTTACGACCGCGAAACAACCGATCAATCGAGCGAATATCGTGATAAAAGAGAGCTGAGACCAAAAAAATCGCGCCAAAGTCGCTCAAAAATCAAGGTCATGTTAACTGTTTTCTTCGATTATCGTGGTGTTGTGCATTATGAATTCCTTCCAACCGGTCAAACAGTCAACAAGAAATATTATTTGAACGTTATGCGTCGTTTGCGTAACGCTTTCCGCCTAAAAAGGCCGGAATTGTGGAAAGACAATTTTTGGTTTTTACACCACGCTAATGCACCATCCCATTTAGCCCTCGTAATTCGTGATCATTTCGCCAAAAACTCAATCCATACCGTTCCGCAACCACCGTATTCACCTGATCAGGCGCCGCGCGACTTCTGGCTGTTCACTAAGCTCAAAAGACCGCTCCGGAGACACCGTTTTTATACGATAGAGGAGATTCAAGTCGCAGCAAAGACGGAACTGAAGGCCATCCCGGAAAGTGACTGCAACCACTGTTTCGAAGATTGGAAAATCCGTTGGCATAAGTGCATTGCATCGGGAGGGGATTACTTTGAAGGAGATGAAATTGATTTGGAAGAATAAATAAAGAATTTTCAAAATAAATACAATGTCACCTTATTTTTGGGGCACAGTAGTATATACATATATATATAATATTCGAAGCTTCAATCTCATTTAAAAGTTGTAAAAGTTCTCAAAAGAGTGCTTTAACGCCAAACTATCCCCCAAACGGCTACGGGTGTGTGTATGTAAGCGCACAGCTATACAATTGCTTGCAGTTGCCGTATTTGAGGAATATTGAAGTTTTAACTACATATTTTCAATATTCTAAATTTTGCATTTCTTTTTTCCTGTCTTTGCTTGTTCCGTTCGTCAGTTTTCTCTACTTTTTTATCCTTTTATTATTATTATTATTTATTTTTTTTGTGTTACTACTATTTCACAATCTTTGTGTATCTTCTTGTTACACTCCACTTTTGGCTGATCCTTTCACTTAACTTTGACTATCGCATATCTTAAGAAATAAACTTTAATCATATTTCGCAAATTCAACAATTCTCTCCAATTTCTCTCGTACATATTTGCTTGACTGCAGCCAGTCAGGCATTGTGCGTGCAACGAGCGGAGAAACAGCAATAGAAGTCTTGTATTTTTTTTAATCAACAAAACTTTCTGCCCTCTGTATGTAACAGTTAATGAAGTGTGTGTTTGAGCACACCTTACATGGTTTCCTACATATTTAGTAAACCTTCTGAAATATATTTTGAAACTACATAGCACTCTGACAAAGTGACAAATCAAGGTATAACTGTAAGGTCAGTACTTTTTTGGAAGCGTTGACAGAACTTTTAATAAAAGTTTACTATGACATGAAAGTAATTTGCTTCTATTAAAGTTATGTACATGCCATATTCTAAGTAATCTTTATTTCACCACAATATCTCTGTAACTAACGAATTATTTATTTTGCTTTTCTATTTGCAGAATTTGAAAAATCAAATCATGACGACGAACGTGTGGGTGGAGCAGGTAAATAACCACGCTTAAGTGTTAGTTTGAGTATTTATGTATGTTCAAAGATTTAATATCACAACGGGAGAAGTTATATTTTCCGAAAATTAAGTCTAACAGTTTTTGTATGGTTTTTGAAATGAAATATGTTTTTAACGAGTTCTTTAGCAAGAGCGCTACAAAAGTTATTTCTGTAAAAGTAATTTCGAGGACATTATGTACTGAAAACAATTTATTTTGCATGGTCATCACGGGCATGCTTGCAGAACTCCAGACGCTAAACCCAAGTTTTGGACGATTCTCAAGCATAAATCGGCCGATGCTGCTGCAACTTCACGTTCTATATTCCCACGAAATTCATCAATCGTCGCTGGTTTGTTGTCATAGACCATAGACTATTTTCAAGTGGTTGCTTAGCCTAATTCACGAAAACAGGACGATTCTGGTGGTCAAACAGCTTCAGTTTTTGCGTCAGTTTGAACTTTTAAGAATGTAGGCCGAGCTTTTTGTGCAAAAGTCGCCACGAAAACATCACAGAGATGTCCAACACTTGAAAACGACGTGTGAGAGACTGATTTGGGTCTTCCTCAATTGACAGCAATATTCACGACATTACGAGCAGTATCTCACTGGTACCGGAACATTTTTTACTATGCCTGTAGATTCAAATGTTTCCACAAGACGCACAATTGTTGATCTGACAGGACGATTATGACGATCACAAATTAGACATAGCGATCGTAAGGTTGAAGCTACTGACTCCGAATTATGTTAGTAAATTTTATTAATTTTGACTCGTTGCTGGATCGTATACCTTTACATGATAACATGATTAACCTTATAGAAGAGAAATTTTGAATGAGCGGGAAAAAATGTGGTTTCGTTTCCAGTCGTTATCGGTCTACTTTTGTAGCTTCGTTAAAAAAAAATCCGCTACAATTCCTGGTTTGTAAAAAAAATGACTTTAAATTATTATAATTTATTCATATTGCCTATGAATAAAAATTGACAATATTTGAGGTGTTTTGGATAAAATCTGTTTAATTTCAAGGCTTTATTAACTAAAAAAAATGTTCCATTTGATGATTTTGCTCGAACTACAGATAATTTTTTATCAAATTAAAAGTAGTGATAATGTTGAAAACTACATTCCCTATTTTATGTCATGGTTGGTAATCCAATTGAACCAATTTCAAAACAAAGTTCACAGTTATGTTGAACGAGTACGAACAAAAAAACAAATATTAATCATCGCAAATTGCTTTACTGTTTTTTTGAAATTTTATTCATTAAGATCAATACACTATTGTTTGCGTTTTAAACAATTCTCGAAACACGTTAGCAACTCTGATTGAGGTATAACTAAAACACACGTATTGAATGCATCAACCGCTTCTTCAGGTATCGAAAGGCCGGTTTCTTAGGTACGGAACTAAAAGAAATCATTTGATGCCAAGTCAAACGGAGGATTCGATTCGATGTTTTAAGTGTCAAAAAATGTAATTGCTTCAGACCATGTGTCAGAGTTCGCATTGTCGTGGTGAAGAAGATCCGATTTCGGTAGTTGGTTTGTTAATTTTCTGAAAGACAACTGGCAAACAATGCTCCACTTAGAATTTTCCTTCGTCTTTTTTGAGCTGTTGCAAATATTTGAGGGATTCTACGTGAGCAGTTTTTTCTACCAATAAATGTTTATGCAACATTGAATGTATGCTAGTCCCACTAATATCTTTGGTTGTCTCAATCTCACGATAGATAGCATGACGATGTTGCAATATCACTTTGCGCACAGCAACAAGTAGTTTCCGAAACAGGAACTGATTTTGGACGACCTTCACGAATTGCATCTTGCAGCGATCTACGACTTTGATTGAATTCCCCACACCATAGATAAACACCGTTTCTTGATGGAGTTTCATTGCCAAAAATTTAATTAAGTCTATGCTCTGTTGCTGGGTTAATGTACGTCGAAGGTTGTAAAAAATTATCGCATAACAATGCTTGCGATTTAATTCCAATTTTTAGCCGAACTGAATATTTTAAGTTACTATAAACAACACAAACAGTGCTCTTATGTCAAAATGTGGCTTATGGGCCGGTGGAATCATTGGCCTATGTTTCTTCCAAAATGAAAACGGTGAGAACTTAACCGTTATCGCGCTATGAGAACCGACTATTTGAAGCCTGAAATTGAGACTCGTGATCTCGGAAGACTTTTGGTTTCAACAGGACGGTGGCACTTCCCACACAACGCATCAATCAATAGATTTATTGAGAAAACACTCAGGAGAGCAGACAATTTCACGTTTGAGCTAGTTAATTGACCACCAAGATTCTGTGATATCACACCGTTAGACCTTTTCCTGTGGGGATATGTGAAGTCTAAAGGCTTTGCGGACAATCTCGCTTCGATCCAGGCCTTCAAGTAAAAAACGCGTGTTACCAGTCTAAATGCTCGAACGAGTCACCGAAAATTGGGCTCAACGGATGGACTATCTGAGACGTAGCCGTTGCCAACATTCGAAAGAGATAAGCTTCAAAACATAAGTGCCGAAAAATGTTCGTGTTTGAAATTTTTGTGTTTTTTTTTTAAAGTAGGGAACGTCGAAAAGGATCACCCTTTATAAAAATTATTAAGCAAAATTTATCTACAAAGTTTCGTTGAGATTACCCCAAGCACTCAAAAAAAAAAAAAGAAAAAAAAACAAAACG
Organism: Bactrocera correcta; assembly: GCA_027475135.1. Taxonomy (NCBI): domain Eukaryota; kingdom Metazoa; phylum Arthropoda; class Insecta; order Diptera; family Tephritidae; genus Bactrocera; species Bactrocera correcta. The sequence goes on from CM050323.1 coordinate 45,575,393, forward strand.
TTTATGCCATCTATTCTTAAATGAGCGTGACCATATACAATTTTCAAAACCTTTAAACCATATAGACATCGTTCCAACCAAATATTTTTAAAAGCCCCTAAATAAACATTTTTGCTGAATTCAATACATACACCTTTTAAACTTTTTTAAAAACATTCCGAAGCCGTATCCATTGCAAAAACGAATCTCATCGCGCTTTTCTACACACATTTTGCATATAAATACCATCTACATGTGTAGAGTACTTGCAACACAACGCCTACATACCAAACATTATTGATTTTTGACCACAAAGTTTTGGCAATTCGAAGCGTTTTACCTCAATCGTTTCCCACAACTATACGGCTACCCACTCACTTTAACATATTAACCTGGCTCGTAGCTGGTAATCGTTGCTAAAGCACAACATTCGCTTGCAGTGCACGTACTTTTGGCAACGTCTGTGGCCATTAAATGCATTCCACGGAAGCAGCGTTGCAGCAATAAGGCTTGATTTGGCGAAATCGGCGGGCACCGCATGTTACGATTCTGCTTACTCTTGTTTTGGCAATTGAAATTTATGTTGCAGCGCTGGCCAAACTGCGCTCAGTCCAAAATTTATTGACGCTGCGCTCTCTATATACATATGTAGCTACTGTATTTGGGAATTTATTGTATCAAAAATGTTGATCGCAATTGCGATATTGATTTGGATACTCTGATTTAAGCGAAGATTTGTTTAAATTAAAATGAATACTTTTTGCACTGCGGTCACAAACGTCTCTGATTAAATATTTGTTAAGCAAAATTTTAAAATAATTACTACAGTCTTTCTATTCACTTAACATGAAGTTATCAAGTCAATCCAGTCCACTAACAAAGTCTGCTGTGATATACACTCTCAACTTCTAATAACGATAGGGTTGTAGATATCAATATCACTGTTCTTTTCTTTCGAAAAGAGAGGAATAATCTTATTGTCCGGTCTTTGCTAAAAGTGATTAAATCCTACTAGCAATGTAAAATGGAGGCATATTTTATCTACTCAGAATTATCGCCGGTAATTGAACATAAATAAAATATTTCTCAAGATTTATCTATTTTCGTAATACTAGAGTACGTAATATCTTTGAGCTGTATATTCTGACCTCGAGCTTCTGAATATTTGTAAGCTCTGCTCGAAAAGCCTTTGAGAGAACTTTTCATAATATTTATTATGTGGATTTGCTGTCAAAAAAGAAAAAACCAAAAAATTAATTTTCAAGTTATGGGATTTTTTTCTAAAATTCCTAGTTTTTCGCACCAATTATAATCGAGTCCTTTCCTGAAGTTTGATTTGGAAGCTATAACAATTCAAACGAAAAAAAAAAATAAGTACCTGCTATTAGAGCCGAAAACCGAGTACTACTTGCCCCAAGTATTTGGAGATGGCGAAGGCTTTAGGGAAATAAGGATATTGCAATTAAATATAAATCGCCGGGGACTTCAATGAGTGTTCGACCCCTTGGGGTAGCAGGCGCACAAACCATCGTGAACGTCTGATTCTTGAATTCCTCGGCCAAACGAATCTTACGATTTTGAATAGCGGTTTTGAAAGAGGCTCCATAATCGACCTCATATTTGCCAACGACACTCCTAGCAGGCACTTTAAGGGGCAGCGTTGAACATAGTTACAAATAATGAACACATGGCTATTATTGCTGAAGTCTCATATACTGGAAGGACGGCAACGAATCTGGAAACAAAAAGATTTTGATGCCTCCGGAGAAACCTTCATCATATCAACGTCTGGGCATGCTTGCCACTATTGGCAAAGTGTACGAAAGCTTAGTAAGGAAGGAATCGCTTGGAATTACCAATCCAAAAAGCCTGTGGATTATTAGAAAGACAATACGGCTTTATGAAAAAATTGTCCACGATTGACGTACTATACGATGTCGTTGACACTTCGAAAAGCGCAGTAAGTGGCAAGCAATACAAAGGCGGAACAAAAAAATATTGCGCGCTGATTAACCTGGATGTGAAGAACGCCTTCAACTCAGCAAAGTGGGCACACATAAGCATCTGTATGACATACGCATTTCGCAATATCTTATGGCACCAAGAGCTTCTCTATTTCAAGTGGAGTACCGCATATAGAGCAGTGTATGCGTCCAACAGTCTGTGCCATAGAGGCGACTTAAATGTCTTATCACTCCTCCCAAGAAATATTTTATCAGGTGGTTCCGTGGACGTGTCTGGAGTTGGGAGTAAGTTAAGTTTAGCGGATGAATTTATGTTTCCCCCTACTTACAAAAACCAAAAAAAAAATTTAGAATTGAAAGTCTTGCATATTACATCTCGATATTCAAAGTAACTTCCAAGCATGTACCTTTACCTTTAATCGCCGGAGGTTTCGAGGTCAAAACCCATTCCAAAATGGCATAATTCCGCCACTGAAATATGCCCAATTGACTCTTAACTTTCGAAAAAGACATACCGAAAAGATATTCCATTAAGAGCATTTCATATTAAAATGAAAATTATATTAAAATAAAATTATGTAGTTACTGCATATGAAGTATATTAGTATATAATTAAATTCTTACCCTCAATAATATAATAGAAATCCAAATATCAGTATTCAAAATATTTGTAAATAAGATATGAATCCTCTAGGGCGCAGAATTTGGTTCAAAACTATTAGAAAAATTTATTTGTCTTTCAAAATGAAAATTTTTGTAGCTGGCAATGCTTTACTATTTACATAATGGACGAATGTATGCTTCACCGCACACCGTAATCATTGGCATGAAACTTACAAAAGTGTTGCATACTTTTTGGCTTCAATGGTGTTTTATTACAAATTTATCATATGTGACCTGGTCTACGAAAAGGGGGCTTAGGTGTCAAAAAATCATTTTTTTTATTATTATTTTTTTTTTAATTTTTTTATTTAATTTTTTTTTCGTAGACCAGATCACATATGTGGATCATAAAACTAAATTAACTTAATAGAAATTTGACCAGCAAAATCAGCTAACTTTCTCCAATTACATATAAGTTAATTAATTGGAATAAAAAGCATATATGGCAAATTTTGTATATACTTTTTTCTATGTACACAAATATGTTTTTTCTGCTATCAGAACTATCGAAACTAACTATTTTGTCGAAAATAATCACACCACGGCGTTAAGCAGAGATTTAGTGTATAAAACTGCAAAATTTTCCAAGCTCCAAAATGCAGGCAATCAAATCAAAGTTTTTAAACTCTCAAAATGTAAAGAGAACTTTGTAAAATCCTCAACCAGTTACCAAGTGAAAATTGAAACCACCTTTTAGCATGAATTCGACGAGTTGCTAAGTGGTAAATAGAAGCATAAACGCGCTCATAAATATGCAAAGCTATCCAAATAGGCTCAATTGGTATTGCCAGGCCATCTAGTGTTGAATTAAGCGCCAAATGCAACAAAAATCGTTGGATGCCTGTTTCATAGAGCAGCCGCGACGACGTTGAGCCTAAAAGTTTAATGCTTAGCGGTTGCTAACCGAACAAATACAAATGTTCCAGCCACTAGTTATATGAAAAATGTGGCATACTTTTAAGCGAAATAGCATAATTTATGCAGCTTCCCCAGAACAGGGCTGCTATTTGCCAATACAAAATGGCCAAACGGCAAACTCGACAAAATGTGCCGTACAAAAAAGCGAGATTGTGGTGAATGGGCGGTAAACCCCGCATATCAGGGTATAAATGTCTGTAGAGAGGAAACGTGGAAATGCGGATTTCGCTAAAGGGTAATACAGTTTGAAAGTCAATGAATTTGTGGGCAACTCAACTATGCGCAGCCAACATCACCAACAGCTGCCGCAAGTTGCCAGTGCCACAGGCGTTGGACGTCACTTATACGTAACGGAAATGGACATCCGCACTGTGCAGCTTCGGCATACATACTCGTAGGTATTGGCTGCATTTGAGCGCTGAAGCTGCAACAACCGTTTGTGTTTGTTGCGAGTCTGTGGGCGTTGTCGGGAGTGTTCCTGCGCAGCCAAGCGGTGATTCAAATATTTTGCTTTGACATGCAAATAATTTTTTTTTTACAGTTAGACTAGTGTACAGCCGTGATTTAATATTTTTGGTAAAAAAAGCAATATTTAATTTTCGTTGAAGAAAATAATCTGTTTTTATACATTGCTGAGGCCAAGTTACCAAAACCATATTTTTGCATAGTGAGATTAAGTCATTTCTTTCGCGCTTGACATTTAAAGTAAATGATATATAACTTTGGATTCAGAGAGTCGTTTCTCTGGAGAGTGTGCAACTTCAGTTTGGACCTCAAAACTTATTTACGAAGCTGCGAAGAAAGCAATAATGACAACTTAAATAATAGAAAACTTGGTAAGTGGTTGATTAGTTAAAAATGGAGGCGCATGAGCACCGCATCGAAAGTGGTCGAATTGAGGCCTTTATTAGAGCCATTGTCCTCCCTTATCCAATCACTCAGTGGATTTAAAAAAAAAAACTCATCCTTTTTCACCCCTTCTACGCAATGTCTCTTAAGTTGGAGGATTGCGACCCGTAAAATATACATATCTCGTTTCATCCGGCTGAAGGCTGGGTATTTACATTAAGAATGTTCCAGCGTCTTATCATCTTCCCCGCATTCTCTGCATTCTGATGAATCCACATTTCCAATTTTCGGAAGTTGGGATCTTATTGGTAGGTCCCCTACGATGGCCCCTCTAATGTTTGGGATAGCTTAGGGGAGCTGTGTCTCCAGCTGCCCCCGAGCGGGCTAGTTCACCTACTTTTTCATTTCCTTCTATTCCTTTATGGCTAAGCACTCAGATCATACTAATCGATTTATCTAATAAAAGTCTATTTATTGATTGCTTGCAGTACGGATAACCTTAATAACCGCTTGGCTATTCGTTAGAATATTTATTGTCTTGCTCAGTAGAGCAGAAGCCCCCTTGATACCTTCTGCTAAGGATGGATTATATATTATAGCAAACCACAAATCTAGCATACCACCGCACCATTAGCTGGTATGGGCGGATGACATTTCTCTAGACCCAATGGAACAAGTGGGGTCGTAAGCCCAACAAGGGTCAATGGTTCAAAGGGCCTTGAAAGTCCTACAAGCAATGTTCTCTCGAGTTTTTTTTGTTATCTAAAATAGCTCCGAGATATTTCACAGAGTACAAAAGTTCTGGCCCTTAAGGAAGTGGGATTTCATTGTGAAGTTTTTTTGCTACGTTTAGGCAAATTACTGTTTTCTCCGAACTAACACTTAAGTCCATTTGGCGGGGATCTCAAGGGTTTTTTCCTATGAAACGGGAAAGCCGATTAAAATTTCTCTCTCTGAACAAAGGACAGCAAGGTTGTCCGCTTGTCGATATTTATATTCTCGCCGATAAACACACTTTTATCCAAAAATTAACACTGAAAACGATATTTTTGGAAACAAAATTTAGCTTTAAATCGAACGTTTCTATCAATATAACCTAGGCTGAACATCCAGCGGTATGTCTCAGGTGGCTAACTAATCAAATTAAAGCACGAAGGCATTTCCACAGTACGTCAGTACCAGGCAATCAATCTCCCCTCCTCACAATGGGACTAAAATAAGTAAAGAGACAGATTAGATTACAAATGCAAAACTACTTGTTTACCACCTTCAAGAATATATACATACATACATACATATACATATGTACAAACAAGAGATTGACAAATAGACATTGTCAAATAAATTCAATTTCACCGACAGAAAATGAACGAAACGAAACACTAAAGGTATTTACACACATACCTACACTCCAAATTCATATAAATTGAAGTGGATGAAAATGAAGTGAAAGAGAATCAAGTTAAATAAAATTAAGTGAATTTAAATGTGATGCAATCAGCTTAGTGCAAATTGACGTGGAGTGCAATGACAATGAAGTGTGCTGCAAGTGCGGCCAAATGACAGCGTGCAACAATTATTGCAACAAACTGTAAATTGTCTTTCAATTATTCCACTATTTGCGTAAATTAAGAACAGAGGTGGTGACAGTGAAGGCGCGAGCGGCTGAGAGGTTGAACGAAGGCAAAAAGGCAAAAACAAAAACGTCCAAATTATAAAATAAAGGGTGCGTTGTTGCAAATTACTGCAATGTACTGAGTTGTTGTAAGCCTAATTAAGCGGAAAATATTTCAATTGAGTAAATTTATACTTCCGGGTTCATTGTTTTATTAAGTGGTTGGAAATTGTATATAGTAAAGTGTTGGTTTTAATATATTTCCGCTGGCTGAGCGCGTTTTTTAAACACATGCACTTTGGACAAAAAATTACATAGTATATGTATATAAGCGTTCACTAAGGCATTTTATTCTCAATAAACTCAAATTTATATGTATTCTAGTTTAGTTTAAAGCAGTTAAATTGTTGTTGAGGAGTGTTGCCATATGTTACAAATTACAAAGGCCGCTTGCATTGAAAAACATAAATGTGAAATAAAATTTATTAAAGCTTTTAATTAAAAATTACAAAACTGCGATTAAAATTAGAAAAACTTTACAAACATTTATATATGGGTATTTTTGCAAGGGCTGCCACCTTTTTATTAATTATTAAGTATTTACTTTGTGAAAATTCAAAAATTAAAAAAACTACAATTTGTGAATCGAAATAGCAAGTTTCAAGAAAATATTCAATTCTAAATATTTTTTAGGGTTGCCACCTGTTTGGAAATTTTAAGTCAGTAAACTGAAAAATAAAGACACCACAATCTACACATTTTTGCTATAGTATGTAATATTTTAATGAAATGAATTTTGTAAGGTTGCCACCTTTTTAAAAACTTTGTTTGCGAAAAATCATAAAATAAAAAATACTATAATTTGTATAACAAAATAAGGAGTTTCAAGAAAATTTTCGGTTGGCAATATTTTTTAGGGTTGCCACCTGTGAACAATTTTTATGTCAGTAAATAACAAGATAAATACACCTCAGTCTAGACCTTTTTGTAAAGGTATATTCAATAATTTAATGAAATGAATTTTTTAAGGCTGCCACCTTTTTAAAAACTTTTTGTTGCGAAAATTCAAAACATAAAAGAAACTATAATTTTTGCAACAAAATAACGAGTTTAAAGAAAATATGCCATTGAGAATATTTTCAGGGTGCCAACTGTTTGAAATCTTTAGGTATATGAATAAAAAAATACTCTATATACATATATTCAATAATTTAGTGGAATAAATTCAGTAGTAGAATACTTAAACATTTTGTCTATAATCGCGTAAGCGACAAACTTTCTAAAATACGAACATTACTAAATATGAAAGAGAAATGCAACAAAATAGACCAGGAAAAACATAAAATCAAATGATTGAATATAAAGGGCGCAACAGTCTAAAACAATACCTTCTAATGGAGCCCAATAAATAGGGTTTTAAAACGCTTACAATAACTGGAGTGTCAGAAATCGTATACGACTTTACTCTCTATATAGGAAAAGTCGGTCTTTTGGACAGCGAATTTTCTTGACTTCCAATATTCCAAAATACAAAAATTATAAATAATTTGTTGGTATTGATTTTCTTCCATAAATGTAATGTCTGCGCTAAAACAAAACGGCATTTTAGCGGCAGCAACAATTCGATGTAATAAAATAAAAAATTCTTGACTTACCAGTGAAATAGATCTGGTGATAAAAGTCCGTGAATCCTATGATTTTAAATATGAGACAACATATTTATAATTTAATTGCCTGCCGCTGGTTTGACAACAAGAGCGTTAAATTCATTTCGAACTGTATAGGCGAAAATCTGGTTACTGAGTGTAAACGCTGGTGTGGAAAAGAAGTACTCAAATATACTTGAACCAGCTTTTGTTGAATGCCATAACAAGCACATTAGAGGCGTAGAACTGGCTGATATGTTGTCAGAGCTATATAAAATCAATCACCACTCAATAAAATGGTATATGAGAATCGTATACTGGTGCCTCGATATAGCAGTAACGAATAGTTGGTTGCTGTATAGAGGGCACCTAAATTGCCAAGACGAAAATACGAAGCATATGTCATTGTTTTATTTCCGATTGAGTATTGTAAACGAGTTCTTACACTCGTCTAACATTACACGAATGAATCCACGGAAAAGAGGTCGTCCATCAGCTTCGAATTCAGTACCAGCGTCTCCAGCATCAGTAGCATCATTTTCAGTGACAGACGTTTCATCTACGTCATCATCAAAGCGATCGTACATATCTGAACAACCAAAATCCATGCTTCTCGATCGAAACGATCATAGAGTAGAATGGGGAGAAAAAGGAATTCGCAGACTTTGCCAAACCGGCGTGAAATTCAAATGCTGACAATGTAAAGTACACTTATGTTGCAACCCCCAAAAAACCTGTGTTTATTTCAGGCTGAACTATAAAACTTGTGCCCCTCCAAATATGTTTAACCACGCCCACTTTTATTCTGATATGAAAGGGTTAACTAGCGGCTCATTTGTTGGAACTGTCAGTAACAGACCACTATAGCACATACATACATAGTTGCCATACAAACTAAACGTTTAGAATAAAGTTCTTAAAAGGAAAACTTTCTTATTTCTGAAGAAACTTTTATAAAATTTAGCTTGGATATTTTTTTTAAGTTAACGGTACAATGTTCGAATCAATTTTTTGGATCAGTTGACTATAGCATATGGGTGCCATACAAGCCGACCGCTCAAAATAAAGTTTTTCTGCTGAAACTTTTTTGTTTGTGAAGGGTATTATCGCTTCGGTGCAATTGAAATCAACGTTTTTTTTTTCTTCTTTAAATATATTTTTAATTCTTCAACAATATTCACTTAATTAGCTTCAACTAAATATTCATAATATTTCAAAACAATAATGCATAATTAATTAAACAATAAGTAGCGCCAAATATCCATTTGTTATGAAATTATAAAATTAATCCAATACAAATAAAAAATCAAAAAAGAAAATTTTAAGCGTATTATCTATGTACACCCGTTGCACGTGTGGAATATTAATGTTTGCAGCCGAATAACTGTCATTTGTGCATATTAAAAAACCAAATTTTTGCGAAAGCATTTTTTCGCATTCCACCTTTTCGAGAGCAATTTGGCTTGTCGGCGTTTACATGTGTACACGTTGAAATGTACATGAAATTATAAATGCTTACACATTTACATATGCATGTACGTATGTGTATATAAATGTATTGTGTGTTTGTATATGTTCATGTGCGAAGCAAACGCGCGTGTTGTCTGGCAATTTTCCTCATTAAGTATCTGTCATCGATAATCATATTTGCGGTTTGACTGCATTGTGTGCTTTTGTTATTGTTTTTGTTCTACTGCCTGCCTAATATTGCTCATGTATTGTTCTCATTTTCTCTATGCTTTTATTTTCGTGTTGTAGGAATGGAATGACTACAAATTAAAATGGAATCCTGATGATTATGGCGGTGTGGATACGTTGCACGTGCCATCCGAACACATTTGGCTGCCGGATATTGTGCTATATAATAAGTGAGTATATTGATATTTATATAAATGTAATGTAATTTATATCTTTGGAAAAATGTATTGGTATTAGAATAACGATTCGGAATGAGTTCATTTGTTTTCAATTAACGCTTTTAAATATGTTTATTATAATTAAATATATAGTATATACATCAAATGGATTTAGTTTAAATTTTAGTTATTATTAGAGTATACTCATTTATTTCATTATATTTGAGTTGAATTCAGCGTAAAGTAGGATATACTACGACGATATTGTATACACAAGGGATTTGTAAGTTAAATCCAAGGAATTCTACAATTTGGTCTTACAATTCCGGTATTTTATATAGGAATACTGTATATTTTTGCTTCAAAAAAATTCCATATACGAAGGCTACTATATATATTTCTGGCCTAATAATGAAAACACGAATATTTATCAACGAAAATGGTTTTATTGTTTTTCAAAATATTCTCCATCAAGATTTAAACACTTTTGCATGCGCTCAAGCCAATTTTCGAAGCACTTTTTCCACTCCGATTGAGACACCTCCAAAACATGGTTTTTGAATGCTTCAACAGCATCTTCTGGCGACAAAAATCGTTAACCTCGCATTATTTTCTTGATGTGTGGGAATAAAAAGAAGTCATTGGGTGCCAAGTCAGCGCTGTACGGCGGATGACCCATCAATTCGACGTTTTGGCCGGTCAAAAAGGCGCTGGTTTGAGCCGATGTGTGAGAGCTCGCATTGTCATGGTGCACAATGATTCTTCTTCTTCGTAATAACCGTAAGTGAAAGGGTGATAACGAAACCTTGTTTAGAATAATCTTTGATTATACCAAAAGATGCCTTACATTCAACTTGTACAGGAATAGTAACTACAATTAAGTCGACAAAGTTGAAGTTCAAGTGGAGTCTTTGTAAATATATATTTTTACGCTTAGTTATTTGATCGTTCGTCACATCATCAAATCTGTTTATACGACATAGTTTTTGGTATGAAATAAATGTTTCAAAATTGCGTTATTTCACACCTCATAACATTTCATGCAGCACTACACAATATCGTGCTTGATAACATCTCCTATATATGATCAAATGGCATCACATCCCAAAGTATATGCATTTATATGATATACTAAATTCTTACTATTTTGTTTATAATATTAAAACTCTTAATTTAGTCTTCAAAATCTATAAAGTCTCCTTTAAAGTAATCTCCTTTGTGCCAATACACGCGTGCAAATATTTTTTCAAAATCTCGAAACGAATAGCCTTCAATGCGCTTAGCAATTCACGTTTAATGCCTTCAATTAACTTATTCCGTTTTCCCCGCAGCAGTCGTTTAAGTTTGTTAAATAGCCAGAAATTACACAGAGCAGAGCAAAATCAAGCGAGTACGGCGGTTGCGGCGTGATATTAATGAAAAAATTTGGCGAAAAACTCACTAAGAATCAATGCAGTAAGCGACGCTGCATCAGCGTGGTGCAAAAACAAAGAGTTGTCGATCCATAATTCCGGCCTCTTGCCGGAAAACGACGTACAACACTCAAATAAGTCATCCTTACTGATAATTTGGCTTTTCGGAAGGAATTCGGAACGCTCCACACCTAAATAAGCGAAGAAAACTGTCAAAATAACCTTGATTTTTGACCTGCTTTGACGTGCTTTTTTGGACTTCGACTCGCCTTTACTACGATATTCGGCCGATCCGGATTGACAGTGTTAATACGTTTCATAACATCCTTTGGATTTTGGAACCAATTGTGCTTTCGCCGTTTTCAAGCTCATATGATCTTTCACAATGATTGTCACTGAACCTTCCGATATTCTAACGAAGCCAGTAAGATGTCAGACCAGAGGCGGATTCAGAGTAGAATTTTGGGGGGTGAACTTTATGATTTCGTAATTGATTTGGGAAATATATATATTAAATATGTATTTCAACATGTAATTTACAGCATAAAATCAATACAATTTTTGCTCATTTTACTAAATATTTGTGTTATTGTTTCTGGTTCCACAGTAATGACCAAGTTTATGTTAAGGAGTGCTAAGCCGTTCAATCCTTTCTGGAGCATCGTTGTTCTGAGCCAAGCCCTGATTCCTAGCATTTGTGGCTGGCGAAGCGCAGAGTACGTGGAGAAGAATATGCATCGACGGATATATGTATATCACTTAAGGGTTTCTAATACAAAAAGCATTTGTGTTCTCGTGGTCATTTTATTTTTCCATTGTTGTTGAAAAAGCACTACTTCTGCTTAGAGCTTCGTTTTTTGCAGTTCTTTATTGCCGGGCAAGATTTTTCCAAAACGTCTAATTAGGAATTCATTGATTACAATTAAATCCTTTTCTTCTAAATTTAGGTTAAATTTTAGTAACAGCTGACCCAAATTGAAACTTTCAAGAACTTTATCGGAAAACCGCGTTTTTAAATCTGGCATGACAGTGTCAATGTGTGGAATATATGCAAAAACCCTCCAAAATCCGCGCCATACATACTTTTTACTGAATATCTGTTACTTTCCGAATGGTATTTGACGTTTCCATTGCCGAAATATAGATAATTAAAACGTTAGATGACCCACCCTATATAAGAAAATAAATTACCACATCAAGCCAAATCACTTACTGAGGTAAATCGGATATTATATAAAAAATAAAGTTTTTGAGATATCGGTCTGAAATTTTGAACACGTGCTTTTATTTCCAAGAAGTTTCTTATTTGGCGGAACCACCGAAATCAAACTACTATAGCATATAGCTGTCATACTAACTGAGCGATCCGCATCAAGTGCTCGTATGGAAAACTTTTTTTTTATTTTGACGAGATATATTGAAAGATATATTAGAAATTATGGACGAAATAGCCCTAGGCAACTCGTAGGTATTGATCGTGTCACTGTATACATATATAGAGCTGACCCCCAAACTGGCCGATAAAAATCAAGTTACTGAAAAAAATTTAAACTATGAAGGAAATTATAGTTTCGGTGCAGCTGAATTTAATGTTACCTTTAGTTTTGAAGACATTTTATTATATTGTTAAATAATCATGTGATATTCCAAACGCATCACATCATGCATATCAAATGCTACTAAATCAAACTATATCACTTGATTTGTAAATTAAATCAAATCAAAGTGGATCCTAATAACATTTTAAATCACATAGCATTTTACCACACTGCGGTACTTGCATCATATCGCATCATATACATATCAAACGCCTTCGATTCGCTATTTTTAAAATGTGCACACTTCTTCAAAAGTTTCAACTGAAAGTGACGAATAAGTTAACTGAAGTTGATGTTGATACCAAATAAACATTAAACTCATTTAAGTTTTTGCTTTATAACTTTAATTTGATTATTTAATGATTTCAACCACCAATCCAATTCGCCACTCTCCAAGTTCTGACGAATGAAAGGCAGTTATATTGTATTAAACTAAGCTCCCAAGAACTTCACCAAAACCTTTGGAACTTTTAAGAAGTAAATAAAAATGTGTAGCAATATGATCGCTCCTCATAGAAAAATTATTTAGCAAATATTTTCCCCTGCTATTTCAAATACAGTTTTGATGTAACCACTGAAAATTTGTAAACCATACATGAACAGAATATTAAAGTTCTGAAGTGATCCACATAAATTAAACAAAGTGAGGCAGAAACTACTTGAACAACTTGAACAGTCCTTCTACTTACAACGACTGGTGTATTTTTAGATGGACCTCGAACCCCACCACGCTAGTTAGTGTCCACTCTACACTGCCAATAGGTACTGAAAATGCCCGGCAGTGTGGAATGGACACACTAACCACTTTGGTAGCGTTCGAGGCCCATCTAAAACCTCTCCCTCTGCCGGGTACGACACGCAGCTGCAATGCAACTTCACATTCAACTGACAAAGCGTCAGTTATTCCCGGTTTTAACTACAACCACCACGATGCTCAACAAAGGCTAGTCCACATGGGCAGGTTGGAGTGAACTCTAAGAGCTCCTGTTCCCCGTGGTACCAGAATTAAGTCACCAGTTAGATCTCATTGCCGAAACTACTACCAGTTCAGCTGCTCTGAGCTGGGGTTCAAGGGTTGGACCCCCATACGCACATTACACGTACACCATTCACACAAGAAGCTAACCCTAATTCTCAGTTAAACGCCTCCGTCCTCTAAAGAATTCAAACGCAAACGATCCTAACTGTTCGGCATTCCGACTAGTGGAAAAAAACTGCTAATGCTGTGAACATTTAGATGTTCATCAGTCTAGCTATTTCCCATACCACCCAGATCTCTACATCCACCCAGTCTTCTACCACTGCCCCAGGTGCCTCTGATGTAAAAATGCCTTCAGGGGGTATTCTAGTCTAAAAATGGTATTTAACGGCATTTTTTAAAGTGCAATAAAAAAATAAGAACATTTTTACTATACAATTTTTTATCAGATATTTATTGATATTTTAGGAATACAAAAAAATAAAAATAAAATTGTTGTGATAATTTGATTAATTGCGGCGTGGTGGCGTGGCGGGCGTTGAAAATAAGGGTGCGCCCTTCCCGACACGATTCCAACACTTTGGGTGATCTGAAAAAAACAAACTAAAAAATTTATAATCAGTACAAATATCGCTATCGTCTGAACTGGGATAAATAAAAAAAATTGTCAGTAAATGGCGACAGTTTGAATTTTTTGCCCGTTTTTTGGCAAAGATCAAAATTTTTTAACAATCCTAGTTTCCACCATAGAGAGATATAATGTATAAAGAAAGTCCACACCAAATTTCAAATTAATCGGTTCATTAGAACTTGAGAAATCATGTCAGAAGTGTTGAAAATAGTAGTTTCGAGAAAAACGCGACTAAAGATTTACGTTCTACGATATTCGCTCAACCGGTCTAGTTGCCACGTCACTAAAATGGCTATAACTTTAAAAATAATTTGAGTTTTGAAAAATCCTTTTAGGGAAATATTTTTCAATAACAAAACTATCGAAATATGAAAAAAAATTTAGCTTTTTTTAAATTTCTAGACTAGAATACCCCCTTCAGAAGCCCATGCCTCGTAAGCAGAAATCCCAGATTCAGGCAGAATCTGAAGTCTGGGTTACTTTCAACAAACCCAACGTCCCGAATGTGCTCATACGTCACTCGACACTAAAACATACCCTGCCTGTGCATTCAATAAAGATGCAGATTATCTTTATTTTTCTACCGTTTCTATATAGACAGACTAACTGTCTTTTAAAAACGTCTTTCAGATGAAATAAGAAATAACTTAACCTATATTTTTTTTTTGTTTTTGTAATAAAATCATTTACAATTTATTTTATATGCCACATTTAACATGATAATGCCAATTCATGCCCATTAGTTGCTTGAAAGACATGCTCACACTGCTCCACGGAATAAGAAAGTCGGTCGGCAATAAAAATTGTCTTAAATTTGCTTAACTCAAACGCATTACTAGCCCAATATCAGGGTAGTTGAATAAAAAATGTGGCATTGAAAAAATAAAGTACCCAAAGCAATTGAAGGGACATTTTGTGCAATATTATTAAACGACCCTGTAGGAAAAAGTATTTAAGCGATAACAATTGTTTCTTAGATAATTGATTTTCTGTCGCTAACGTGACACTTAATTGAGTTGCGTAGCTCATTAGCTCATTTTTAACAACAGGCATTCTTTGTTTTTACTAATTCTCACAAAAGAAAGTATCGAAGACCTTGATTATATTAAAAATAAATTAGAGATGAAATTTCTTTATAATAAAAAAATTCTCACATTTAAACGCGTACATAGGAATATTTGCTATAACAATTTTCGGCACAAATTAGGCTACATCAATTTTCAGAGAGATAGAGATAGAGAGAGAGAGAGAGTGGGAGAAAGTACCGTATTAACATCCCTAAATGGTACCTAAAAACATTTACCCTCCTCCACGGTCAATTTCGCGCAATATTAAACAAAGTAAGAGTAAGCAGAAATTACACCACACTTAGCATGAGTATTTGTTTGGAGCATACATTCCGTTGAGCGCATAATCACAGGCGGCAGCAACATAATCATTAATGTAATACGCCTAATGGCGACCACCACAAGCCCATTGGTGGCCACTAGTTCGTGTTATGCCATTGTTGGCCGGCCATTCTAAATGCTGATGAGTAAAATATTGGGCAAATAAAAGCGAACAAATACTGAGGCATAAAATAAGAATTAAACGCAAAACGCAAATTGTTTCGACACGAAGCTAATGCAAATTGGATTTGCCGGAATTTCGTGCATAAATGCTGATATATATGTATGTGTATAAACTCGAATTACAATTAAATGTGTGATTTATATGTTTGTGCGTTGACACCTCACTTAACATAAATGTACTAAATGCTTAGTTAAAGCAACTAATTTCTGCTGTCAATATCAGTTCGTAGAAGAAAATTGCATGTAAAGATTTCATCTAATGAATATTGCTTCCACTTTCTGAACTACCACATAATTAGTGAGCTTGCACTTCCAAATAAATTAATTACGTAATTTGATGTGATTGAATTGAAGAATGTTATTTATTTAAGTTGAGATTCCAACCGCGGGTGCCTTCTACGAAGAAAGGACTAAATGCATGCAATTCAGTTCTTCCTTCAAGCATTCAAGATAGATGAATTTCAAATTCCAATTTATCAGATTTCTTATGTAATTGTTCAAATATTGATTAAGTAATACATATGCATTCTATAAACTGAACTTGTGACAGGTAATCGGTATGGTATTATACAACTTGTACGAGGTGTGTTCAAAAAGTATCGCGAATATTGTGTTTTTTTCAAAAATTATTTATTTATTTATGAGTATCTATTTTGTCCACTTCAAAGTAATCCCCTTGAGATATTATACACTAGTGCCAAAGCTTTTTCCAATCTTCGAAGCACTTCAAAAATCATTTTTTTATCTTCTTCAGCTCCTCCTTCGATGTCGTCTTTATCTCGTCAAGAGATGCGTAGCATTGCCCTTTCATGGGCCTCTTCAGTTTAGGGAACTAACCAAATTTAATATACTTTAATAATCATCGCTAAGTTCAGCATAAAAATGGATTTTCTTGCTCTTTTAGCCGATATCCATGAGGTTCTCCAATTACAAGTCGCCTCTTTATGTCTCCTGTGTAAGACGTACATAGTAAGTCCTGCAGGCTTGCAGTCAAGAAACATAATGCACTCCTTTCCAAGCACAATTTGCGGAGATGTTTTTGTAGCAACCTTTCCTGAGATTGACTGCCTGAAGCGTAATCGTCTGATAGAAACAAGTGGTCTTTCCTTGGTTATGCCGACGACATCTAAGAGTACGCCGACCAGACTATGGACGCAACCAACTACCGACACATACTGACTGTCATTCACATCAAAGACATGAAAAATTTCACCGACTTCGTCCCAGTGTATGCCGTCCCAGTGAAAGCTTGGCGTCACACCATCGTCCGTTGCACACGAAGAGAGTCCTCGAATGACTCTAAGCACTTTTTTGCTTGCCTAGTGAACCTCACTCATCTAACACAGCTTTCTCTGTGTCTCCAATCTGAACCTTACCACTCTAGCAAGTATTAAATAATCGCTACAACAACATCAACAACAGCAGGACCTCAGAAAAAATATTTCTTCTTAAGTCAGAAATTTATCTTAAGTCCAAAATTTATTAATCAAATTGATTTTTGACTTTGGCTTCCTCAAAAAAAGTCGTTTTTTTCAGAGCTGAAAAGTGCGAACATATTATCAAATATCGTATTCCTTCGATTATACCTGACAAATGTATCTAAAAGAAGCGGGTGAAAATTTAAGTCATTCGATACCGCCGTTTCGGGAAAGTTGTTTCTACCACCTCTGAAAGACGCGTTCCGAGAAAAGTGAGTTTAAAATTTGAGAGCCGATTACACAAAGTAAAAAAATTTGTACGCTTATATATCACATATCATATGTATAATATATCGCATATTATACAAGTATATCAGTTGAACTTCAAATTGACGGATAGTATTCGCAAATATTTGCATATTCGTTATAAATATGCAAGACCAATCGAATCCACAAGGCGATATAACCCTTTAAAACCATAATTATAAGCTCTTCATATTGGCTAAACGGAGACTGGCCAGAGTTCGGTCTAATGTTCACCACATATGCAACGAGTTTGACTACTTTTAGGTGATAGTTGTTACATATTTTACCCCAAGTTTGGTGTCCTTGAGGCTTGAGTTTTTTATGGAAAAGTTAAAGTTGTAAAAATGTCTTATATACATTTAGGCAGATGCTCGGTACAACCTGATGGATTTCTACACCTCTCATGAACTCGTGCTACATAGCGATTGTAAGATCAATTTGCTCTACGGTGCAATAGTTTGGTGGACAGGCTTACCGTAAACCAACTACATACAAGAAGCCAATGGAAAAGGTTCTGTGGCATAGCTTTAAGAACCACTCCAACAGCGACTCTTGAACCAACGCTAAACATGCGATCTATAGAAACTTAGCTGAAAAATGTGCGGCAATATCGGCGGGACTACTCTAGTAGCTTCAGGCATAGCTCGGTGGGTAATGGCGGTTTGCCATGCCACGACTACATAGTTCCACTTTTCGAATTTATTAATGGGTTCAGAGTAAACCTTACTATGCTTGATGTAAAAGTATCTTAACTTTGCGCAACACAATAGAATTTTTACGGAGGAATCGAAAATGGATGAATTGATGCATGGCTACATTGTCCATAGTTAGGCACAGAGCAGCCTTTTTATCCGCCGGGTCACCCAGTACATCGTAAGAGGTTTTTGTTGTGGGGAAAGCTGTAGAGCTGGCGATATCAGAGTTAAAGTCTATGTGTTCAACCAAGCAGCAATCAAGGCCATAACCTTGTTTCGCATGTTTTGGAAATCAGGGCAGCAGCGGAGAGTGCCTTTGGGAAAAGGTGAATACACTTCACTTGATTCCGCGTTACAAAGGCATCGAGGGCAATGAGTTAATGAGGGAGATTGCCAAGAGTTGTAAATGGCTGCTACCCGAATGTCTCTACAATGATTTAAAGAACAGTATGGGAAAGAAAATCAAAATCCGATGGAATGATCTACTTGTGTTAAGAGCTATAAAACTTATACGCATAGTGATAGATCAAAAATACATCAAATTCCTACAGGCACCCGATAGAAGAGATTGTGGAAACATGTTTGAAATACTCACTGGCTAACGTATGCCAGATCGAGAAGACTGCGAAAAATATTCAGAGCAGGGAGAAGTAGAGCATCTCTTAAGTATTCGTTTCGCAATCATAAAACAGCAGATGCAGCATTTCGTTAGTGAGGCCACAGATTCTGTTGAAATTCGCCTCAAATGAAGGATGGAAGGCATACCAGTGGACAACTACTTTTGAAGGACAACAGTGAAATTATTCAACAAATTCCATTAAATTTTGTCTGCGGAATTAAATTTCGTTCGTTTCGTGAAACGTTCAAAATATTGGAAAATACCTTCAGTGATCATTTTTTGTCGTGACACAGTGTTTTTGATTGGTACAAATAGTTCAAAGAGAGTCGAGAATGCGACGAACCATATGCAGAGCGGACATCAACATCAACTGATGAACAACACTTCAATAAAATAAAGGAATTGGTGCTTAAGAGCAACGTTTAACATTCAAAGATCTTACTTACATCGTTGAAATGTCGTAAGGCTCAGTGAAACTCATTTTGATAGCTCAATTGGGTCTAATAAAAGCGAAAGCACAATTGGTTCCAAAATTACTAAATTTGTCGAAAAACAGCGTCGCGTTAACGTCTGTGAAACAATGCTTTTCGACTACAAGAATGTCATGAAACATATTATTTCTGGCGATAAGTATAGGATTTATGCTTACGTCCCGGAAGAGGACGATCAATCGGCTGAATAACATGGTAAAGGTAAGCCGAAGCCGAAAAAAAAACACTTCAAACCAAGTCAAAAATCAGGGTTGTATTGACAGCTTTCTTCGATTATGGAGGTGTGGTGCACTCCGAATGCCTTTCGACCTGTCAAACTGCCAACAAGAAATACTGTTTCAGTGTTATGTGTTATTTACACGAAGCTATTCTTAAAAAGAGGTCGGACTTAGGGTCCGACAACTCTTCGTTTTTGGTCCACGATTATGAACCGTCGCATGCTGCATTGATTCTTCGTGAGTTTTTCGTCAAACCATCGTATTCATCTGATTTATCTCCGTGTGACTTTTGGCTATTCAGCAAACTTAAGCGATTGCTCCGTGGAAACCTTTTTGAATCAATTAAAGACAGGTAATTGACTTTATAAACTGTTTCGAAGAGTGGAAACACTTTGGCACAAGTGTATTAGGGTCGAAGAGGATTACTTTGAAGAGGGTGAGATAGACTTTAAGCAATAAATTAAGGATTTCAAAATTATAAATAAAGTCTTACTATGTTTTGCTCGTAAATAATAATCACTTAGGAACTTAACTTTTTTGACTTGTGATTTTTATAGCAAATCGAAAATATTTCACTTTCCGATATCTACGCTAACATTCTGCAATTACTTTTACATTAAAGATATGCAAAGCAAATTTTATGCGAAAATAATTATAGCTAGAGATAAAGCTTCATTTAGCACTCTAAACTCCACTTCATCTAATGGGCACGCCATTTCTTGAAATAACGTCGGATTTAACGAAAGCGGCAAGCAAATTCAGCACAGCGAACGCCCTAAAGCTGGCATAATTCTAACCTACAATCATCAGCATGGTGTGAGCGTTTATTCAGCACCCCAAATGCTCACACCAGCCATCAACCAAGGAGCATTTACCAGCGCCGAAGTCTTCCCGCACATTTTCAAAATTTTCAGAGTGACAGTAGTCAGCCAACAATAAAGAAAGTAAAATTTAATGTAGACAACAAACAGAATGACCAACACCAACAAAGCGACCACACCCACATTATGCCTGCTGTAAGCTTGCAGCATACAACTGTTTACATATAGATATTTGAGTGAGTGTGTATGTGTGCGCAGCTGCACGTGCACATTGTGCAAGGCGTGGTCGCTGCCACACTTTCGGATTTAATATGATAATTGAGGGATTTTTGCCACAACGTTTTCGAGCTGTGCGAAGCTGTGGAAAGGACATTTAGCATGACATACCCTTCTCCAACGCAGATTTTACTTAATTTTTTTCTGCTCCTTTTTTGCTTTTTGTTTTTGCTCGCACTCGATTTGCATATTACTTAGTGCTACGCATCGAAAAGCTTTGAGCTGATGAAGAGAACTGTACCAACTGACTGTAAACTGTTATGGTTGTTGTAGCTTTTATATAAAAAACGTGCAGATTCTTCCGCTCACTGCCCCAGCATACAGCTGTTGGCGCTGCTTCGCCTTTTGTGCGTATAATTGAATTTGGCGAAGCATTAAATATTTGGATGGTGCTTTTAAAATTTGCAAATAAAATGTGAGCAACCGAAATTTGTTGTTGGCGGGTGTTTAAGTGCAGCGCCAGCGAGTGCTGGTACGTGAGATTGGAAGATGTTATAGAATTATATCTTCCAATTATATTTATATATTTTAAGATTACATATTTATGTTTGTTTTTCCATCGTAACTAATAGCACCTAGTAATATTGGATCTAGCGCATCAAAAACACAACCTTAAATTTGCAAAATGTTTGCATATAAAATATTTTCTGTCCACTTTAGGTGGCCTTTATTAGATTTTATGATATTATGCCCATTTCTCTCATTCGTAATTTTGAGTAGTGCTGTAAAATGCCATTCCAGGCAACTTTTATAATTGAAAATCACTTTTTACCTCAAAAAATGTTATTAAGATTCTTTGATATAGAAATCCTATGGGGAGAATGATATGTCAAGCGGGAAATAATTTTAATTTTAACATAAAGTTATGTTCCTATTTTTCAATTAAATATGAAATAAGTAAAAACCTTAACATCGGTTGCACCAAATCAATAATATCCTTCAGCAATACAAGAGATTCAACTAAATTGTGGTCGGTCTATTTGTATGGCAACTATATGCTATAACGACTCGATTTGAATAATCCCTGTAGTTTCAAACATGCATATTATTTAAAGTTTTTTGATATGACAAATTTGAGTTAAACAAATGAATATTGGCTAAGAATTATTATTAGTAGTAATATTTAGAGCACAATTTAAGTAAAAATTTGAGCTGTAATATTATTTTGAATATAATTGATTTTGTATGTTATCTCTTTGCAATTAAATTTTAAATCGATAAACTTGTTTCGATTAAAAAAACAAAAACGAAAAAAAAACATTTATTTTTTACTTTACACTCATTAATTACAATTTTTTATCTTCAGTTTTGACTGTATTAGCAGTTTCATCTGCATCTGTCATCTAACACATGGTATGACACTCATACGCCCCGCCTAGCCAAAGTACACAAATCCATTTAAGAGCATCTTAATATTACTAACTTGTTTAAAACAAGCAAATACGGACAGCCAAACACTTAATAGGTAATACTAATATTTAGAGAGAGCACTAACTAAATAATAGTAAAGAATGTATGTATGTATATCATTGACCTTAAATATTATGTCTTTGTAGTGTAACATTAAAACTATAAAAATTATGTTTAAATAGTAAATTCCACAGTATAACATACTTATTAATGTACATTAATTTATTTGAATGTTTTTGTTAAATAAGCGGTTTCAGCAAAATCAGACACTTTGCTATATGAAGTGACATCAATATCGCTCATACGCACTGTAGATTCACGAACAATTATATTATGCACAAATACTTGTTTAACACAAAATACTGACTTCAAAATAAAATTAACAACAATGCTTAACAAATTTTCCACCACAGTAAGAAGTTATATCCTGTGATAATATGAAACATTTACATAAATTACAAAAAAAAAAAAAAATCGACTAAAACCAAATTTTTAATTTAATTTTATCTATAGCATATAGTTTAATATTTTCGCATGTTGCTTACATAAAAAGTTGAGCTGCTTATGAGAATTTCACACTGTGATATCGAACACAGGTAGTGTTACTCATACGTCCCGTACGACAGTAACAATTATTTGAAGCTCTACAATAAAAACTTGTATTCTAAAAAAAAAGACTTTACTTTAAATAAAAATTCTTAAAAATTAAAAATAAATATACACAACAACAACAAGTCTGCTGCATTTGGTATACTATGAAAAGTATGCCAAAATTAAATACAAAAAAATGTTTCCCGAAATATTAAATTCAAACATATTTTTGACTTAAATATAGACATTTCGCATAAATTTTGCTTCACACTTGTGCGTTGAACACAAAGTTCCGCCTTCAATCATATTTTGATGCTTGCATTTTGAAGTGTTTCATTTTACTCATACGCTCTGTATGCCCAAGTTTATTATGTATTACTTAGAATTATTTAAGTAGTTATTGTAAAATTGATTTCCATACATAGCTAAGGCAGGCATAAATACATTACAAAAAATTAAACTAAAAAGAAGAAATTTCTTTCAGAGTATTGTGCATAAAAGAATTTGAAGCTTTTGAAATCAACTACCATATGTATCGCAATAAAATGATTTTTTTGGAAAATGAAATATTAATTTTGAGTTGGAGAATAAAAAAAAACATGTACCCAGAGTATTGCACCAATTTTCTTGATCTTTGTGACGATCATATCAATAGCTAAATACGCCTTTTGGAGCAATCCAATCAGACACACAACTTTCGACTTCTGCGTAAGAATCGAGATGCTGTTGAGTCAATGCGTGTGCCTTCGATACAAACAAAAGGTAATAGGAAAAGGGCAAAAATGGAGAATACGTTGGTTGGAGAAGTAGCTCGTAGCCAAGTACTTTGATTGTGTCCTTAACCTATTTATCTTTGTGTGCAGGGCATTGTCGCGTAATAAAATTCCCCTGCCGTGTCTTCCGGCATATTCTGGTCGTTTATCGAGAAATGCATGCTTCAAATTGATCACTTGTTGTCTGTAGCGTTTAATATTAACAGTTTCCCTACCACTTAATATTTCCTAAATCGTATTTCTCACCAATTTATAAAACGCAGTCAAATATTTTACACATCAACACACTAAACTTCCATTAATTGGAATATATTTTAGTTTCCTTTAAAAATTTAACGATATTTTGCACTCCTCAACTACTTCGATTAAAAATTTAACGCATATTTGTAAACTTATAAATATGGATATATGCATTTTTCAATGTAAGCTGCAAAGAAATTAAATTTTTGCAAAGATATTGCCATAAAAATATCATGCAGGCATTATTTATTATACTACGAAATTTATTTTGTATGACAATCACCAATATTTTTCATATACATAAGCTTACAATATATAGTTATATGCCAGACACATGTGTACATGCGCAAACTTGTGTAAGTACATAACACATATGTGTAAAAATGCGGCGAAAATGTGTGCTAGGACATGGAAAAACAATTTTCATAAACAATACGCGTTTAAGGTTAAACCAATAAATGACAAAATACAAAAGCGACAAAATATTTTGTGAATAAATTTCACACTTGAATATGCAGCAAATCGACGCAGCAGCGAGCAAAATATGCATTTACGCAATATACACACACATAACTACATACAAGTGTGTGTTTGTAAAACTCATACACAAATACTTGCTTGCTTTGTGTGTGTGTGTTTATAGCTCTTTGTTTGTTTGTTTATGTTACGCTTTTAAGCCATGAAAAGCGTTCGGCAGCTTTGTGCCGGAGCACAGTCAGCATGCATTGAAAATCCACAAAAGTACTTAGTATTTGCATTTATTCAGTTATTCTACGAATTTATTGAATTTCACATCATGAGCCGCGTAAATTTCGTCGAGGCAATCATTGTAAGCGCCAAACAAATTGACAAAGCATTTAATGCGCTACACGCCTGCAAACAACAAAAACAAAATCAACAAAAAATAAAAACAATAGCGACAGCTTGAGCGCGTGTAAATGAACAGTCATGTGCAAGATATTAGCAGTGTGCGTGGGCGCATTAAAAACTTAATATTTTTGTTAATTTTGAAGTAAAATCAAGATTGTTGAAAAACATCCAATTGAACTTATGTAAGCCGAAGGTGTAGATAAAAATGCTGAAATACGTAAAATTTGAACTAAGTATATATTTATTTTGAAAAATTTATATTTATTTTAGAAGCTTGGAAGAACAACTAAAAAATAAATAACATTTATATTAATAACAGCAAAAATATTTGTAAACTACAATACTTACTAATATGAAACGAAATATTTAAACCGAAGAAAATTAAAGTTTACTTAAATAGTTCTCCTTTTTTATTCTATTTTTCACTGTAAGTTAAAATTTCCAAACTTCAAAGTAAGCAGGGTGTCAAATACTGTTGAACTAATATTTCCAATATTTTTTATTTATTTTTTAATCATAAATTTTTTAATTAAAAATAAATTTCGAATTTCTGCTCAATTTAATACAAAACTAAAAAAATCGTCAACACCAAAGATTGCTTAAAAGTACTTGATTCCGAACTGAACAATTCCTTCCAACATTGTACTCGTACCGTTAGTTTGGGCAATAAGCCGTGAAAAATCGGGTGATATTAGCTTCTCAAATAAAAGAATTTTTTCATACAAGCACTTGATTGCGGTCGTTCAGTTTGTATGAGAGCTACATGCTGTAGTGTAGGCTGACATCATATGCCTCCCGACAAATGAGTAGTTGCTTGGTGAGAAAAATACGGAAAACTAAGACTTATCACTTCACTTAATATATAACAAGTCAATTGAAAAATCCCCGGCCTACCATAGCAAAAAACAATACTCGGCAAAATTCTGTTTTTTTTTTATTCAATATAGTGCCTTTCAAGTGTGATACACTAACTATAGCGACCTTCCAATTTTTCGATACCAGTTTTATTTTTACGATTTGTTCTTTGCTGCAAAATAGGTCTCAGTTTCGTCGATAAGCGCTTCATCGACGAAACTTTCTTTCCTGTGAATATTTTTTCTTTTGAGAACAGGAAATGGAGGCTGGGTACCAGATCTGGAAAATACGGTGGATGCGCAAGCAGTGCGGAACCCAATTCATAGCTTTTTGTTATC
Source organism: Bactrocera correcta (assembly GCA_027475135.1). Lineage (NCBI taxonomy): Eukaryota > Metazoa > Arthropoda > Insecta > Diptera > Tephritidae > Bactrocera > Bactrocera correcta. Next base: position 45,600,995 of record CM050323.1, read on the forward strand.
CTTTTCACTGACTTGTGACACGGTGGAATATTTTAGTGAAGCCGCACTTTCCTTTTCCACTGCGATTTCGTCCTTTAAATAGTCCAATTGCACTATGCAAAGGTTAACTCATTGCGAGGTTAATTTTTTTAAGAAAAAAGCAGAAAGTTAAATTTTATTGGGAATGTTTATTGCCTTTCAAAAATCACACTCTTTGGCATTTATTTTTTCAAGACTATCGCTCTCAAATATTGGACGCCGCTACGTCTCAGATGGTCTAACCGTTGAGTCTAATTTTCGTTTGACCATTTCAACTCGTAACCGATGAAGGCGTGCGTTTCACTTTTTTACATACCCTTTAAGCCAGAAATGTACCTCATCGCTGAACAAAATTTGGCTCAAAAACGTCGGATCTTCTTGGAACTTTTCAAGAGTCCATAGAGTGAAGCAATGTCGCTTGGAAAGATCGAGTGGCTTCAGTTCTTGCCCAAGCTATTTTTTGTACGCTTTCAATTCTCTAAACTGTTTCAACTTTTCTTATCAAACAAACATCACTAGATGTAAAACCATCATTTGATCGATCACATGAACAATTTCGCTATATTAGCTTTATTTATATATATTTTAGTATTTAATAAATTTTTCTTAAAAATATTTTATTTCCAAATAAACTATAATTTTGGAATTTGGTGTACGGATAGTACTAACTGTCATTACATCATTTATGACATAGCTGACACTTAGAAAATTAACTAGTGCTTTGTGTTAGAAAAAAAATGAAATATTTGCGAGAAATGAGCAAAATTCTTTGATTAATAATTTATTTATTTGCATGAGATTATAAGCCCATTTATAATTGGACTTTTCTTAAAACAAAAAAAATCTGGTTTACTTCACATTTTGTCGTATATTTGGTATTTCAATTATTAACTACTCGCTTCACTTCCATAAAAACATTATTCGCTGCTACAGTTTTCTCAGCTACTGTAAGCAAATATTAATCTTTACATATGCAAAAATTCGCTCGCCTACATTGCTGAATGCCGCTAAGTTCCATTTCCGCGAAAATGACATATTTGTGATGACAAAATTTATTGTTGCGAACATGACACTTTTTCAGGCATTCACAAACGCATAAAAATGCATTTATGCGCTTGTCGAACAAACATTTTTGTGTCTGAATATGTGTGAGCGTAGTCGGCTGCAGCAACAGTAAATGTCGGCAAATAATTTTATTGCCAAACAAAATTTTTTATTTTGAACGAACAATGCAAAGCGATTGATTGAGTGAAATTAATTTTTAGTAGTCCGATTACGAGTGTCAAAAGCGTAAAAAGTGCAAAAGTCGAAGAGCAAAACAAGTAAGAAAGCATTAAGTTCGTTTAAAACCGAATATTTCATACTCTTTAAACATGCAAGGATCAAAGACAGGGAAGTGCCTTCAGCTACATAAGAGATGTTAGTTATATGGGGTTCAGGGCGAGATTTTACCCGATAAATTTGATTCTAAGCAAAATATATGTTATGCCTTTATAAGAAAAATACATACGCTCTTTAAATTTTATTAAGATAAATCACATTTAAGTCGATATATTCTACATAAAGTCACCCGAAAGTTCAAAAACCTTGAAATGAGGTACATCTATGTAAAACCCTATATCGATCTCACTCCGTTCAGTGAACAAAACTATTATATTCCATAGCAACATGTCGCAAGAGTATAAGAACAGCAAAAACAATACAAAATTGTCAACTAGCTGAAAGCGTAAAGTCCTAAATTAGAGCTGAATTGCATTAATTGTCGGGGGAAAAATGTGTTAAATAATGTAAATATGGCTCAGCCCAGTTGGAATCTGAAATTTTACACTTTGCAACAAGTATGCAACACGCAGCTTGGAAAAGTACACCAGAATTAAACAAAATTGCTGTAAACTTTCAATATCCCTGTGACATAAGGGAAACAGTTAAGTTAAAGAGAAAGCTACGACGTAAGTGGCTTCATACTCATTGCCCAGACGATAAATCTATTTAAATAAAGTCTCTAAAGATCCTAATCGGAAAATCAAGAGGTTTAAAAATGAAAGTATAAATATCTTCGGTCACTAAGCAATGGAAGAAATTCCGACTACTCTCTTTGGAAAAGCTGTAAAATACTACAAACACCAGAAACTCAAGTGTGTCCCCTTAAAATAAGTGCTGATAGCTGGACCAGAGACGATTCAAAAAAAGCAGAAGTATTTTCAGATCATTTAGCCAAAATATTCTTCCCATATGAAACAAACGTAGATTATCCTACTGCTTCAATTCAAGAAAGCGAAGAAATCTCAAGTTGCATAAGTAGTGAGCTAAGTGAGGAAGTTAAAAATCTGAAAAACAAAAAAAAAACCGGGTTACGACCCGATTACTGCCGAGGTCCTAAAAAAGCTTCCTCAAATAAGTATAGTAAAAATCACCAACATTATTAACGCGGCTTTTTATCTTAAATTTGTGCCATCTAATTGGAAAATTGCTGATCGTGATCTGGGCGTAAGCTCGGTTAACGCAGAAATATTAAAAAATTTCAACAGCACATAGTGCAAGACTGCACAGCATTCTAATGAAGAAGTAGCTATGTTAACTTCTAAAGATGGACCACCAAGACAACTCAAATGCCTCAAATCCAGCGATCTTTCAAATTAGCCAATACTCTCATAGTAGTTTTGAGATTTTGTAATTATATGTTTAACCGTCCGGTCAATAACTAAACTTTCACCATTCGTTCAAGGACCGGGTACCCGGGTACCCAGGTGGAGCAGATGTAGAAGTCGTTAGTATACTGAATAAAAATTTGTTTCTTTGTAAGATGGCTACATGGCATAGGAAATAACTATATATAGGGACATATTCTATAGTTCTCGTAGAAATAACGAAAGCGGAGTGCCAAGGTCAATGGATATTTAGGTACTTAAGCCGTTTCTCTCCCCTTTCCAATACTAGAGCTCAGCGCTTAGAAAGTTATAAAGCTGCTCCAATATGAGACATTTTGACAATGTTTAATAGTAATTTGGCCAAACATTATAAACCAACAGAATACCTAACAATCGACGAGCAACTTTATCCATACTTTATCACTCAATACATTCCATCAAATCCAGTTAAATATGGAATTAAAATATGGTGGATATGTGATGCTGAAAATTCGTATCCACTTACTGGACAGCTTTACACTGGAAATCGAAAGTTAGTTGTGAGAAAAATGTTGGTGAAAGTGTTGTTAAAGACTTGGTGGCACCATACAAAGAATCCGGTAAAAACATTACAATGGATTATTTCTTCACAACTCTTCCACTAGCAAAATTTTTACTATCTTGGAACCTGACGATTGCTGGTACTCTGAAGAAAAATAAAGCATACATTCCACCAGCAATGGCTGTTTCAAAAACTCGAGAAGAATTATCCACTGTGTTTGGCTTTCATGGCAAAGTATCCCTATGTAGTTATGTGCAAAAACAAAAAAAAAAAAAACAAGGTAGTAATTATGCTATCATCAATGCATCACGAAGCAAAAATTAGTGATAATGCAAAGAAAAACCCCGAAATCATCGAGTTTTATAACTGGTAAAAATTTTTAATTTTATTTTAAGTCTATTTACAAATAAATTCACGTAGTTGAAAAGTTCAAGCTGAAATGTGTAAATGAATTTAAAAAGTTAGCATAATTTCAATTAATTAAATTTGTAATTGTAGCAGTTAATTAAGCCGTAAAAGAATGGATAAAACCAGAAATCGACTATTAATCTCTGCTCGATGTCATTGATCTAGGTAAAAAAAAATTAAATTTTAAATTGAAAAATAAAAAAAACAAAAATTTATTACAAAAAAAGAAAAAAAATATTTAATTTTAAAGTTTGATTAACTTAGGCAGTATTCCAAAGTGCACTATTAATTAAAAAAATATAGCTGCTATTCATTTTTTCTTCTTCTTATATACATAACACAGCACCCTTCACAGCGTTTATTGATTTCCAAATGACACCTCAGCAACATTCTCCCAACAGAATCGACACGCTTAAACACCACACAAGCAAATGTAAATTTAAAGTAAAATGTAAATGCAACTAACTACAAATAGCTATATGAAATTCCAAAAAAGTAAATAACCAAAAACAAATAACGGTTGAAGTGAAAGCGGATAAAAGTTTGAAAGTTGCATATACAAACACAGCAAATTAATTTATGCGGATATGTTGCTTCAGTGCGATAAAGTTTGGCCAATTTTTGGCTAATTTACATACCAATTACAAATACACCAAAAATACGTTATAACAAAGCATATACTAAAGTGCATGCATATAAGTAAGTAAATTAGCAATACCAGCATTGCCGAATGTTTAGCATGAAAAAAGTTGGGTTCACTGAGCGCGCTGAAAATATTTTGTAAATTAAAAAATTAGAAATATTTAAAAAGTTCAAAAATTACTTCCATTTATAAATTTCCGTCGACCACAGAGCGTTTTTTGAATGTGCAGGTACTCTAAGGGATAACTGTCAAATCAGCTGTGAAAGTGTGCTGAAAGCTGTGAACATGTATTTGACAGTTATGTTCAATATAGCAGAACTATTAAGTATTTTCTGTCTACTCAAGAGAAAATGTCAAAAATAAAAACTAAAAAAAAAACAAAAATAAAAAAAAATATGGTTGTCCGTAGTACTAGATTCCAGCATGAGAAAATTCATAAAGGAACTTGGCTACATCGGATCGAAAAGCCACCAACCAGATGGATGATGTTGTGATAGACGAAAGACACGTCTCCAGTGTTTTAGATATGCGAACGCTCCGAGGACCTAACATCGGCTCGAACCATTGTCTTGCTGTAGAGAATACACAGCAAATCACAGCATTCTCCTCGACAAATACATACTAGGAAGATTCGACGTCGAGAAAGCTGCAATCAAAACAGTCAGCCTCATGATTTTCTTATCAGCTTGCACTCCTGCTCTCTAAGAGCACTCACCAGCAATTCGGTATAAGTGAACTGTGGAACGGCATTTCAAACTCCTTACGTAAAGATGAAAACGAAATCATTGGTTTTCGTAAAGGTCGAATAAACAGCTGGTACGATAAGGATTGTCGTGTCGCAGTGAAGAGAAATCGGAAATCGCAATGTTGCCGACAGAGGTAATGCATGAAAATACTACGAAAAGATGCGGAGACTAACGGAATGTTTCAAAACCGGAGCATACTCTTCTTGTATCCAAAATGGTGATGTAGTGGCTGATGTTTACTCATAGAGCATATTAAAGAAAGAAGGGAGCACTTCTCGAGCTTACAGAAAGTCGGTGAAAGTGTAACATCTGGATTTTCCAATCGACAGCGATGAAATAGATATTCCATTGCACATCTGTGAAGAGGTTCGAAAAAAATATTTACCCGTCTGAAGACGAACAAAGCGACGTGCCCGTTGAAATGCCGGCCAAGCTATTCAAATACGGCATCGCTGAACTAATAAGAAGCAAGCATCAGTTTCTTTGCTTTATATGGTCGGATGAAAGCATGCCCGATGATTGGAATTTAAGTGATGTCCGCCCAATCCTCAAAAAAATGACCTCCCAATCAGCGCCAATGCCACGGACCACCTTAATATCGCATAAAAGGTTATATCGATTTAAGCCCAACGTCAGCAAACTAATTCAACTTCATTAGTGAGGCTTTTAGCCTGCAAAATCTACTATCGACCACAGTTTCATCATGTGCCAAAACAGGTCCGTGGAAGGAATCTTGCTCAATTTTAAAATCCCATCGACTGCCCAAAAATGAATTGCCTCTATGCCACTATGCCTGAGCTTGATAACCGTACAAAGCTAAAATGGCTATGTAAACTGATGTTGAGCAACACCAAAAGCACCATAAGGCTCGGGAAGGACCTACTCCAACCGTTTGGTAGCAAGCGAGATTTCAGAAAAAGAGACTCCCTATATAACACTGCTACTTTGGACTGAAAAGTCGTCTCTCGACGAACAAGGAACACACTTTACAATTCCCTCATCATTCCCGCCCTATTATATGGTGCGGAGGTAAGGATAATGACAACAAGTGATGAGTCGGCATTAAGAGTGTTCGAGAGAAAGTATTTACGGAAGATTTATGCTATTTTGCATATTGGAATGATGAGTGACAGTTTAATGTGTTTCGAGCAATGGAGCTGGAACTGGTGGATTGTTTAATGCATTGCACTTTCTATAAGCACTTTTTGGGGTGGCCTTCAGCAAATTTTCTTTTGTCTCTTCTATCGACTGAATACGGTGGTTGACCGTTGATGTTCATTGCGTTTTTGGTTTTAAATCATGGCCGATGCAATGATGCATAATCATCTCGTAGAATCCATAAATTGTGCTTCCACAATTTCGGCAGTTTTTGTCAGTTGTTCTAACGCTAACGCTTAATACGGACAAATTGGACTTTTTATGGACCGCCTGTACCTCGGGAACAGTTTCATAATGCAAAAAACCACGAATATAGGAGAAAACGAATGAGCATCACATTGACATTTCAGCGGCTTAGGCGTGGTCTTTTGGTTTCGGCTCGGTTTCCCCTCCATTCCGTTGATTGTTGTATTGTGTGCATGACAGGCTCATAACTCACATATAATAATATAATTGAAAATGTCCAAAGAAACCAGTTTACGGTACTCTTTTTGAAAAGAATCAGCTTTGTGGGACGCGACTGATGTCGAGCTCTCTTGCCATCTCTCTAATACTTGCTTGACGATTTGCAAGCACCATATCTTTCACTTTTTTAATATTTTCATCAGTAGACTTGTATTTTGGATAAAACTGTATCACTGTAGGCCTTTTCGAAGGCCTTTAATATAAAATTTAAAATTTAAAATTTAAAATTTTGTCACAATGTATTTTCGTTCCAGTAGCGTTATCAAACTAAAATAACAACCATCAGATCATGTCACATTCCACCATTCCACACAAGTGGAACGCCTGATTTTTGCTCTATCTGAGTTTATATCAAACTAGTTTTTACAAAAAACTTTATTTAAACATTGAATTTTTTCAGATGTCAACATTTGCAATTAATTTAAAAATAATTTCGTTTATTATATATCGCACTGACGCAAAATGCACGCACAGCTAAAATGTATTTAAAAAAGAAATCGCCTTTGTATCTCTGCACTCTGTTTAAACGCGCCTAAAGCTGTGGGCGCTGCCATTGCAGGCAACTTTCGTTGGCGCTGCGACTAACCCAGATCGCGGCGATTGCAATGCGCACCACCAGCATTTTAGTGCGGCGCAACAATTAAACGGCATTTGTGCGTGTGTTGGTGTGTGCAAATTTGACAGTTTTGCTTTTTATCAGAGCGACAATTGGCTCAAGGGGAGCGATCCAATGAGCAGCACAAAAATTTATAAAACATTTGCATAAAAGCGCTGCATTTGCATGTGTGTGAAAGCGTGCGCTTATATGCATGTGTGTGCGTTTGTGTTTATGTGTGTGTGATTGTATGCATGTGCGTGTGCGTGAGTGTGCACGTGCTTGGTTATTCGACCAGCATTTTGGCAGCGCGCTTTCATTGAAAGTTTTGTAATTTACAAGCGCTCGCGCCCAACCCACAGCCAATGTGCGGTTATGCTAGCATACTTTTAGGCGTGAATGCGCCTTGTTTGCACTAATTGTTCGGCACAAGTGTTGCGGTGTCGGGTGCTCGCTTCAGCATTGCTTATGCAAATGCTCGTGGGAATGTTGGCGCGCACAGGAAAGCGCATACGGGGCTCAAGCTCAATCGCACACACACACACACAAAAGCGCACGCCAAATAGCAAATTCAATGCATGTTTAAGCATGTTCGCATTGTATGTGCGTTTGCAAATGTAAGCTAACATGCATGTGTAGGGTAACAGCGTTGGTAAATGCCATTTTGGGTGGAATTTGTTTTTCGTTTTAACATCTCTTTGGCGCATATTTATTCAGCATTTAGCATTTGTTTAGCCGCGTGCCGATTTGCATGCCATTTGAGTGTGTGTGTGTGTGTGTATGTATTTGTAGTGACTCAAAAATGCGCTCGCCTATTACGTATTCACAAAGCATGGACTTGCGAGAAAAACTTTTTATTTTCGAAATAGTTGATTTTTTTTTTTTTTAAATGTTCCAAAAGTTATAAAAAGTTTACAAAGAACAAAGTAATAAAATTCGCGTCCAATAATAACATTTTTTATTAATATTCTAATTTGAAAAACAAATTATACCTTAAAAATTTATGTTAAAGTACAATTGATGATCTCTTTGGATCTCTGTATTTAATGCACAATTATCTTTATAAATGAACACACAATAGTACAAACAGAAGGTCGAACACGTTGAGTTAGTCTCGCCACCTTCTAACTCTAGAAAGATTGGAACAATTTTGCTGTTCGCTGGGTTGGTTGAATTCATCTTCTATAGAAATAGCAGCATTACTATCATTATAGAGGCAAAACATACTGGAAATAATAGTATTTTTTGTTTTTCAAAGGATACTGCGAAAAGGAAACTAGTCATATAGTCCGCTAGAGTACATCTCTTTCGGAACCAAGCCCTGAGAGTCCTAAATAACTATGCTGGACTTGCGAAACAGTATGCCTATGTACTAAACCCTTAACGCCGGCTGCTGTTGCTTGTATTTGGACCTGCGGGACCGCCGCTAAGCACTACTTCGCAGCACCAAGCTGGGCGATAAATGCCTCTTCACATCTTACACCTAGGGTTATTCATGTGGTCGTATACTTTTCCGCTGCCTTTCTTTCTTTCTGATTTCTTCAAGCACTATTGCGGTTCACTCTTTCATTTTAGCCCACACCAGCTGTGATCGCACTATATTATTAGGCGTCATCTTTTCGTTCTACTATGGTGGTTCTCACCATTACATACCACGAGCAGAGGAAAACTATGTACTCTGCGTTTTTTGCGTCATTTCCACAGAAGGAACATTGTCATCATCATTGTATCGCCATCCTGGCCAAATTTGTGCAGGTATTCCCTGAAACAGCCATAGCCCGATAAGAACTGCGTTAAGTAGTAGCCGTCTCACCTTGTTGTCTGTCAATCCCGGCCGGTACATTCTTAATTAGTCTATATGTATGTCAATCTTGCTTTATCTGCCGCATCCCATTACTTTTGCCGCTGATCGAGACTTGTCTTTCTCTCCTTTTTGCGCTGATCAGCCGTTAGGCGCATATCCATTTCTTTTGTTTTACAGTAGACTCTTGTTTACTCAGAGGCCATTATATTTGGTGGCCTGAAACCAGAATAGAAAGCAATCGCTTCGTGCGATCCGGTTCTAAACGCACACGCAACTCTATGGTCGCATAACCTGGACACAGTTTTTTCCTTATTGACACTTGTTTCTTGATGCCGGGTTGTCCGCCATATCGACCCTGCGTACATAAGAATTAACTGGCTAACTCTACTAGCATTCTCATACCAACAGAGCTCTCCTACTGAGGCTTGGTCCATAAATGTTTGCCTTGGGGTCCTTACCATAGGCTTCCTCAATGTGCCGTAACAAAATTCCATACCTTCCGTATCCACTACCTACCCCAGGTCCAAAAAGAACATATTAAGTTTTATCCAGATAATTCTATTTTGTCTTATTTTATCGCTCAGTAGGGAAAACAAACAGAAGGTCGAACAGACTTCCTCTTCTGTGGCACTACAATTGTGCGTGGGCTTCTGCCGAAAAATAAAACTTCGCCAAATATCTTTATCCTTTCCTAAGTCACGCCAATTAAACATCCCTAGAAGAGATATCACTATGCACTAAGTCCTTCCATTGGATGCACAAGAGAAGAATTCTATCGAATATTTTTGCAGGTAAAATAGGACTGGAATAATTTTAGATTTAAAGAGGGTATCAGCTTCTCAATTGCCACCATATCCCAGGTGCTACCACCTGTTGGGAATAGTTATTCTGAATTCAGAAATATATAAAATCCTTAATTTTACAAATTCAGAGCCGGTGACAGTGAGGCAAGGAATCTTTGTGTCCGGCATCCAGGTAATTTGTCTTGTCCTCGGTTCCCACAAGAAAAACCTCTTTTGCTTATTTTTCTAGGCTGCAAAAAGCTGCACTGACGGCTTTGTTTTGAAGCCTTATGAGGTTAATACCATCTGCGTCCCCCAGTAGTTTTCCATTGTAGAGTAGATAGTGCCACTGCAGCTGATATTGGCGGCACGTATCAGATTTTTCAGTATTATATTGAAGAAGGCGATAGAGATGGAATCGTTCTGTCTAATACCTCGTCTATTATCGAAAGGCTCGGAGAGGTCCTTCTCGGTTTTGATTGAACTGATTGATGGTTATGCTTCCATACAGGAAACTGCAGGGTCAGGAAGCACTTGTTCGACATCAGCATAGTCTCGGCGGAATTTCCAGTTCTAAAGCCACACTGCTTAGATAAAATCTGCTTATGTACAATGACCTTAAGTCTTCCAATTCTGTCGAAAGGATCTTGTAGGCAATTTCTGCGATTATTAGTCCATACAGCAAGATCTCTTTTCTTTTGGTTTGGGCAGAGTACACTCATATTTCAATCATGTATTTCGAGTATATGTTATTAGGTGTCCACTTCTGTCTTTAAAAAATCCGACACAGGATTAAAACCATTTGTTTACCGTATTTTCTTCTAATTGGAAGAGCATAGTACATCGCCACTGCCCATGAACTAATATCTAACAATACATTTTTTTTGAAAGAAAAATTATTTTTTTTTTTTCAAGGAAATAATAATTTTCGAAAAAAATTAAGCTGTATCCGACCACAACTGAAAATGAGGAAAACAAAGAAGCCGAAATATGAAGAATAATTTAATTTTTTAGCAGCTGAAGATTCTATTGTTAACAAAATTACAGCAACCATATTTGTGTATACCATACATATTACTATATCTATATAGACTTCAATTCCCCAAACCGAACGCATTGCGAAAGAAAGACATACTTTGTACATTAAAATATATATATATATATATATATTACCAAATACAAGACCTACGCACGCTTAATTGGTTTCGTCTGACAGTTACAGTTGGCCGCTTTTCACGAGCGATAAGTGAAAAAAGAAAACGGCATTGCCGCCAAACGACGTCACGTACACAGGAATATACAGGAAAAAGCACTTTGTCGCATAAAAGGCTGAGCGGGTTGTGAGATCGTCTGGGGGGTTTAAGCAATTATGCTCCAAAGCACATAAAGCTAAAACACATCGCAACCCTTCAATACATGTACAATTGTGTGTGCAAGTTACAGCCACGCTCATTTATATATGCACGCATCTAGTAAGTAAGCATGTAAATCTGCTCAGCCACCATAATACTACCGATTTTGACGCGTCACAAAGTAAGGCAGCACTTAAAAGCTCGAAAACCAAGAAAGCACACATTTACACTTCGCTACGATTTCGCACACACACGCGCACACTTGCAGACGCGCTTCCATTCATTTGTACCCTTCAATTTCTACTCGCAGCCAGCCTTTACTTTACTTCGGTTTGCTTCAGCATTTCCGAGCTTAGGTTGCTCATTACCTACTACTTAGTTGGTTGGTTAGTGGCGGAAAGTTTGATGTGCGGACTTACATACATATATATACGTATACATACATATACATACGTATATATAATTACGTATATATGAGAGTGGAAATACCGGGTAGGAAAAGTTAAGATAATGTAACTTGTCAATTGAAAAGTCCTTCGCCATATGAACACCCTTGGAGGGAACTATTTTTAATAAAAAAAAAAACGAATTATGCCAGAAAATAATATTATTATGGTAAGCCGGGGTCTTTTCAATGGTTCTGCTAAAAGGTGTTAAGAAAGCAGGACAAAAAAGAAAAGAAATATACTCGATAGTTTGCCATAGAGAGAGCAATCAGACCCACTCATCTCACCTACAGCACTCACAGAAAAATTGTGCTTTACTTTGCTTGCAACAATATGTTGCTGCATCCATGAATTGTACAAAAATCGAAGGGAGTCGCTTGAAAGTATGGAACATTGGTAGATGCCGCACTGGGCATTTAAAAATATTTTTTTTTGCCTCGTCTTACATTAAAAAGCATTCCAACTTCGAGGAGATAACTTACTCGACAATGAGTCAACCGCCTCTGCGGACCAATTAGCCCGCGAAAAGCTTATCGTATGATTTTCGGAAAATATATGTATAAGACGTAGATATTGTCAAACTGTTTTTGACAGCACAAAAATGAGCTGCCTTATGCCGCGATGTCTGAATTTGGGCTCCCACATTGAACAATACCAAAAGCTCTGTCCGAATTGGGAAGCACCTTTCCGAGCCATTCGATACCAAACGAGGTTTCAGACAAAGCGACTCTCTTTCATGTGACTTCTTCAACTCTTGAAGAAAATAGTTCGAGCTGTAGAACTAAAAAGAGAAGATACAATCTTCTATAAGAGCGTACAAATGCTGGCGTACGCCGATGATTTTGATATCATTGGCCTTAATAACCACGCCGTTAGTATTGCTTTCTTCAGGATGGATAAGGACGTGAAAAAAACGGGTCTGGTGGTGAACAAGGGCAAAACGAAATATCTCCTGTCATTAAACAAAACATTCGTCACACTGGTGACTAGGCTTCCATGTTACTTTCGACGGTCATAACTTCGAAGACGTAGATAGTTTCGTCTATCTTGGAACCAGTATAAACACCAACAACAATGTCAGCCTGGAAATCAAACGCAGAATAACTCTTGCCAACAGGTGCTACTTTGGACTGAGTAGCCTGCTGAGAAGTAAAGTCCTCTCTCGACGAACAAACACCAATCTCTATAAGTCACTCATTATTCCCGTCCTGCTATGTGGTGCAGAGGCAAGGACAATGGCAACATCTGATGAGTCGAGTTTTCGAGAGAAAGGCTCTGCTGAAGATTTATGGTCCTTTGCCTATTGGTCGCGACGAATATCACATTCGATGGAACGATGAGCTATATGAGATATACGACGACATTGATAAAGTTCAGCGAATTAAGAGTAATCCAGCTCTGAAAGCATTCGACGCAGTACCCGCCAGGGGAAGCAGCGGAAGAGGAAGATCTCCATTCCGTTCTAAAGAAACGGTAGAGAAGGACCAGGCCGTACTTGGTATCTCGAATTGGCGCCAAATTGCGAAAAGAAGAAATGATTGGTGCGCTGTTGATAACTTGACTATAACCTCGTAAGCGCTGTCTACGCCAGAAAAGAAAAAGAGGGGACCCAAAGTTTGGGAAAACTGTTTTAAAAAAGCTGTAACCCAACTTATAAAAATTTTCAAGACGATTATACTCCACTTCTAAAACTACTGACTACAAAAACCACAGTCGTAGTAGAGAAAAAGAGTAAATTATTATTTGTAATAAATAACAAGTTAAAGAGAAGCTTCAAAGGGTTCTTGCTAAGTTTTAAAACGCTGAAATTGACGCTCATTTAAAGTACATAATTAGTTCAGATAAAACACAAGCACTTGGAAACTCTCTCTGTCTCTATCTCTCTTTATTTCTTTCTTTATATATATATATTTCTATCTACTCCTTTCTCTCTGCAATTTCTTTATCACTTAATATCTCTCTTTATCTTCATCTGCTTCGTAAGCGTCATTAGTTCCTATAGGGTACACATGTATGTGAGGCTACAAATACTCGTACGCATACCCTCTTTGTTCGTGCATGCAATGTCGTCTGCTACTTACTGTCTACAATATCATAAAGCCTCTTCTTCTCCTGCTCCACACACATCTCTCGATTGCCAACTCTGTCCTCCCCTTACTGTTTGCCATTTCTATTCGCGCTTAATTCCACCAATTAATTTTCATGATGATCCGAGAAATTAAAATCACTCAAATTGTGGCGAAACGTACATATAACGAAATAAGTATGTTTGTTTGGCTATCTCCAACACTTGCGTGAGTCTAGTTATGGTGAACTGGTTAGGCGGGTGATTATTGCTGACACAAAACTCATTGCTGGAGCTTAGAAACCCCACACTCCATTTATGACTTGCAGCCAGCTGTGCCACACCCCCGCCAAATCACATGAGGTAAAGCCTTTGGAGTTTGTGCTGTCTGCTAAGTAGGTCGTAGTCGCTCTTTTATCAGCTGCAATGTGCCACTTAGTGATTGGTGTCAAATGCGTGTTGAAAGGACGTGCGACACATCGTACTGGATTTGTCTTGCCACAGAACCACGCAGCGAAATGCGTCCTGGGATCACGCCACTCGTCCAGCCGACAAAGTATCAAGTGCATGTGTGCTGCGTGACACGAATAGCGCGGTGAACTTCTGCTATTATAACTGAAAGTGTAACGTTTTCGTATGTCAGTGAAGCGAATATTATCTCGATGTATGAATGTACGACATACTTGAATGTCTCTAATATCATTTCTGTTTGCTTATGATTTAATTTAAATGATTGCCGATGATGAGCGCTTATTTTGCTTGATTTTGAGAAATTGACATAAGTTGATTTTGATAAATTGATCAAGTTCCATAAGCCAGCACAAGGCTTATGATATGTATACTCAATTCGAAACAACATAAAGTAGACAAAGTCTTCTATATGTAATTTTGATTAAGTGTTTATTATTTTTTAAGTTAAAAAAAAACACAAGCCTTTTTCTATTATCTTATAATTCTCCACGACCAAAGGATAGGCGTGAAATTTTCAAGATAGATTCATCATACTCTTAAAAAAAGCTAGAGAAACACTCTTGCTTTATTAACGATTTTTTTTAATTCAGTGAGATCATATTACTATTTTGGTGAGGAAATGTTATCAAAGCAATGCCGACTACTTTTTCTCATAATAAGTGCTCTTAAGCAGATACTATTAAAGAACAAAACTAGAAAACACGTTATTTGCGGTTGCATCGCAGCTCTTATACTCGTATTCTTCAGTAATCTTCACTAATTCAAAATATTCCATTCAAGAACTGTGATAAAGCAGCTATAGTATACACTATGTTTATTAGGGTGATTCAAAAAAATTATTATTTTTTTCGTTTGGATAAAATTAATAAGAAATAAAATATTTTCCCAAAAATAATCAAACTTTAACTGTTAATATCTTTTAAACGGTTGGGTTTACGAAAAAATCAAAGGAGACTTTTTTAAGGGCATTCAATTTCCTACAAATTCTAAGAAACAGATATTTTTTCAAGTAGTTGGAAGCGAGATATAAATTTTTCTATCTGATAATAAGAAAAAATAGAAAACTGTATGTAGGAAAACCTGCCCGTTACAATTAAACCTCATATTTGGAGAGGCTTTCTTAGAGGTGTCTAGGAACCTATTTTTCCGAGTACCAATCGAAAAAAATTTTTTTTTTTTTTCAATCACCCTAATATATGTATATAGTATAACTATAAACCCTAAAAATTTAACTTTTAAAAATAATTTCTTTCCCTCCAAAAAAAGTTCTCAAAAAACCCGATTTTTTGAAGTCTCTAAAGCTGGCTGCCCCCTTAAGCGAAGCACATATGTTTTCATATACGTATATCACACCGAGCATATATTTAGTAATGAATAAATATTGGGTCAGACTAAGCCTCAGAAACCACCTTATATAGAACTATCTGAAGCAGTCTGTTAATTTTCTTCCAAATGTTCATCAAGTTTAGGACTTTTGATCTCTGCAGTTTTTCTCTTGTTAAACAGCAATGGTTCCATAATTTTCTTCAAAGCTCTTTTTACAATTTTTGGTTTATAGTGATTCAACCATATAGTTCATAAGAACCATCCGATAAATATTTAGCCTTTAAAAGTAAAACGATATAAACTTAACTCATTATACTTGACCCTGCAGTGTTACAACTTCCTGAACCTCATTGAAAAGTATGTTTTCTGGAAGTCTTCAAAATAGAGCTGTTCTCGAACTGACTTACTCGAAAGAAGTCTTACGGGACCAAGTCTGAAAAACTCAGAGATTATGGCAGTAAAGTGTAGCCTAATTTTATCAGTTTTGCAGCGGCGTTGAGGAAATTGTGATGGTTGCCATTGCCATGGTGAAAGCCTTTATTTATGTTTGCCAAATGGGGAGTTCTTTGTAAAATCAACTAATCATTCGACATAATGTGGCCTCTTTTTCATGAAGTTATATTTTTGCAAACCCAAAAAACGGTTTATGTCACCTTTCGACCTTTAAATTTTTTACATACTCCAGAGCAGATTTGCGGTGTTATGCCCACAGTTTCGGTTGTTACTTGGCCTCTGGTGTATACCAGTGAATATATGTAACGTCGAACGACACGAATCGAAGCCGCATCGGATTACACGTAAACAACATCGTTTGTGGTTTGACGGTTGGATTTGGAAGCCATTTTCGGTACACTTGGATATGGCTTATCAAAAATCAACATATGACTATGTTGAAATTTGCTTAACTAATTTTTAGAGTGATCAATAAAGCAAAAGAGGCACTATATTCTGTATCACAACGCTTCTTGTTGTCACTGTGTGTGGAATAACTGACCGACTTCCAATTTTTTTTCATCATCCCAATCATACGAGGTCGCAACAAACTTAATTTTCAGCTGTTAAGTCTGTGCACAAATTTTTTTCGAAATACTGTCTTTCTTGTTCATACTTAACAATACGGAATATATGTATTTGCTTTATGAAAAAAGTTTTTTAAAGAGTCAAGTTTATAGCTGTCAAGCAGAAATTATCAACTCTTCACACAGATATGCATTGGAATATTCTACGAAAATAAAAAAAGATAGCTTTTATTTTTTTTTTTACCTTCATTTATTTATTTTTAAATATTAAGTCAACACAATTATTAAAATACAAATTCACATGCTTTTCAAAAATGATTTTAACATCGAGTTATATTAACGCGTACAGGCATATGAATTAATTGCCGTTAAATTCACTCTTCTCTTTACAGCGCTGACGGCAATTACGAAGTGACAATAATGACAAAAGCAATTTTACATCACACCGGCAAAGTGGTGTGGAAGCCGCCCGCCATTTACAAATCGTTTTGCGAAATCGATGTCGAATATTTTCCATTCGATGAGCAGACGTGTTTCATGAAATTCGGCTCATGGACATACGATGGTTATATGGTGAGTTCAATTTGAAGAAAATATAAGGATGATAATAATATACAAATAGTTGCACGTAAATAGAATGTTAGCAGTATAAGCAAGCTTTAAGAGGGATGTAAGTTTTCAAATTCAAACTAATATTTCTATTTTTTAATAATTGTTTTAATTGTTTCGAAAGCAGTACTTGTAAAAAACGATCATTTGAAATATTGCCATATTTATATCTATAAACAATCTCTAGAATCTTGAACCCCTTCAACAGAAAATTCTCCTGAAATAGTTGATAAAAGTCATGATGAAAAGAAGAATCCTTAATTTGAATACCGTGAATGCGGAAGCAATTCAAGGCCCAATTCATGAATTTTAGCCATTGCTTTCACTCATTTATGCTACAGTAGATTGGCTTGGTGAAAAAGCACTTAATTGTATGGCTATGTAGTAAACGCTGTTGATGGTGCTTCGTTTTTCAAGATAAAAAAAAAATATTCCAGACACATCCCAAAATACGGGCACCCACAACTTGTCCGTCAACAGTTGCGTTTTTCTACGCTTTGATGCGGCTTTTCCTCCGGCCGCTCGTCGTTATATTTGATCAAAAGTGAGCTCGTGTGGCACCCGCTTTCCCCAGACCTTTCTCATACCCAAATATTCGCAAGTGATATGATATATTCATTCAGTTGATATCTTTAGTGTGTCTGCTTTCTCGAACAACCGCACTTTGCGGTCGTCAAAAATTATTAAGGGTTTTTTTGATGTGTTCGTCGGTAAAAGCCTGTTTTGGGAATACACTACGTTCGCTGTCTTCGGTCTTCATTTCAGCACGTCTACATTAAGCATACCAATGATTTTCCTAGGCCCGTGGCCGAAAACTTATCATCAAACCAAACTATTATTTTTTTTTTTTTTTTCCTTCAAGAATTAATATTTTATCAACATGCGAAACTCTATTTTTTATCGAATGCAATATTCGCTGTTGCCAATCCGGAAGGGACCATAAATCTTGCGTAGAACCAGATATTGTCATCATTCATTCCTCTGCGCCATATAGAAGAACGGGAATAATGCGTGACTTATAGAGATTGGTTTTTGTTCGTCGAGAGAGGACTTTACTTCTCAATTGCATGCTCAGTCCGAAATAAAACCTGTTGGCAGGAGTTATATTGCGTTGGATTTCGAGGCCGACAGTGCTGTTAATATTGGTTTCAAGATATTACTACGACTTCGAAGTTATGACCGTCAACAGAGACGTGAAAGCCAAGTCGCGAGTGCAACGACTCTTTGTTTAATAAAAGGAAGTATTTCGTCTTGCCTTCGTTCATCATCAGACCCACTTGCTACAAAATAAGGAATCCATTATGAAGGGATCAGAACTAACGGCACGGATGTTGAGGCCAATGATATCAATATAAAAGATTGTAACTTCTTTGTTAAGCTCTGCAGCTCGAATTATTTCTTCCAGCAATAGATTTCGTCCGACTAAATTCTACAAAGAAGCTGATGTATACCCCTTATCAGTTCTTCGACGTCGTATTTGAGCTCGGCCGACAATCCATCGGCGCCCGCCGCTTTGTTGTTCTTTAGACGGAATAGCAATTCTATTCGAACTTCTTCATGTTCGGGCAGTGAATCGTCTGATTCATAGTCATCGATTTCGAAATCGTGTTCGCTATCTCCTGGCAATCTGGCAGGCTGGAAAAGTATCCCCACTACAATTTTAGTAAGCTCTGGGCATCACTTATTACACCACTTCTGGTAGTTTTACAAGAGTTTGCTCCGGTCTTGAAACATTAGGTTAGTCTCCGCATCTTTTCGTAGAATTCTCGAGTATTACCGTTGTCGCCAAGTTTATCAAGCTCTTCGTACTCAGGCATTTCGCATTTCTTCTCTCTTTTTTATCTGCAAATGCGTCTCTTCAGCTCTTGGCATCTGTCCCATCCCGCACGTGTTGTGGTCGATTGTAACGTCTATTTTCTTCCCAATGCGACACGACACTCCTTATCGTATCAGCTGTTATTTTGTATTTTCCGAAAACCTTTGGTTTTCTTCGCAGCTGTATGTAAGGAGCTTGAAATGCCGTTCCACAGTTCCCTTTACCGAGTTGCTGACGAGTGCTCTCAGAAAGCAGGAGTGCAAGTCGAGTGGGAAATCGTTCGGCTGCCTGTTGTGATTGCAACTTATCGATGTCGAGCCTTCCTTTAGTTTGTTGACGTGCGTTCTTTACTGAACAAAGGCGGGTGCGTATCTTGGCTGCAACGAAATAGTGGTCCGAGTTGATATTAGGACCTCGTAGTTCTCTTCCGTCAAAGCGTGGGCAATATGTTGAAGAACTTCAATTTGATATGAATTGTGACTAGACGTTCATCCACCGGAGTGAATTCCAGGACTCGGGGACGGTGTGTCTTTCTCACCACGAATCCCACATCTCTTATCCGAGGCTGAGGAGTTATGGTTCGTCTTCTAACTTTACTTGAAACGGATGTTCTTTGGGTACCTAAAGGATACTTTAGTGAGTTGCTTGAGCCATATATAAAAGATTCCTTTCTGGCCACTCCCAAGTGAATAGCAATCAGAGAACTTTCCTCACTTGCATGGCAATGAATGGCAATCAGAGAACTTTCCTCACTTGTTTGAACTTCTACGCATGACTCCATCCTCTAGTAAGTGACAAACTATATGAGCTTTTAATTGAACTTATTGCTTTGAATTTTTTTATGAGTATGTAAATAAATTTTACACCCTGAATGAAATAATTCTGTCCTAAATTCCTTTTTTAGTTTTATGTACTACGAAATTACATCTGTAAAGAATGTACGAGAATTATAATAAAGTAAATTTATAAATTAATTTCGACAAGTATTTACCGGGAGTCATGAGGGGAATTGTAGTTTGAATAGTTCGATTCTGTCACATAGCAAGGCCATAGCCAGACCCAGGAATATAATAGGTTGAAATTTTTATTTTAATAGAAACCACTTTTGCAGTCCTTAATTTGGACAAAATTGCACTGCTTGACAAGCTTATGAAACCTATAAATTAAGCTTTTGCGGCCTGTCACCATAGAATTACTAGTTAACATTGTTAGCCAGAATTTTTTTCTTCTTTGCTGTCACACTTCCCCTCAAGCGCCCGCAAGTCAAAATTTGACAATTCTATACACACTTCTGAGCATCAGTGTTAACACGTGTTTGTGCGTGCAGCAGACACAGCTGCATTATATGCTATGTACTGTTACAATGACAGTTTGAGAAATATCCAACTGTCAAAAAGTGAGCAAGCATCACATTCATGTGAAATGGCAGCACACAAAAGCAAATAAAGTCAAGCTATTGCGTGTAGTTGTGCCAGTGTGGAGGGAGCGGTAGCGTGTGACGAAAAGAATTGAATGAGGGACAAGAGACATTTGTGCGAGAGAATGCAATAAGACAAATGTCAATGATGTCAGACAGGGTGAATTTAAAGAGGGGCGTAAAATGATAAAGTGAAATGAAATGCGATGAAATGAAGTGAAAAAGTCATAGGCCACGCAAGAGCATACTGGTGTGTGTTGAATAATGATAACAAAGAAAGAAAGTGAAAAAAACACAAAATATTACAACAAAAGAAATAAAACGGAGAAATAATGTGAGTGATTTGAAATGAGTTTTTATGAAAGCGTCGAGTACGAGGTGTTGTGTAACATGAGAGGCAGACCGCAACTGTTGCGCAGCTGAAAATGATACTTACAATTGTCTGGCTGGTAAAAAATATGGAGTGGTCAGCGCACAAAAGAAATTATGCTACAATAAAAAAGTAACAGAAAATGTACGAGATAAAAAGTGAGGCCAAGTAAACTTCAAACAAAGGTTTCAAAGAAAAAAATATTTTTTATTTACAGCTTTATATGTTAACAGTAACAATTCTTTATTAACTTACTTCAATTGTGTTGTAATTGTTGCTTCTTGATAGACGTGTGTCCCAAATGATTGATTGCGCTTTTTTTGTTGCTTTTAACAATAGTGTAGAACATTGCTTTAATAGCGGGTTATCACATAAAGTAGTACTTCCTTCCTGAAAATGCAATTACCCTTACTTACTTCAGAAATTATTGTGTCAGATGTACGAAAAATTTTGCCTTACATAAAAATATTTAATATAATTTTTAGTACCTCAGCTGTCATCTCTTCGTTCTATAAAAAATAGTTATGACCGAAGTAGTCTTTATTACAATTTTAAATTCTGTCTGGAGTACATAAGTAACTAACATCTAGGAATATTGGGTAGTCGAAAAAGTCTTTTCGTATTTCTAATCAAACTTCAACCAATTTTTTTATATTTTCAGTGAACATTAATGAACCAAATATATACCATTTTGGTTGACCACTTGTCGCCATTTTTTCACTAGAGACATTAATCCATCACCGTAAAACTTTTCTGGTTTCTGAGCGAAAAACTGCAACAAGTAATTTTACAGGCTTCTCTTGCTGCCAACTTTACTCCATTAAGACAGTGTTCTGCATTGACCCCCCAAAAAAAAAAATGGTAGTCCGATGGTGCAAGGTCAGGGCTATATGGTGGATGCATCAAAATTTCCCAGCCAAGCTCTCCCAGTTTTTGTCAAGTCATCAAAGATGTGTGTGATCTAGCATTGTCCTGATGGAAGCAAAGCGCTTTCTGTTGACCAGTTGTGGTCGTTTTTCTTCGATTGCTTGCTGCAATCTCATCAGCTGTAGACAGTAAAAGGTAACATCAATCGTTTGACTGGGCTGGAACAGCTCATAGTGGATGATTCCTTTCCAATCCCACCAAAGACTCAGCACAAACTTTCGCAGCGCTAATCCTGGCTTTGCGACCACTTGTTGAGCTTCACCACGCTTGCTCCATGATCTTTTTCGCACATTATTGTCGTATTTGATCTATTTCTTGTCTCCTGTTACCATTCGCTTCAGAAATGGTACGATTTCATTTCGTTTCCGCAAGGAAACGCGGATGTTAATTCGGTCATTTAAATTTTTTACAAACAATTCATGTGGTACCCAAATATCGAGCTGCTTTTTGTAGCCAGCTTTTTAGAAATGGTTCAAAACTATTCGATGATGAATGTTAAGTTCTTCATGGTTGCTTATGTGACGGTCCTTGTCAATCTTTTCCATAATTCCACAGACATTTCAACTATAAATAGACCAGAGCGAGGTGCATCTTCCACATCGAAATTTCCAGAACGGAAGTGAACGAACTATTGTTGTCCTACACGAACTGATATGGTGAGCTGCCAAAGTTATGGCGTTTAGTCTTTGGTATGGGTCTGAAATTATTTTTATAGACTTGTATTGCTTTAAAAGACAAAATGCGTATCTGGCGCTGTTGACACTTCTGCTCTTCCAAGACCACATGAGCTCGCTGGGAAACTTTTAATGCTTTCTTGTTTACCGGGTATATCTGTATAGTAGTTGAAATGTTGTTTGAGAGGTCTTCTCAACGATTTACGTTTCGAAAAATATGACAGGAAGTAACGTTAACTTCTGTTGCACTGAAGCTAGAAGAGCAAGCAGCTGGTGCGCTGAACATTTTTTTCGCACTATTGCCTTATGCTACAATCAACACCTAATTTTATGAAGATATTTCGTCAAATGACAACGTTTTCACCACCAGAACTTTATTGAGATCTTTCAATATGTATGGCAGCTACATACTATAGTGGCTCAATATTAGCCGTTCCGACGAATGAGCACCATCTTGGTGAGAAAAGGACGGTTACAAAATTTCAGATGATGTCTCCAATAATTTGCATATGTAGCCAGACAGAAAGACCTTCAGACGAAGAGACAGACGGTATTGGCTAAGTTTACTCAACCCGTCGGCTGCTCATTTAAATAGATACTTCAAAGGTTT
The DNA here is from genome assembly GCA_027475135.1 of Bactrocera correcta. Lineage (NCBI taxonomy): Eukaryota > Metazoa > Arthropoda > Insecta > Diptera > Tephritidae > Bactrocera > Bactrocera correcta. The sequence goes on from CM050323.1 coordinate 45,623,905, forward strand.
TCTAACGTTTCTTTTTAGATCTTACAAGCATCGTGGCAAACTTAATATACCTTGTTCTTCTTCTTCTGTATTGGCGTAGACACCGCTTACGTGGTTATCAGTTGTTGTCATCGTTAATACCTCTGCACCATATAGCAGGACGGTGATAGTGAGTGACTTAGAGAGGTTTGTCTTCGTTCGTCAAGAGAGGACTTTACTTCTCAATTGCCTACGAAGTCGAAAGTAGGGTTTGTTAGCATATAGGGAGTCTCCTAGTCTGAAACCTCGCTTTTCTCAACGTCAGCTTACACAGCCCTATTAACTTGACACGAATACCAAGTTCAGACACTGTAGCACAGATACATCTCCTTTTCGGTCTTTGAAATCGACGAAGAGGTGGTGAGTATCGATTCTCTTTTCGCGAGTCTTTACCAAAACTTGGCGCAGAGTAAATGTATTTACATGGCTTCAGTATTTCTTACAATAGGCTCGATAGAACCTTATATGCGATGTTAGGAAGGCTTATCCCACGGTAGTTGGCACAGATTATGGGGTCTCCCTTTTTGTAGATTGGGCGGAGTACATCGTGCATGCTTTCGTCTGACCGTACTTTACTAAGAAATTGATGCATGCTCCTGCAAACCGACAATCCATCGGCCCCCGCCGCTTTGTTGTTCTTCAAACGGATAATTGCTATTCGAACTTCTTCAAAAACGGTTTCTTACAGGGACATCAATAGGACAACAGAAATTTCCTAATTAAGGGACCGGATGTTAACACGTTTGCAGTGATCGTCATCAAAAAGAGGCTCGCTCATCCGAGGCTATTTTCTTCTTTTCATGGTGAGTGTTTTTTACGTGACGGGTCTCAAACCCAGCGCACAGCCCTTGGAAGGAATGTTTCGCCTTCTCTTTTTAGCTTGCTTTCAAACGGATGTTGTTTACTACCCGGAAGATACTAAATCTGTCTAAGACTGGAAGTCGTGAGCTGCTTAAGCTCATTTTGAGGCTCTCCAAGTATCTGTAGGTTACTCGACATGCCATGTTCTACAACTATAACCTGAAACTCTAGTGTAATGGACTCAAGTCTGTTCTTTCACACAGCCAATCATCTACATCCACGAAACCATGAAAAGAATACTTATATGGCCGTCGACCGACTGTTCAACATAAATTGATTCAAGGGCATTGCCAGAAGACGACCAGTTGACCGGCGGTAGACTTTCATGAGGAGATTATCTTGAGAAAGCGATTTATCCATTTTCCTTAGGCCATTTAAAGTTGACCCATCTGGCAACGCTGTAACTTTTAACAGCGCTGACAAATCGGCTAATGTCATACCGCGTTAGAAGCGTCATTCGAAGACAATTTATACCATGGAACAGTATACTCCAAAAAAACGCGCTGAAATTGTTCAGCTTTATATTCAAAATAACTTTTCAATTGTGTTAACTCAACGTGCGTTTCGCAAAAAAAAAATAAAGTGAAAAGTGCTCCAGTTAAGAACACAATTAAGTCTTTATACGCAAAATTTGTGAACACCGGTAATCTCAGTAATGCCAGTCATGCATCCAGGCAACGCACAAGACGTTTTGATGAAAATATCGAAGCTGTACGAGCCAGTATTGAGGAGACTCCATCGACATCGAGTTATCGCCGCTCTCAGGAATTAGACATCTCTCGCACCACTCTCCGACGCATAATTCATAAAGATTTGAAGATGTTTCCATATAAAATTCAAATGGCACAAAAACTATACCCAGCTGATTATCCGCGACGCCTTAATTTTGGCAAACAAACAAATGGGTCAACTTTAAATGGCCTACCCTGTATGAGTGTCTGTTTTCTAAGGAGGTTTTTGCGAAAGAATTTGCGAAAATTTTCTTTGACTGAACTGTTTATATAACGACCTCATCTCGTTCTGTAATCAACTGTAACTGTCATTGTTTATATAACGATCGCATCTCGTTTTGTAATCAACTGTAGAGACGTTTGCGAATAAACGATTAGTAGTGCGGTAAACAAACATTATCAAAATATGAAGTTCTGAGTTGCTTTGCAAATCCTGTAACCAAATTTATGACATAACCAAGTAAAAATAAAATATATTTCTTAAAAAAAATAGTTGCAAGCTGCTACTTGGTTTTCTTTCATACTAAAACCTTCAACTTAACATTTACTAGTCTCTATTCATATATACAAGCCTATATTAAATTATATAACAGTATACATTTGAACGCGTATAGTAATATGTCAACAAATAAATGGACTATTACACTTTCATCCGAAATGTTCAATCAAATAAATGTTACGATGAGCTCAGCGTAATCAATTTACTATTAAACTTGATTGGTAAGGCAATGCAATCGTCTCTTACAAATAACTCAACCAATTACCAATAACATACACACAAACATATATAAGTACATAGAATATATATACATACATCTATACATACTTACGAGTATATTCGATATCCTGCCGAAGCAAAGTGAAATAAGAAGAAGTCGCTTGAAACTGTCTTCCAAATAAGTTGAGAAAAATACTTGTAACAAACAACAGCAACGAAGGTAGTCATCAATAAAAACAAAGAACGAAAAAACTATTGACTGATGAGCTAAATTCACTTTTGCACAATTTTAAGCGAAAAGCAATAAGTTCGTAGGGAAAACGAAAAAAAAAGACGGAACGAACTTACGCTTTGACAAATTTTGATGGAAACCGGCAGCTGTTAACGTACACATATGTATGTGTTTGTGTGTATGTGTCGATGCGTACATATGTATGCATGTATTTTTATGTATGTATTTTTATGTATGTATGTTATTGTATGTATGTTATTGTATGTATGTATGTGCGTTTAATCCTTGTGTCCAAATAAATTTAAGCATTTTCTGGGAAGCTCGCTTATTTGTTCTACGATGAAAGTCTGCATTTAAAGAATATTTCTGAGTTACATTAACTTTTTTTTAATCCATTGCTTTAATTTTTTGTTATTTCAAAAATTTTACAAGCATTTGACAGCATTGGAAAGAAATGTTCTGGCGTTAACGTCATTACACATTTTTTCACTTTTGTTACGTAAGAATGTAGCTATCATCAATGTCTTTCTCTGAGCGACGGAATGAAGCACCTAACTGTAAAATGCTTTGCAACTTTTGTAAAGCCGACAAGACTGTGTTTTATATATTAAAGTTCAATTTATAGCAGGTTATGCACCCTTTGTTGAGTATGCATACAGTACACCATGTCGTATGAGCAACGCTTAATGTATAAATTACTTGCTTGAATCCTCAAGTCATTTGATGTATAAATTCAACTATAAATAACTTTTAAGGCAATGTTTTTATGGAAAAAGTCTCTAAACGTTTTTTGCAAAGCGTAAAATCTTGTATTAGAATAAGTTTTCCTCAAAGTCGTGGGCTTGATTTTTTAATGAAAAATAATAAAAAAAAACTCCACGTTTTATACCTGGGAGAGTTAAAATGATTTAGGCTTAGCTCTTTTTGAATTGATTATTTTTTTTAAGATAAAAACTGAAATTACAGATCTTAGAAAATAACATTCGCCCTAAAATATATGTTTGCTGACAGTTCCGAACTCAAAGAGATAATCAAACCATACTCCAAAAGTATAGCAAACTAGTTCAATTTGGATTGATTAAAAGTTACACATAACAAAACTCTGAAATCTCATGTTAAATTTCACTAATTCATACAATAATTTATTACATATAAGTAGTAGCTGATATAATGGATGATTATCCCAATTTTGCTACTATGCCCAAAAAATAAGGTGACATTGCATTTATTTTGAAAATTCTTTATTTATTCTTCCAAATCAATTTCATTTGTCTTTCCACAATTCCGACCTTTTTAGGCGGATAACGTTCAAATAATATTCCTTATTGACTGCTTGACCGGTTGGAAGGAATTCATAACGCACAACACCACGATAATCGAAGAAAACAGTCAACATGACCTTGATTTTTGAGCGACTTTGGCGCGAGTTTTTTGGTCTCGGCTCTCTTTTGGCACGATATTCGCTCGATTGATCGGTTTTTTCGAGGTCGTAAGCATAGATCCAAGACTCATCGCCAGTTATAATGCATTTCATGACACCCTGGTAATCGGAAAGCATCGTTTCACACACTTCAACGCGACGCCTTTTTGCCAAAAAATTCAATGTTTTCGGTACCAGTCAAGATTTGACGCGCTTGAAGCCCAAAAGATCCTTCAAAATGGTATTGGCTGAGCCTTTCGATATGCCAACTTCATCAGCAAGGTCTCTAAATGTTAATCGACGGTTTTTCAACACCAAGTCATTAATTTGTTGAACGTGAGCTTCGTCGGTTGAGGTTGATGGTCACCCTAGACGCTTTTCGTCTTCGACACGTTCACGGACGGCTTGGAACTCACTATACCACTTGTAAACATTTTTTTTAGACATAGCCTCATCACCAAAGGCTTTCTGCACCATCCTCAACGTATCCGAAGAAGAAAATTGATTCCGTAAACAAAATTTAATGCAAATTCTTTGCTCAGCAAATTTCGACATCGCAAAAGCGAAAAACTCACTTTTAGCAGCTCACAAAACGACACGTATCTCAAAAACTAATGAATATTTTGTCATGCAAGTTGACATAAATGTGACTGACAGTACTACCAACCTAAAAAATAAAATAAAATAATTCTCCAAATCCTTCGACGCGTCCAGTTTTAATTCAAATGTCACCTTTTTTGGGCACAGTAGTATGATGCACTAAAAGTTTTAATTTCTTGAAAACGACAAATTTGGTGAAAAAATTTTTTCAAGAACAGCTTTAGAGCTTAATCGTAACCACATGGTAGCTTAGTTTTTACGGTAGATTCCAATTTTTAGAATGTCTAGGCGTCAGAATCTATATATTTCACTAGGCATGACTCTGATACTGTCAATCTAACGATTACATTAATCAAACACTTCTGCTCCAATAATTTAGCAAGCTTATTAGGTAATTTTTTCCCGTACCGAAACACTACATATGTTTGTATGTATGTATGTATTACATAGCCATTGACGATAGTTAATGCTCCATTAAACCTATTTGATCCATTAAAAATTCAACCAAATTGCAAGCTTTTGAAGCAGAAGCTAGCGCTTGTACTATTAGCCCCCGCAGTACCTCATAACCTTTGAAATGGGGGCTCACCACACACATACAGAAGAAGATGCTTGATAAAGACTGAGAAATTTCAAGGACCCCTTCAATTTTATATATTTTCGGAGGCTTTCTATGAACATTTAGACTGCCGAACCACTGTAGCATCTTTAAAGTAAACGACAGTTTTCAAGGTAGCTGCAGATTTTCTACTCAGAAGTGTGGGTTCTTTTGGAAATATATGCATCTATACCGTTTGCAGAGCTGCTACTTTGAGGACACTGTCAGGGAGCCATACCTAGCAGTTTTGGGTATCATAGCAAACAGGCATCTCTAGCTGTCCCAGTGGAATTATTCATGGCCTCCAAAGAATATTTGCCTATTTAAACATAAGTCTCGAAACACCCCCTCATCATATCATCACGCATACTGTCATTGTTAAAACTTATAAGAATTCATAAGAGATATTTACATATATCGCGTCACCTAGTCAAAAATTTATTTTTCAATTGCCTACTTTAACCGAAATTCTCTCTTCTGCCAAGAATGATTCTCCGCTATCAATACTGTTATTATCCGTCTTCGATTCGCCATTACTCTCCACACTAAAATTGAACACTCTTCTCTTTCTCTCTTTTCAAAAGTGTTACATGTGAAAACAACAACAAATATGTTGAGTTTAATGTGATAAAACGGAGTATATACCATTCAAGAGGTGTAACCCAAGATTTTCTTTGCTATTGTAAATAGCTGAATTGTAAAATACTGCGAAAAATGAGGCTTCAATTTTTTGTTGCTTTTATGTAGCTAAGTCACCTGGTATAGTTTGTTCTATTCGCTACTCTCTATTATTATCGATAAATGTTATAGTTCTCCAGCTAACAAAATCAGGCACAACTTGGCAGTTATAACTGTCACAAGTTAAAAGTGTCAGTGGAGGCAAGTGGTGAGGAATTAGCAGTTCTGAACACGTCACAGAAAGATCTGTTTATTCAGTAATTTTTACAATTTCATTATGAAAGGATATAAATATCATATACACAAAAAACAGGTTTTATAAACTATTAAATTTTTTTATCAAAAAAAATCGTTCTCTAATAGCAACTTTTGTGCGATTTTGCCTTTTTATGGTCGTTATAATCGTCCAGCTGTTGCTGTTGTTGACTCGGCTATAATCGCGTAAGCGGTGTCTACGCCAGTAAAAAAGAAGATAATCGTCCAGCTGTGCTCGCTATTCCTTCAATTGTTAAAAATTTTGAGTGCAAGTTTACTTTACATAATATTTAAGTGCCAATTATACAAAGACCGTTAGAAGTAATAATAATATTGCTGCTGTCTAGGCAACTGTTGCTGAAGACCGCAATTTGTCGATTCCAAGTCGTTCTCAAGAATTGCACTGTATCGTACCACAACCTGACGGATTTTGAAAAAGGATTCGGACTTGCAACTGTATAAAATAGTTCTCACTTAAGAACGAAAGTCTTTGGATCACCGTAAACCTCACGAATTTACTGATTTTGCTTTGGAACTACTTGAAAGCGATAACGATGTTTTTAAGAAAATTTTCTTCTCTGATGAGGCTCACTTTTATCCGAATGGTGCAGTAAATAAACAAAACTGTCATTTTTAGTGCAAAGAAAATCCACAAATTATTTATGAATAACCACCTGGCTTTTTGTTCTGGTGGAATCTATTACTACTGATGATAACCAACTTATTATGGCCGCAATTAGGAAAAGCTGATATTTACAACATCTGATTTCAATAAGACAGGGCTACGTGCAGCAACCAAATTATTGCGAGAAAAGTTGGGAGAGTATTTCAAGAAATTGTGACATAGAATGGCTTCCATTTGTGATTAGCACCATTAGACTAACTCTTGTGGGGATATTTGAAGCCATTGGTCTATAGCAATAAACCAGACCTTCCTCAAACTTTAGAAGTCAATATCAAAAGTGCTATTCAGGTTTAACGACTTAACTTAGTAAAAAAAGTACTTGAAACTAGAATTCATGGAATTCGTGGAGGCCATTTAAATGTTGTTATATTCACAACTTAAATGAATCGATTGTACTTCCAAATAAAAAACATTTATTTATAAGAAATCTTATCGCTCTTATTGAAAAATCCGGTGTATTCGATTTAGTAAAGATGTTTCAAAAATAGCATTCAGAAGTATTGTTGTAGGGTTACAAGCAAAATTATTAACGCCTATTCGTTTACATTTTTCATATCTAGAAAAATCTATTCACATTCACACAAACGCTTCACAATTTTGTATGCAACAAGCTCATTCACGCCTTTTTCTTTAAAAATTCTTCGTGTACTTCGTTTTATTTCACGGGCTCAAATCGCCATCAGGGGCATGACAAATGCTAACAGTCAAAAGATTATCGCCTTATCATATTTTTACAACACCTCAGGCGCTCGACGTTGCCACCCTTCACTTGCTGTATAACCACACAAACACATAGCTACTCAATTGTAAGTACACATGTGTTGCATGCAACGTTGCATGACAATGCAGTATTCGCCGCCACGGAGAATATCAACGAAATAGAAGCGCATGAGTTGCGGGCATAAAAAACTCCGACTGTCAGTCAACAGTCAGGCCACACTTGTTGGTAGTGCTGAGAAATTACCAACATTCAAGTTATGGTTGTTATGAGAAAATAAACGCATAAACTTGGAGGTGCTGAACGAATAGTAAGTAGGTGGGAGGTGTGAAATTTACGAGTTGAACGTCTCGAAAAGGCAGGCAACAGATGGATGTAAGAGTAATATGCAAAAGAACAGCAACGAAAAAAACTATATGATAACCAGCAGCAAAATGAAAGTCAGAATGCTTCTTAATGATGGAACAGTATCAACAATTTTGATGCACTGAAACGAAACTGAGCTTTCTACAAATGTAAATTTAGTTGCAATTTTTAGCATTATAGCATTTAGCATTTAGAATTATATTTTTACATGAAGGAGGACTTTCCTCTTCCAAAATATGCGATCTTATTGCTGAGCAAAGTTTTCTTGTGAAAACCGGTGTAGGTGACCATCTCGTTTTTGGCCCATTAGCCAAACGGGCGACGCGCTGGCATCAAACTGGGTGAATAGAAGTGACTTAGTCGGCCAACCAAATAAGATTGAAGTGGTTTTATATACTATGAGATATAAGATCCGAAACGTGCCTCTCCCCTCTTTCAGGGTTCCTGTCTTCATCCTGTTGGCAAGATGAAATACTTAGGGCTTATCTTTGATAGAAATTTTTCATGGAGGCTAATATTGAGGAGAAGAGTTAGGAAGACATCGGTTGCCTTATATTGAAGTAGAAGAGCTATAGGAAAAGGGGACTCTCACAAAAGATGCTGTTCTAATTTTACGAAACCGTAGTCAAGAGCGGCCATACTAGCCTTGAACTCATTCACGGTGCGTTCAGGGTCGGTCGAAGAGTGTCTGGCATCACTGTCTCTGGCGGCGAGAGCTTTCACTATAAGACTTGTATGGGTACCGCGCCACAGCGGAATGGCAGTTAACTAAAAAGCTAATGAACTGGCAAGGAAAGGCACCCTAGAACCGCTATCGTTAGAATGGGGACGGGTCAGTGGTTCTACAACCTCTTGTGCTCTACTACTGGATAGCTGGGCTTTGCGGCTTATTGGTTAACGCTGGGCTAGCATTGGTACATGCGCGGTCGCAAAAGCCTTTTGGCCCAATATAGATCGCAGGAGATCTAGTGATCTGTTTGCTCTGAGTAAGGCCAGTCTCTTATTAGTAATGGGGCTCTTGACGGGTCACTGCCCTATTGGCATACATGTTGTAAGACTGGGAATTCTGCCGGACGCCGCATGCAGAAGCTGCTTGAAAGAAGATGCGGTAGAAACTAGCCAGCACTTCCTTCTTGACTGTCTTGCTTTTGGGAGATCAAGACTTAGACAGCTGGGGGCACATTCCTTCCGTCAACCCACCGAACTGGCGAGCGTAGATTTTAAGCGCCGTTGCAAATTTGTGTTGGCTGCTAAGCGTTTTGCCGATCTCTAAGTTCGAACACGGGAACTCTTCTTTCAATGGCTTCACAAAGGACTGCTTCTAGTCCACATGCGATCTCTGATCAGCCATCTAACCTAACCTAGTCAAGCCATGATGGAAGGTGTTCGAAAATACGTCACTTGCTAAAAGGCTTGAGCATGAGCTAATTGGTACCTCCGATGCATTACACCAACAATAGCATTGTTGATAGTTGTATTGGCTGCCAGTAGTTGCATGACTGCGAAGTATATTCTAAAACTCAGGAAAGCTGGACACTTGATGTGGTCTGAACAAGGACTCGCTGAAATTCACTCCTTCTTCAATTGCATGCCTGAAAACTTAGGTCACAGTGTCGCAGGGGCTACTCGTGGCTTCTGAAGTTGGATATGTGATTAGAGAGAAATCTCTGGAGTAAAGACGTAGTGAGCTTTTTTACGATTGAATTGAGGCTAGAAGAGATGGTTGGAGGGAAGTGTTCTTCCATAAATCTTAGCTTTAGGATACCGGATCACTGTAGTATTTCAGACAGAAGTAAGCATTCACTTCAACATTGATACCTGCGCTGAGCTAGCTAGAAGACAGAGACGAAATTAACATTAGCCGTTACAACAAATTTGTGACGGGCTCAAAGCACTTTGGCGATTTGTAAGGATGTTATGTTTCAGTATATAGAAGTTTTTAGGTACAACAATGAGTTGGCGTTCTCATCTGACCAAGTGAGATCCCTGTTATGATCGAATTCTTAAGCTAAGTACTGGGGTTGAGGAATATATAGGCTGAAGTAAATACGTTCCTACCCGTTCAAAACAGTACACTTTAAAGACAAGCCCACTAAAAATTCTAAAATAGTTTTCATTAAAATAAAAATTCCGCGAGTGTTTACAGTAATCAACTGAGGTGTTCTTTAAATAATTTACATACATGGAATATTCCTTTTTGGAACCGAATATTTCATTTTAAGTAAGATAAACTCCTTTTATGGGATGTACATTTTAGCTTCTTCTACGTTTGAAAGTTTCTTTATATTTATTTTATACCTGTTATTATAAAATGTAATCTAATCAAAAATGTTAATTTCTAAAATCACTTTTTACTCCTTAAACAGGTGGATCTACGGCATTTGAAGCAAACAGCGGATTCGGATAACATCGAAGTGGGCATCGATCTGCAAGACTACTACATCTCTGTAGAGTGGGATATAATGCGTGTGCCGGCCGTGCGTAATGAGAAATTCTATAGTTGTTGTGAAGAGCCCTATTTGGATATCGTTTTCAATCTGACGTTGCGTCGCAAAACACTCTTCTACACTGTCAATCTAATCATACCATGTGTGGGTATCTCATTCCTATCGGTGTTGGTCTTCTATTTGCCCAGCGATTCCGGCGAGAAGATCTCACTTTGTATCAGCATTTTGCTATCGTTGACTGTGTTTTTTCTCCTGCTCGCCGAAATTATACCGCCAACATCGCTGACGGTGCCGTTACTGGGCAAATATTTGCTCTTCACTATGATGTTGGTGACGCTGTCGGTTGTGGTCACCATTGCGGTGCTTAATGTTAACTTTAGGTATGTAGCTAAAAATTAGCAGCTTAGCAAAAATACATTTTAAAATCAAATATTCTCTTCTGCTTCACTCTCCTCATTTTTATAGATCGCCTGTGACGCATAAAATGGCGCCATGGGTACAGCGTTTATTTATACAAATTTTACCCAAACTCCTTTGCATCGAACGACCGAAAAAAGACGAAGCCAACGAGGACGATCAACCGCCCGAAGTGCTAACCGATGTGTTCCATTTGCCACCGGATGTGGATAAATTCGTGAATTACGATTCGAAGCGATTTAGTGGCGATTATGGTATACCAGGTAAGTTCTTGTGAATGCACATCTTGAGTATATTAATTCCCATTCAAGTGAAAGTCTGCAAAAAATTATCCTTTTTAATCATTTAAGATTAGTAACTGCAAAGCTTACTTTAAAGTATATGTAAATGAATTGTTCAGGAAAAGACTTAAAATCTCTAGCCGGAGAAACTTTTTAAACAAGTATATACTTCACTGATTACCGAAAACAGTACTGAAGATCATGTAGACGGTAGTTGCCGTAGACCGGCAAGAGCTCGTCGTGTTGGAGTGGGGTGTTCAGGTGCACTACTAAAAATCAAGGAGACCCCGCCATGTGGGGTTCCGTCTCCTTTAGTCTATATTCCTGTAGTAAATGACCTATTGAAAGAACTTGAGAGATGAAGCTGAGAGATGAAGATGGTATATGATATTGCTCTCATGGCTAACAGAAAACTCTTAGAGACCGTTAAAGAGTTAATACCTCAAGGTGGTATCTAGCTGGGCGAAAAGAAGCGGGCATATAAATCTGAACTGGTATTATTTATGTACATATGCACTCCTTCCCTCATTGAGGGCTTTCGACTTTACTTTCATTGAAAAGGTGAATTATGTGGACCTAATTCTTGAAAATAAGCTATGATGGGAGTCCAATATTTAGGATTGGGTGAGAAAGGCTTTGTTTGCCTTATATTGTGCTACAGGAGCTATTGAGAAGCAGTACCGGATTAAGGCAATACCGTGGTTAAGCCAATACTGTTCTATGATGTACTATATTTGCCTGGTGAAGGGCGCTCGTTAAAGCCACACTCGCTAAGCAGCTGGAACGAGTTGAACGTGCGACTGCAAAGCGGAATCGGTTAAGTCTATCAAAGTCGATAAAGAAAGGTATCCTTATTCAAATTCCAACAGAATGGACACAGGCAGGAGTTCCTCTGTTATACCGTACATTCGAGCGCTGGCTCTATGGACCTAACACGATAACAACAGGAGTTGGTCAGCAACCGGCATTTGCGTGGTTGTGAAAGCCTAGTGACCCAGAAAACGCCACAATGATAGGTGTCCTAATTGGATACAGTCTCATTGGCACACACGCGGTGTGGCTGAAGATTTCTCCTCCATCTTCGCTTCGCCAGGCCACGTCCAGGCGCCTTTAACTGTCCAAGTGGAATTATTTGCGACCTCATGAAAAATCAGCCTGTTTACATAACCTTATCCTAATTTTATCATTCTAATATTGCTTGTTATTCTACCTTCTTCTGTCTCTACTTCGTGCTTTGTTTGCTTACTACATATTTTAGACCAGTTTTATTAAGAATGGACAGAACAGAACAGACAGAAGAATTTTTTCTTATCGATTTAAAAACATAAGATTTGAAAGAGAATATAAATGTTTCTGGAAAGCAAAAAGAGTGAACGAAGTTCCAATTCAAACGAAACTTAAAATGTATTTGGGAAGAAAGCATGTCTCCGCCAAAGATAGGTTCTGCATGCCAGCCTGATGAACTGGTTAAGTTTGTTCAATTTGATGCTTTCTAAGTCTTGACAGCTGATATTTAAAACAGTCAGTTTATTGCAATTATACCAATTGTTTGTGCGATTCACTCTCCCTCCAAAATTTTGGTATAAAGTTGACAGCTGCAAAAAATCATATAAGAAAATCTCGGAATCTATTGCTAGCACTTACAATTGCTAACATAATCTTGCAAATCTGAACATAAATCCTGAAATATATATACACACTTCGTTCTAGCTTCCAAAATACTAAACGCAATCGACTCGTTCCTCACTTCATTTTCTTTTCAAACATTTAATGTTTCGATGTAATTGAAACTTTTTATTGCAAACATGTTCAACACTTTTTCGACTTCACTGGTCAATGCCTTCATTCACACGCACATACGAGTATGCACATATTGTATGTATATTAGGGTTATTCAAAAAAGTTGGATGCTTCATACTCTTCATACTCATATGAGTTGAGAAACACCTTTTAGAAACGCTCTGCAGGTATGAGCAAAGGGTTTTTCATGAACTTAACCATGTAAAACACATTGCAGGTTAGAATTTTAACATTTTGATGACATTGTTGTTTGAATCTCGTAAACGCTTAATTTATCCAAAATACTTGAAACAACTGTCATGGAACAGAAAATTCTTGCTAGGCTATGAACTTTCCAATGTAAAATGATCGTTATTCATTATGTTATAAATTCATAAAAAAACTTAAAAGAGTCAAACTTCAACGGTTAATAAAGAGTGATCCATTTCGAGGTTCACTACTTTTTTGAAGAAAACACACAGAAATTTTAAATTTAATGGGGAATGTTTACTACGAGTACTATTCGAAAGAACATTCTTTGGCATTGTTTTTTGAAGATGATCTCTTTCAAATGTTGGTCGCGGCTACGTCCCAGTTGGTCTATACGTTGAGTCCAATTTTCGATGACTCGTTCGATCATTTCTGAAGCGGGATTTATCGCATAGACTTTATACTTTACATATCCCCACAGAAAAGTTCTAATTGTGTAATATTACAAGGTTATCTGTTCAGCGAAGTGTTCTCTCAAAATCCTTTGATTGTTGCGATGGGAAGTGTGGGAAGTGGTGCTGTTTTCTTGTAACTAAATATCGCCGAGATCGCGAGCTTCAATTTCAGGCATCAAATAGTCGCATCGGCGCGTTATTGGTCCCCATTGAGGGTGACGTTCTCACCGGTATCAGTTTTGAAAAAATATGTGTTGTTTTTTCCGGAAGAATTGGCAGTTGTTGAATCTCTTTAGGTTGCTCTTCGTCCCAAATACGGCAACTTTGCTTATTTACAAACCCATTAAGCCAGAAATGATCCTCATCGCTGAACAGAATTTGGCTCGAAAACGTCGGATCATCTTGGAATATTTCAAGAGCACATAGAGCGAAACTAGAGATTCTACAAACGGCTCCAATCGACTCTTTATGGTCTTCACTCTCAGCCACGGCTGCTATATTTTCTTCACTGCGTGCTGAACGTGGTCTATTCAGTCAAATATTATACAATAATGAAAGCTGGGTCTCAAGATGGGTGATGGTGTTGCGAATGGTACGCTTAGTAGGCCGAGCAAAGCGCACAAAACACATTCTTTGCAGAAAGGGAATTTTGTTAACAAGGTTGAACGATTTGTGGACGTTATTCAGGCGTCAGTCTTTCCTTGATCAAATGACAAACAATACTGAACAAAAGAAGTGTCTGTGAAACAAAAATAAACAAAAATCGATTTTTTGACCCACCCTAATTAATATGCATTTAGTCGAATTATCAAGCGAGCGCACATGGTTCATTGCACTCCAAGTGAAGCCAAACACTTTTCGATAACTTTATACAACTCCGTCGGCTTCCTTACTGCAGAACTTTAGCCACTGCCTTATACTTAGCCACTTGCTGTCTGATGTCTTTGCAAGGCTTTTGTTACTACACCAATTTTTCACTTATTACGATATACTGCTTCACTTTTAATATCCCCTTTGCTGTAAGTTTGCTTCATAAATTTGCTCGACAATCATTTTTCATGTTGCAATGCACTTAGGCTACTTCTCTTACGACACGCACGCACGAGAATCCTGCCAAGCAACCGAAGCTTGCACAACCGCTACTCCGCACTTCCTCCTCCAAAACCGTTGTTAAAGGCCTTAGACTGCTTTATATCGCGTATGTCTTAAGGAACTATTTAACAAACGGCATTTCTGTGCTGCTGCTCATTCGGCGGTTACTCGGCACTGGGGTGTATCCAGCTGTAGTAACGTTCTTTGTCATAGTTTCCGTTGCATTTTTCGCTGCGATTGCCGACTCGCAAAAAAACTTTAACAACTATTGTCGCTGCCGCCTACATCATCGCCCGTCGCCGCTTTACCGCCTGCCACCATTGTGGCTGCCACAAACTTTTGTCACTTTTCATTGCTGACAGCCGCGTGTTGGGCTCAACCTCCTCAGCGCTTGTACAGCGGCGCGCATCGGCTGTGTAAGATTTCCAGCTCTAATTCCACTTTTCACATTTTATTACTTTTCTTCATTTCAACTGTCGCTCTTTCGGTCTTTCTATCTCGCGCTGTGTGTGTTTTCTTATTTCAACTCATTTCATTTGACTTAGTTTTGTTGTCGCATGTTTTATTACTTTATTTCTTTACAGATTTTAATCTGGCGTAAATTTATGAAAGTTGCCCGCGCTCAGCGCCTGCCCCGCTCACGGCCACCGTCGCTCGCTGCACTCCATCAGCTGCGTCGGAATTTAAATTAAGCGCGAGTTTACATGCCGCATTCACTTAGCGCAATCGCTTTGTTGCCTTTGTTGTTATTTTCGTGAAACTATTTAACTTTTTTATGGTTTATTTGCATTTTGTAGCACAAGTTTCAGTTGCCAAATGTTTTCGGTTACATAGTTTACAGCGATTTTTATCTATTAATGCGCGTTGTCAAATTAATTGTGCGTCATTAAAAGTTTTCCGCTGGCGAAAATATTCGAGCTTTTTTCTATCTCGGTAATACTCACGAAACTATGCGTTATCTTTGTGATTTTCCACTACAGCTGGTATGCAAATTAAGCAAGATTTCTTTGTGGGTAATGAATAAAGTTACAGGAGCTCTTGTTAATATGATAAATTAGAGTTTGGGGATTTATTCGGCTTTCCTTCATAACGAAACTAAAAACACATTTGAGAATGCATTCTCAAAACTTAAATAACAAGATATTTTTGCGATTAAAAGAATTTCAGGAATCAATTTAATACATATAGCTAAACTATAGGAAACCCAAAAGGAAATAACATAACCTAAGTTTTTACAAAAGGCTTAAAATGCGGCGAAACCTTCTCTACCTGCTTCTTACATAAGGGGGATCGTTATAACAACCTAATAAGTTCATACAAATAAGAGCGATAGGTGCGCTATGGTGGCTGATCCAAAAGTAGGACTTGACTTCCATAAATGATCCCTCATGACGTCATAAAGATAAGATTCCTGTAGTTCGAACTTATAAGTCAGCAAAGCGCCTTGTGCCCAATAAAAATTAGCTCAGCTATTCGCACCAGTTCCACTGAACTTCGGAAAGTGTGAACTCCCAAGTGTTCAAACCTCGATTTCGCAAACGGGAGACAATCAAGATGGAACTTCTGAGATGATTTAACCTTGTCTACTTCCATACAGCTTCTGCAGCTGGAGTCGGATAAGATTATCAACCTTACAATATGGATGCTGAAAGGGCAACGGACTATTATAACCTCCGTAACTAGGGAGAAACTAGCCTTACTGAGTGCAAAAAGCACACTGGGTCACTTAGGATCGTTCTTGGACCAAAAAGGAACTTACGAATGCATTTGAACCGATGGTTGCCCAGCGCTGGTCAAATTCACGCTTATCCCAGCTGGTAGTAAAACATTCGAGTCGAGGGGAGCAGGCAGCGACTCGTTTTCATTCTACTGATAGCGAGATATATTTGTAGGGTACTCGTATGCTTCCTTACCTCGTCAGCTCAAACGATTTACAGCGGCCTGCGGTTCCGCTGTGGCCTGGCACACATACTAGTTTTAACACAAAGTGACTCGCTGCTGTTGATAAGGTGCCTCCTTGCAAGTGTGGTCTTTTCTAGGGCCTTCCACCACACAAAGACTCCAAAGAACATAACGGTGTCGCAGACCAAGGACTACTCACCTTTTATCAATATCTCCTCTGCAGCAGTATAAAGAAATCTCAACGCTTTCTTTGCAAACTCTTCGACGTTAGGATTGCATGAAAGCTTCCTGTCAGTGTATCTGCATGATGCTTCTCATTTGCGGCAGTGGTGCTGTCGGGATTATGTATTTCCTAGTAAATAAAATATCTCATCGACGCTGAGAAAAAAGAGGTAGAGAAAGCGAAGATAAATTCTAAGAAATCTTTTTCTAATGATATCGAGAATATGGTGGAAGCATATTGGCTTGGAAAAATATTAAATTGTCAAATATCTCCCTTCCACCTTTTTGTCTTTTGAATTTCGAGACTAAGAAGGAGCTAGACCACAACTGGACGGTACACACTGGCGGGTTTCAAGCAGTACTGAAAACCAAACGGTTGAGAATACACAAGACAGTAGAGCACAGATAGCCTGCAGAATAGTGTCATATAGTCCAGAAATAGTGTCAAAAAGCTATATATATTGGCAATAAGAAATTTCACGACCTTCAAATCTCCGGGCCTGACCTTTTATTTCCGGCTTACGATATATTTCCTTGTTTTGGAGGAAAGTTAAAGTAATATATAAAACAAACCAATCAGTCTTGCTATAAAGTACAAATCCTAAAAGAATTACAAATTAATCGCAGAAAAACTGCAGAGATTGAAAAATGGAGAGCCATTCTATGATGTAATCCTATAGAATTAAACAAAAATTGCATACCCAGCTTTTTCTTCCCTTCGAGAAAAAGTGAGAAAAGAGCGTGTTGGACAAAGAGAGGATAAGCATCTATGCGGAAGGATACAAACTAAATAATCGAGTGGGAGGTGGTGCCTTTTCAGAAAATTAGTTATCAAATGCGCCCTCAGTCTATCAGACTACTACAATGTCTTCAAAGCGGAGTTCACAGTAATTAAATAGAGCCTGCTTGTTCTGGCAAGTTTGCTCGTAACAAGGAATATTCTTATAAAAAGTATACAGAAAATCAAGAGGCTTTGAAATCACTGAATTCGTGTAGGGTTTCGCCACAACGCTTTCGATGAAAACAAAGTCACAGTCATTTGCTTACACTGCACCCACACAATGTAGCCAGAGAGGACGCTGACAATTTTATTTAATTTAAAATTTTAAACGCTTAGTCCTCCGTTAGCCATACACATCGACGATCATCAGATCCCAATAGATTAAATTTTCACACATCGATAAGTATAGTAATTTCAACATTTAATAAAAATTGCTTTCAAAATTCTTATATCCTTAAAAAAAACTCACTAAAATTTTTAAACATTAAAATAGACAGAAGTCTGCAATCAAATGTACTCTAGGTGAGTACTAAATTGATTCAGTGAACTGAGCTGTTTCAAAAAACTGTATTCTGGATTGAAATGTTTAGTAAATGTGGTAATTTAACTAACGTAAATATACGATTCTGGAGGATGGAGTCATGTGTAGAAATTCACCCAAGTGAGGAAAGTTCTCTGATCGCCATTCACTTGGGAGTGGCCAGAAACGATTCTTTTACATAAGACTTAAGCAGCTCAAGACTTCCGGTCTTTAACCAAGTATCTCTGGGTAGCCTAAGAAAATACGTTTGAAGGCGAGCTAAAGTGAGAAGGTGAAACATCTCCTCTGCAGGGTTGTGCGCTGGGTTTGGTACCCACCAGAGAGCTGCAACGGGTATATCATTTTCGTGCACACTCGAATGTCCATTCTGATTTTGTTTGATCAAACTTTTCAGTATGAATACATGTATTGATCGCTAGGAGATATGTTCAAAACGAACGAGCCTTTCGCGACACTCGAACCACAAGCATATCTGTTTGTTTTAATAGAGTGCCGAGTTGACACTCGTTTGTGAACGAGCTGAAACTCTAACCCGATCGTATTGAATGTGATCGAGTTACACACGAGTGTGCACAAAATTTGACAATATGTATGTGTGTAATAGGCAGTCATGCTATTATTGCGTAGTGATTGTCAACGGTTAGTGGTTTTGTTTGTTTTGTTTACTTTTTATAATTCATAATGACAACAATAGAAAATTCGATTTGTGAGAACATTTCCAATGGCACCTACACCTTGCCTGGTAGGCGCAAAGGCCGAAGTTTCGTCTGGAACGTTCTGTCGGAAATATTAAAGCCAGATGAAACTGTAGTAGAAGGTTTCGTGTACTGTCGCTCTTGTTTAAAAGTGTTAAAATATTGCAAAGGTCAGACATCTAATCTGGTTCGTCACCCATGCTGTAAGAAAATAAAAGAGGGTCAACAGTTAAAAACTGTCACAGCGTCAGATAAAAACGAGGCCATTGAAAGATGTACATCGTGGATTATTGAAGACTGCCGGCCATTTTCGGCAGTGCAAGGTTCTGGCTTCTCGAAACTGGTAAAATTCTTTATTAAGATCGGTGCAAATTATGGCGAGAACGTTGATGTAGAAAATTTGCTACCTAACGCAACAACAATTTCCCGCAAAGTCCAAAAGTACGCAAGTGAAAAAAAAAACGAACTTAAAGATGAAGTAAATAGCATTGTGACCAGCGGTGGAGCTTCAGCTACAATCGACATGTGGACGGACAACTACGTAAAGCGGAACTTCTTAGGCGTCACCTTCCACTACCAAAAAGACCTAAAATTTTATGATATGGTGCTGGGTATGAAGTCCATGGATTTTCAGAGATCTACGGGTGATTATATCTTTAAGAAGCTTGATGATTTGTTTAAGGAATATGGAGTTCAGAATATGGACACAGTTAAATTTACTACTGACAGGGGAAGTAATATGTTAAAAGCATTGCAAAAAAATATACGCATAAACTGCAGCAGCCATCTATTTTCCAATGTTTTGGATAAGTCGTTCGCGGACACAAAAGAGCTGACAGATGTCTTAGAGTCTTGCAAAAAAATTGTAAAATATTTTAAAAAAGCAAATTTGCAGCATTTACTACCCACTTCATTGAAAGCCCAATGTCCAACTCGGTGGAATTCCCACTACGGAATGATTAAATCCATAATTGACAATTGGTTTGAAATTAACAACGTTCTAATTGATAACGGAGAAAGCCAACGATTGCTACACGTTAATATACCGATTTTAAAAGTCTTGTTTGAATTGTGCAAGGATTTTGAAACTGTGTTCAAGAAATTACAACTTTGTAGTTCTCCATCGCTATGTTATGTTTTTCCATCTATTTTAAAAATAAAAAATATTTGCGAACCGAATAGTGATGACATTGCTGCAATATCGATGTTAAAAGCGAATATTAAACAAAAAATTGAGGAAGTATGGGTCGCCAATTTAAGTATATGGCATAAAGCTGCATGCTTTTTGTACCCGCCTGCTATAAACATGCAGCCAGATGACTTACATTGTATAAAGAATTTTTGCATTTCTCAAATTAAATATAATACACCAACTTCTACACAATCATCGTCTGTGTTATTGACGGAAAACGACTCCGTAAGCCCAACCACTCCCGTTTCTGCCTCGACATCATGTTTTTCTTTTAATGAAAGTGACTTAGAACAAAGTCATTCAAGTTTCCCAGCTACGAATTCCAATAAAAGCAATGATGCATTCTTTTTCTCAAATTTGCTTAAGCCATCTGTCTCAAATACCACAGAAAACCCTGAAGACGAAGTAGAAAGATATAGCAAGGAAGTAGTTGAGATGACTGAAGCTTTCAATTTGATGGAGTGGTG
The DNA here is from genome assembly GCA_027475135.1 of Bactrocera correcta. Taxonomy (NCBI): domain Eukaryota; kingdom Metazoa; phylum Arthropoda; class Insecta; order Diptera; family Tephritidae; genus Bactrocera; species Bactrocera correcta. The sequence continues at coordinate 45,644,266 of CM050323.1, forward strand.
GCAAATAAATCAGAAGAAATACCCTCATTTATCAAAACTTGCATGTCAGATTCATTCAATGCCAGCTAGCAGTGCAGCGGCCGAGAGATCTTTTTCTTTAGCTGGCAACATAATATCAGAAAAAAGAAATCGACTGGGACCCGGATCGGTAGACAGCTTGTTGTTCTTAAATTCGTACTATAAAAACTATACTGATTAAAAATTATAAAACTTAACACGATCTCATATGTTTTTTAACTAATAATATAATGTATTTCTATTATTTATTATTTTTTTCTTGAAATTTATGTTTTAAAAAAATCAAAATATTTAAGAAATATTTAAGTGCAATGAAATGTTTGTTTTTTATTTATAATGTGTTAATTAATAAATGAAATAAGTTTTGAGTGAATTCTATTCTTTAATTGAATTATTTTTATTTAATATGTAATATGTACATACATACATACGTCTAATTCAACAAACGAAGCTAAGACAGAACGCGACATCCCGACGTCAACAAACATACATATGTGTGTACGTATGTTTATCTATTATTCTTTGGTCTTCGAGTGCCACTCGAGTGTGTTGATCACAATCAACACGTGCACGACACACCCGAAAATATAATATACACAAAATCCGAGTTTATTGCTTGAACCCGAAGCTGCTGTCTGTTGGACACTCGCTTGTGATCGAGACAGTATGATCAAACAGACTCGAACACACAGAAAGCAGCTGCCGGGTGTGCCACTCGATCGAACCCATTGCTGCCGAGTGTGGCGCTCGCTCGTGCTCGATTTTTAATGAGGTGATCGAACAGGTTCGAACACACCCAATGCAGCTCTCTGGTACCCACCACGTAAAATATCATACCAATGAAAAGGAACAACAAACCTCGGATGAGTGACCCCCCTTTTAATGACGACCATGGCAAACGAAATAAGGACTACGAATTGAGGGCCTGCACCTGGTATGTCCGGTCCCTTAATCGGGAAGGTGCCGCTGCCCAACTGGTTGATGTCCTCGTGAAAATAAAGGCTGACATCACCGCCGTCCAAGAAGAGGAAGACCTCCACTCCGTTGGAAGGACCAACTGGAGAAGGACCTGCCTTCGCTTGGAATATCCAATTAGTGCCACGTAGCGAAAAGAAGAAACGACTGGCGCGCTATTGTCAACTCGGCTATAATCGCGTAAGCGGTGTCTACGCCGGTAAAGAAGAAGAAGAAGTATACCAAAAATAAATAAACTCATAGTAATGAGATCTTAAACACAATTAGATTTTCAGCAAGAACTTAAAATTGATTTATAAATTATAATTAAAATACCGCCAGAGAAATTATTCTAGAGGCATTGAATCGCATGCTTGGCTTCACAAAGTACTACATATTACAGTCTACGTGCGATCTCTCTAGATCAACCATCTAATCTAACCTCAATCGCATTAACTTGGCGACCCTTTGACTGGGCCATTTCTCGAAATCAACGAGCCACCAATTCTTTTTATTTTTTTTTTTTTTTTGAAATGTAATTACGTTTCCTAAACCATAAAAGCATTTAATTCACCCCAATGGCGGCAATTTTGACAAATGGATCTCATCTGAGTAGAAAAGCGCAACATAATAAAATGGCAAGCCTAACTGAATACATTGACAAAATTTTATACCAATCCGTAAACAAACATGGCCGCCAAGAGCTGTCAAAATTACGTCGCTCCTATTTAGCCGTACCTTGCTTACTTCTATAGAGAAGACAGCAGCATAATCTTCTTGATTAATCTTAATGAATAGCACTAAAAATCGCTAGTACAGGCATCAGCAATTATGGATAGTAACCGTATTAAATCTCTTCGGTTTCGTTAAAAATTTATCGTCATAAATTACTATTTTCAAAGAAAAATCAATAAATAAAACGGTGAAATACTACAACGCAGCTTATTCTTAAGGTTTATTGAATCTCCATATTAACATTTTAAGATCAGATCAGAAATTATTCAAACAACCCTCGGACTATAGACCTTCTTTCTTTGAAAACGGTAGACTTCATGATCATGACGGAGTTTCAACAAATAGGTTGTTAGTTGTATATTAGATACTTAAGGTAGTTGTCTGCTTACTTATGCCTATTCTCAAGACTTCTGTGGAGGGTGGTTTTTTATAGAAAAAAAGAAATGATTTATATTGAATATTTAGAGTGTTTTTATTTACATAATGGAAATATAAAATCAAAAATTATTCAAAAAATGTATTTGAAAAAATTGAATACTTTATTACTTACTCGAAGTTGGAGTTTCAAAAAAAATGCACGTGAGTGGCCCGGATGATTTTGGCTCTTGATGTTATCTGAAATCAAATATTCTTGATTGTTTTTAATCTGTGATATATAGACTTGACATTCTGGTCCCAACTACTGAAGTTAAATTTCAAGGGTAAATAACAAAATGAGAGACTTTGAAAAAAAATAAAACAGTTATCTTATTTTAGCAAAGAAAGGGTTGTAAAATAAAAAGTTAGGAGTGAAAAAATTCTCGTTAGAACCGACGAGAACTATAAGTATGAGTTCAACATGGGAAAATTTGAAAGCAATCGTTTCAGTAGAAAAATTTAGGACCCGGGCCGACCAAGAAAACAATATTTTGAAAAAACCGCGTTTAAAGTTCAATAACTCCAAGAGAGAATACTCCGAGGCGCTCTAGGAAACTCGTTATAACTCACGAAATATTTCGAATTTCTGTCTGAAATTTTCACAGTATATTTCCAAGACATTGCACTTTCAAATTTCCAAAAAAAAAAAAAAAAACAATTTTTCGAACCCAAATTACCAGACTACTACCTTAAGTATTGGCAGCCCAGCAGCAATATCGCTCTATAGATTTAAAAAAAAAAAAAAAACAAAAACACATTTCTACATTCGAACGACAAACTCATAACGGTTGTGTTCTGCAGATAGGGTGCTTTAATGTAGGGTAATCAAACAGAGAGTTGCAAGTTTCCTACCTCTAAGAGACATCAATCGACCAAACATAACTAGTATCAAGTGAAGTGATTCAAGGTTGATTTAAGGACCACTTACATAACCAAATTAGAATTGAAACACTAAAGCGTACATCAAAGTTTGAGGAATCTCATATACATATAACTATTTTTTTTTTATTTTACAACTAATGCAATTCCAATGCACGCACATTCCTCCAAAGCAAATATGTGCGTAACTTTGCATGCAACATTCCAGTGAAATTTCCGTTTTATATTTGACATGACAGAACCTTTCCCACTCTTCGTGTCCACACGCACTCGCACTGCTGCAAACAGCTCGTAAAGCATTCTCACACTTGCAGCGCAAATAAATCATAGCAAATCGCACGCAGCGCTAAAGTTTAACATTTCGAGCCACATTGCAAGGCAATGTGAGTATTTTTCCAATTTCAGCTGCTTTAGTTCATTCTGCGCCATTTTAGTTGCCATTACGCGCTGTGCCTTGCCTTAGCCTTTAATAGCAGCTAGATTGCTTTTCTTCTCCTCGTTTTGCTGTTGTTGTCTGAAATCACCGTTTTTTCGTTAGGAAATTGTAAAATTTTCAATTCACTTGGTTTTGCACAGGAACTCGTGTGCTCAACCACGCCGCACAGCAGCTCAGCATGCACATCGCGCTTCCAAGTAAGGGCTACTGCAATGCGTTTTCCATTCCGCGTTTTTTTTTTTTTTTTGGTTTTTTTTCGAAAGCTCCCACATAACGAAAGCGTTTGGCAGCATTACATTTGCTCAGACCCGTGCTTCTTCGTGCTGCGTGAGCACTTCGCCTTCGGTGCGCACCAGCGTGTTTGCTGGGAAAGTGTTTTGATTCTACTTTAATACCTCGACGGCTTCAATTTGACATAGCCGCCGCGCAGTCATGTTGCACAGCAATCTTAATACTGTAATATGCCAGCATCAGAATACTCGCGCGTCTTTCTAATTGGTTGCGTAGAGCGAAGAATGCGCATTTCGCAAAATGTGGAAGATGTAAGCGCGTTGTTTGCTTTAGACTTTGAAAGAAAGCAGAGAGTTTAGTGTGAAAAAATATTGTTATCGTTTTCCACTGAGAAGAGTAGTGAAAGATTATAGAAAAAGATGCACTAAGATTTCTAGGATAACATATCTTAGCTGTGTGTTTCAAGCTTAAAAGCTTTCTTAATGATTTTTCGGTAAACAGTATAATGCAAAAGTTGTGTTATTCGTAATCAACGACGATGACGAAAAAAAGGTTAAATGTATTTCTTAAATTTTACTATTATTTCCGCATTGTTCATTATTCTTCATATTCCTGAACTTACATACCATTCATTCTACCTAAGAAACCATAGAAACACATGATTCCGATCGTTGAGCTTATATGACATCTATGCGCTATAGTGGTACGTTATCGGAGGTTCTTACAATTAAACATAAAAGAAGAAGGTTTGTAAAATTTCAGATCGATATCTTGAAAAATTACTAGTGTGTTCATATATAACGGGTTTTTCAATAAGAGCTCCACAAATCTAAAATCTCAATTGGAATATCATTGAAATTCTATATTCTTGTTAAAATACATTCAATGCCATTACGTATGGAACTCGATTTCTTTTTCATGGCCACCACGGGCACGCCTGCAGGAATCCAGACGCTGAACCCAATTTTTGACCGTTTTCAAACACAAATTTGCCGATAATGCTGCAATTTCAAGTTCAATATTCGCACGAAGTTCATCAATCGTCGCTGGCTTGTTGGTATAGACCATAGACTTGATGCAACCCCGCAGGAAATAATCTAACGGCGTCAAATCGCACGACCGAGGCGACCAATTGACTGAGCCATTTCGTGAGATAACACGTTCTGCAAACTTTGTTTTCAATAAATCGATTGTGACATTCGCTGCGTGGCTTGTGGCGCGGTCCTGTTGGAACCATATATTGTCCTATTCCACTTCATCGAATCCGGGCCAAAAATATTCGGTTATCATTGAGTGGTAGCGATTCCCATTCACAGTACCGCGCCGGTTTTGACCATCAGGGATGATGTACGACCAAATGACGCTGCCAGCCCTAAAACCGCAATTTTTTCGGGAGGTAATGGTGACTCATGGAGTACGTTTGGGTTGCTGCCTGACCAGTAACGCATATTTGGCTTAATGACGAAACTATTCAGCCAGAAATGAGCTTCACTGCTGAAGATGATTTTTTGATGAAAATCCGGTTTATTTTCAAGTTGTTTTCAGCCCAATTGAAGAACATACGACGATACTGGTTGACAAGCTGCTTCATTTCCTGCGTCAATTAGATCTTGTAAGGATGTGGAGAGAGCTTTTCGAAAAATTCGCCACAACGAGATACAAAAACTTTTTCCACTAGACGCTCAATTCATGATCTGACAGAATGAACAGGACAGAAGACGACTATAAATTAGACGTAACGCTCTTAAAGTTGAGGTCACAGACTCCAAATTTCGGTAAATCTTAGTAATCTCGACTCACTGTTGGGGCATTCCATGATAAAATGGATTTGTTGACCTCTTCTTTAACGGGCCAGAGACCCGTCTATTTACATCTAAACAGTTCATTCTCTCTTTACTTTCATAACCCCTGGTAGAAATGCGCTCATATTCATTGTGAGATATCATTTCAAATTAGTAGATTCATTATTAGAGACTAACAAAGATTTCCAAGAGTCAATTCATGGACATGAACGCAGATTTTCCGCGAATCCGAGACGAGACAATAGATGGTGATGGCTACAAAGCTTTAAGCAGTCCATAGCTAGGATAGTGAGTAGAAACTCACCTCCAATAGGACCATATTGGAACACTTTCCCTGAAGTAATGCGAAAGTGATCCTGGGGCCCAAAAGGGAAAAATTTAAGGGTAGAAGGCGGAATGTTTTACTGTGTACACAACTCACGTAGGATGGCGATCCCTAAATGCTGCGCAAGCCTTTTAAGACCTTCTAACGGAGACCCTATAAAGTACTCTTATATATATATAAAAGATCAGTATGTCGAGCTGAGTCGATTTAGCCATGTCCGTGTGTCCGTCTGTCTGTATATATACGAACTAGTCCCTCAGTTTTTAAGATATCGTTTTTAAATTTTGCAAACGTCGTTCTCTCTTCAAGAATGTGCTCATTTGTCGGGATATAGCTGCCCTACAAACTGAACGATCGGGAAACAATTCTTGTATGGACAACTTTCACATTTGACAAGATATATTCACGAAATTTGGTATTTATTATTTTCTAAGGCAGCAATGTAGTCTCCGAAGAAATTTTTCA
>CM050323.1:45651527-45680885 GCA_027475135.1 Bactrocera correcta
GATTGGTAGCTGCAAAGCTTACTTTAAAGTATAAATCAATTGTCCAGGAAAAGACTTAAAATCTCTAGCCGCAAAAGCTTTTTACACAAATGCTTCAAAAATTACCGAAAACAACATTGAAGATCATGTAGATGGTTGCCGTAGAACGGCAAGAGCTCGTCGCGTTGGAGTGGGGCGTACGGGTGCACTACTAAAAATGAAGGAGAGCTGCCATGTGGGGTTCCGTATCCTTTAGTCTACTTATATTCCTGTAGTAAATGACCTATTGAAAAAACTTGAGATATCAGGCTGTCGAGTGGTTAGTGGATGTTCTATCATGGCTAACAGAAAACTCTTAGTGACCGTTAAAGAGTTGATACCTTAAGGTGGTACCTAGCTGGGCGAAAAGAAGCGGGCATATAAAACTGAAATGGCACTGGCAGGAGTTCCTCTGTTATACCGTACATTCGAGCGCTGGCTCTATGGGACTAACGCGATAACAACAAGCGCATTTACGTGGTTGTGAAAGCCTAGTGACCCAGAAAACGCCACAATGATAGGTGTCCTAACTGGATACAACCTCATTGACATTCAGGCGGTGTGGCTGAAGATTTCTCCTCCACTGCCCAGCTTCGTCAGACCACGAGTATCTCGGTTGTGATACAACGTGCAAGCGTATTTAACTATCCAAGAGGAATTAATTGCGACTTCATGAAAAATCAGACTATTTACATAACCTTATCCTAATTTTATTATACCAATATTGCTTGTTATTCTACCTCCTTCTGTTTTTAATTCATATTTTGTTTGCTTACTACATATTTTAGACCAGTTTTATTAAGAATGGCTCAAACGAACAGACAGAGGATTTTTTTCTTATCGATTTAAAAACCTAAGATTTGAAATAGAATACTAGGTTTCACAATTAAGTAATGAGACTGATTTTATTGTCGCGCTTGTGGTAAACCTGTGACCTTGAAATTTCCTTTCTCTTTTTTCGACATCCCTCCCCTCTCAATTGATATATGTATCATCGCTCTAGCTTGTTCAGTTCCCCTGCTGCGTCAAGTTGAGTGGACGTGTGTTTGTAGTGCCCGTCACGCAAATGGAAAAACGAAATAAAGAACAACGCCTGGGGATAAAATTTTGCACCAGATTGGGCGAAACAGCTTCGGAAATGTACGCTAAAATTGTAGGAGTGTATGGTGATAATGAACAAGCTCACAATGGTTGTCTCTGCGCATCCCCCGCCCGAAAAAAGCTCGCGCATGAGCAAGTCGAAGGTGAAAACGTCCACTATTGCCAAGTACTCGAAAGATTGCGAAAACAAGTCAACAGGGTGCGCCCAGACATCACTCGTTACTGGATCCTTCAACACGACAACGCGCCTGCCACACCGCCCTAAGCGTGTCCCAGTATTTGGCCTCGAAAGGGATCGCCGTGTTGCAACAGCCGCCTGATTCGATATAAATATTTCTGGAAAGCAAAAAGAGTGAAAAAAGTTCCAATTCAAGCGAACCTTAAAATGTATTTGGGAAGGAAGCATGTCTCCGCCAAAGATAGGTTGTGCATGCCAGCCTGATGAACAGCTAATTTTTGAAACAGTCAGTTTATTGCAATTATACCAATTGTTTGTTCGATTCACTCTCCCTCCAAAATTTTGGTATAAAGTTGACAGCTGTAAAAAATCATATTAGAAAATCTCGGAATCTACTGCTAGCACTTACAAATGCTAACACAATCTTGCAAATCTGAACATAAATCCTGCAATACATAAACACACTTCGTTCTAGCTTCCTAATACTAAGCGCAATCGACTCGTTCCCTACTTCATTTTCTTCTAAAACATTTAATGTTTCGATGTAATTGAAACTTTTTATTGCAAACATGTTCAACACTTTTTCGACTTCACTGGTCAATGCCTTCATTCACACGCACATATGTATGTACATATTGTATATTAGGGTGACTCAAAAAAGACGGATGCTTTGTTTCTAGCTTCATACTCTGAAAAATTGCTTGATAGACACCTTTTAGAAACGCTCTGCAGGTATGAGCAAATGATGAGCAAAGGGTTTTTCATGAACTTAACCATATAAAACATACTCGTATTGACGGTTAGAATTTTAATATTTTGATAACATTGTTGTTTGAGTCTCATAAACGCTTAATTTATCCAAAATACTTCAAACAATTGTCATTAAACAGAAAATGCAAGACTATGAACTTTCCAATGTAAAATGATCGTTATTCATTAAGTTATAAATTCATAAAAAAAACTTAAAATAGTCAAACTTCAACGGTTAATACAAAATGATCCATTTCGAGGTTCACTACTTTTTTTGAAGACAAAACACAGAAATTTTAAACTTAATGGAGAATGTTTACTACTATTCGAAAGAACATTCTTTGACATTGTTTTTTGAAGATGATCTCTTTCAAATGTTGGCCGCGGCTACATCCCAGTTGGTCTATACGTTGTGTACAATTTTCGATGACTCGTTCGATCACTTCGACTCGTGACTGTTGAATGAAACGCGTAATGTTTTCTTCAAAGCCTGAAGCGGGATTTATGGCATCGACTTTAGACTTAACGTATCCCCACAGAAAAGTTCTAATGGTGTAATATCACAAGGTTATCTGTTCACCAAAGTGTTCTCTCAAAATCCTTTGATTGTTGCGATGGGAAGTGTGGGAAGTGGTGCTGTTTTTTTGCAACTAATATCGCCGAGATCGCGAGCTTCAATTTCAGGCATCAAATAGTCAGATCGGCGCGATATCGGTCCCCATTGAGGGTTACATTCTCACCGGTATTATTTTTGAAAAAATATGCACCGATGATTCCATCTGCCCACATACCTCACCAAAGTGTTGTTTTTCCGGATGAATTGGCAGTTGTTGAATCTCTTTAGGTTGCTCTTCGTCCCAAATACAGCAACAGAATTTGGCTCAAAAACTTCGGATCTTCTTGGAATATTTCAAGAGCACATAGAGCGAAACTACAAAAGATTCTTCAAGCGGCTACTAATCGACTCTTCACGGTCTTTACTTTTCTTCACTGCGTGCTGAACGTGGTCTATTCAGTCGAATATTATACAATAATGAAAGCTGAGTCCCAAGATGGGTGATGGTGTTGCGAATAGTACACTTAGTAGGCCGAGCGAAGCGCACGAAACACATTCTTTACAGAAAGTGAATTTCGTTAACAAGATTGAACGATTTGTGGACGTTGTTCAGGTGTAAGTCTTTCCTTGATCAAAAGCCAAACAATACTGAACCAAAAAAGTGACTGTGAAACAAAATTAAAAAAAACATTCGATTTTTTGACCCACCCTAATTAATATGCATTTAGTCGAATTATCAAGCGAGCGCACATGGTTCATTGAACTCCAAGTGAAGCCAAACACTTTTCGACAACTTTATAGAACTCCGTCGGCTTCCTTGCTGCAGAACTTTAGCCACTGCCTTATACTTAGCCACTTGCTGTCTGATGTCTTTGCAAGGCTTTTGTTACTACACCAATTTTTCACTTATTACGATATACTGCTTCACTTTTAATATCCCCTTTGCTGTAAGTTTGCTTCATAAATTTGCTCGACAATCATTTTTCATGTTGCAATGCACTTAGGCTACTTCTCTTACGACACGCACGCACGAGAATCCTGCCAAGCAACCGAAGCTTGCACAACCGCTACTCCACACTTCCCCCTCCAAATCCGTTGTTAAAGGCCTTAGACTGCTTTATGTCGCGTATGTCTTGAGGAACTATTTAACAAACGGCATTTCTGTGCTGCTGCTCATTCGGCGGTTACTCGGCACTGGGGTGTATCCAGCTGTAGTAACGTTCTTTGTCATAGTTTCAGTTGCATTTTTCGCTGCGATTGCCGACTCGCAAAAAAACTTTAACAACTATTGTCGCTGCCGCCTACATCATCGCCCGTCGCCGCTTTGCCGCCTGCCACCATTGTGGCTGCCACAAACTTTTGTCACATTTCATTGCTGACAGCCGCGTGTTGGGCTCAACCTCCTCAGCGCTTGTACAGCGGCGCGCATCGGCTGTGTAAGATTTCCAGCTCTAATTCCACTTTTCACATTTTATTACTTTTCTTCATTTCAACTGTCGCTCTTTCGGTCTTTCTATCTCGCGCTGTGTGTGTCTCTTATTTCAACTCATTTCATTTGACTTAGTTTTGTTGTCGCATGTTTTATTACTTTATTTCTTTACAGATTTTAATCTGGCGTAAATTTATGAAAGTTGCCCGCGCTGAGCGCCTGCCCCGCTCACGGCCACCGTCGCTCGCTGCACTCCATCAGCTGCGTCGGAATTTAAATTAAGCGCGAGTTTACATGCCGCATTCACTTAGCGCAATCGCTTTGTTGCCTTTGTTGTTATTTTCGTGAAACTATTTAACTTTTTTATGGTTTATTTGCATTTTGTAGCACAAGTTTCAGTTGCCAAATGTTTTCGGTTACATAGTTTACAGCGATTTTTATCTATTAATGCGCGTTGTCAAATTAATTGTGCGTCATTAAAAGTTTTCCGCTGGCGAAAATATTTGAGCTTTTTTCTATCTCGGTAATGCTCACGAAACTATGCGTTATCTTTGTGATTTTCCACTACAGCTGGTATGCAAATTAAGCAAGATTTCTTTGTGGGTAATGAATAAAGTTACAGGAGCTCTCATTAATATGATGAATTAGAATTTGAGGATTTATTCGGCTTTCCTTCATAACGAAACTAAGAACGCATTTGAGAATGCATTCTGGAAACTTAAATAACAAAATATTTTTGCGATCAGAAGGATTGCAGGAATCAATTTAATACATATAGCTAAACTATAGGAAACCCAAAAGGGAATAACATAACCTAAGTTTTTACAAAAGGCTTAAAAAGCGGTGTAACCTTCTCTACCTGCTTCTTACATAAGGAAGATCGTTATAACAACCTAATAAGTTCATTCAAATAAGAGCGATAGGTGAGCTATGGTGACTGATCCAAAAGTAGGACTTTACTTCCATAAATGATCCCTCATGACGTCATAAAGATAAGATTCCTGTAGTACAAACTTAAAAGTCAACAAAGCGCCTTGTGACCAATAAAAATTAGCTCAGCTATTCGCACCAGTTCCACTGAACTTCTGAAAGTGTGAACTCCCAAGTGTTCAGGCCTCGATTTCGCAAACGCGAGACAATCAAGAAGGAACTTCTGAAATGATTTAACCTGGTCTCTTTTCCCCACAGCTTCTGCAGCTGGCGACGGATAAGATTATCAGCCTTACAATATGGATGCCGAAAGAGCAACGAACTATTATAACCTCCATAACTAAAGAGATACTAGCCTTACTGAGTGCAAAAAGCACACTGGATCACTTAGGATCGTTCTTGGACCAAAAAGGAACTTACGAATGCATTTGAACCGTTGGTAGCCCCGCGCTGGTCAAATTCACGCTTAGCCCAGCTAGTAGTAAAATTTTCGAGTCGAGGGGAACAGGCAGTGACTAGTTTCCATTCTACTGTCAGCTAGATATATATGTAGGGTATACTTCCTTACCTCGTCAGCTCAAAAGATTTTAAAACGGCCTGCGGTTCGGCTGTGGCCTGGCACCCATACTAGTTTTAACACAAAGTGACTCGTTGCCGTTGATAACGTGCTTCCTTGCAAGTGTGGTCTTTTCTAGGGCCTTCCACCACACAAAGACTCCATAGAACATAATCGTGTCGCAGGCCAAGGACCACTTTCATTGGGAAACCTTACCTTTTATCAATATCTCCTCTGCAGCAGTAAAAAGCAATCAACACTTTCTTTGCAATCTCTTCTACATTAGGATTGCCTGAAAGCTTCCTATCAGTGTATCTGCATGATGCTTCTCATTTGCGGCAGTGGTGCCGTCGGAATTATGTATTCCCTAGTAAATAAAACATTCATCGACGCTGAGAAAAAAGACGTAAAGAATGCGGGGATAAATTCTGAGAAATCTTTTTGTAATGATATCGAGAATACGGTGGAAGCATATTGGCTTGGGAAAATATTAGATTGTCAAATATCTCCCTTCCAACTTTTTGTCTTTTGAATTTCGAGACTAAGGAGAAGCTAGACCACAACTGGACGGTACCCACTGAAGGGTTTCAAGCAGTACTGAAAACCAAACGGTTGAGAATACACAAGAGAGTAGAGTACAGATAGACTGCAGAATAGTGTCATATAGTGCAGAAATACTGTCAAAAAGCTATATATATTGCCAATAAGAAATTTCACGACCTTCAAATCTCCGGGCCTGACCTTTTTTTTCCGACTTACGATATATTTCCATGTTATAGAGGAAAGTTAAGGTAATATATAAAACAAACCAATTAGTCTTGCTATAATGTACAAATCCTAAAAGAATTACAAATTAATCACAGAAAAACTACAGAAATTGAAAAATGGAGGGCCATTCTATGATGAAATCCTATAGAATTGAACTAAATTTGCGTATCCAGCTTTTTCTTCCCTTCGAGAGAAAAGTGAGAAAAGAGCGTGTTGGACAGAGAGGGAATAAGCATCTATACAGAAGGGTGCAAACTAAATAATCGAGTGGGAGGTGGTGCCTTTTCGGAAAATTAGTTACCAAAAGCGCCTTCAGTCTATTAGACTGCTACAGTGTCTTCGAAGCGGAGTTCACAGTAATTAAATAGAGCCTGCTTGTTCTGGCAAGGAGTTTTCTCCTAACAAGAAATATTCTTATAAATAGTACACAAAAAATCAAGAGGCTTTGAAATCACTGAATTCGTGTAGGATTTCGCCATAACGCCTTCAATGAAAACAAAGTCAGAAAGTCAGAGAGGAGGCTGACAGTATTATTTACGAGGTGTGTTCAAAAAGTAATGCGAATCGTAACTAACAGTTTTCTTCGATTACAGGGGCGTGGTGCATCATGAGTTCTTGCCACAGGGAAGAACGGTCAATAAGGAATATTACTTGCAAGTTATGCGCAATTTGCCCGAAGCAATCCGCCAGAAACGCCCGGATTTGTGGAAGAACAAAAATTATCTTTTGCGCCACGATAACGCCCCTGCTCACACACATCGTTGCTTGTGCGCGATTTTTTGGCCAAAAAAAACACACTAATGATGCCGCAGCCACCGTATTCCCCAGATCTGGCCCCCTGTGACTTTTTCTTGTTCCCTAAACTGAAAAGGCCCATGAAAGGACGACGTTACGCTTCTCTTGACGAGATAAAGACGACATCGAAGGAAGAGCTGAAGAAGATAAAAAAAAGGATTTTTGAAGTGCTTCGAAGATTGGAATAACCGTTGGCACAAGTGTATAATATCTCATGGGGATTATTTTGAAGGGGACAAAATAGATATTCATGAATAAATAAATAATTTTTGAAAAAACACAAAATTCGCGATATTTTTTGAACACACCTCGTAAATTAAAATTTTAAACGCTTAGTCCTCCGCTAGCCATACACATCGACGACCATCAGATCCCAATAGATTAAATTTTCACCCGGTAAATATAGTAATTTAATGAAAATTTCTTTAGCATACATGAGAAAACTTATTTCAAAATTCATAAAGGTATCCTTGAAAGAAACTCACTAAAATCTTTGCACATTAAAATAGACGGAATTCTGCAATCGAATGTACTCTAGGTGAGTACTAAATTGACTCAGTGAACTGAGCTGTTTCAATAAAAAAAGTCAAATGTTTGTATTATTCACTGTGTTCTGGATTGAAATGTTTAGTAAGTATGGTAACTAACGTAATATACATACTAAAAAAAATAAACTAATACTATTGAGATCTTGAACACAATTAGATTTTCAGCAAGAGCTTAAAATTATTTTATAAATTATAATTAAAAGAGCGCCAGGAAAAATTAATCTAGAGGCAATCGCATGTTTGGCTTCACAAAGTACTACATATTGCAGTCTACGTGAGAGTTCTCTAGATCAACCATCAAACCTTACCTGAATCGCATTAACTTGGCGACCATTTGACTGGGCCATTTCTCGAAATCAACGAGTCACCAATTTTTTCTGGAAATGTAATTACGTTTCCTAAACCATAAAAGCATTTGACTCACACCAAAGGCGGCAATTTTGCCAAATGGACCTCATCGGAGGAGAAAAGCGCAACATAAGAAAATGGCAAGCCTAACTGAATACCTTGACAAAATTTTATACCAATCTGTAAACAAACGTGGCCGCCACGAGCTGTCAAAATTACGTCACTTCTATTTAGTTGTACCTTACTCAGTTCTATGAAGAAGACAGCAGCATAATCTTGTTGATTAATCTAAATGAATAGCACTGAAAATCGTTGGTACAGGCATCAGCAATTATGGATAGTAACCGTAATAAATCTCTTCGGTTTCGTTAAAAAATTGTCGTCATAAATTACTATTTTCAAAGAAAAATCAATAGCTAAAATGGTAAAATAGTACAACGCAGCTTATTCTTCAAGTTTATTTCATCTCCATATTAACATTTTAAAATCAGAGCAAAAATTATTCAAACAACTCTCGGACTATAGACCTTCTTTCTGTGAAAACGGTAGACTTCATGATCATGACAGAGTTTCAATAAATAGGTTGTTAGTTATTGGTATATTAGATACTTTATCTGATCTGCTAACTTATGCCTATTTTCATGACTTCTTTGGAGGGTGGTTTTTTTATAGGAAAATAGAAATTAATTATCTTGAATAAGAGAGTGTTTTTATTTACATAATGGAAATATAAAAAAAATGTATTTGAAAAAATTGAATACTTTATTACTTACTCGAAGTTGGAGTTTCAAAAAAAATGCACGTGAGTGGCCCGGATGATTTTGGCTCTTGATGTTATCTGAAATCAAATATTCTTGATTATTTTTAATCTGTGATATATAGACTTGACATTCTGGTCCCAACTACTGAAGTTAAATTTCAAGGGTAAATAACAAAATGGCGGACTTTAAAAAAAAAAAAATCCTTTTATTTTAGCAAAGAAAGGGTTGTAAAATAAAAAGTTGGGAAAGAAAAAAATTCTCGTTAGAACCAACGAGAACTATAAGTATGAGTTCAACATGGGAAAATTTGAAAGTAATCACTTCAGTAGAAAAATATGTAGGACCCGGACCCGGGTTGACCAGAAAAACAATGTTTTGATAAAAATTTGTCTAAAGTTCAACAACGCCGACAGAGAAGACTCCGAGGCGCTTTAGGAAACTCGATATAACTACCGAAATATATCGAATTTCTGTCTGAAATTTTCACAGTATATTTCCAATGTATTGTACTTTCAGATTAAGCAAAAAAAATTTAGATCTTTTGAACCTAAGTAACCAGACTACTACCTTAAGTATTTTGGCAGCCCTTTATAGATTAAAAAAAAAATTCTACATTCGAACGACAAACTCTTAACGGTTGTGTTCGGCAGATAGGGTGCCTTAATGTAGGGAAATCAAACAGAGAGTTGCATGCTTCCTACCTCTGAGAGACATGAATCG
The DNA here is from genome assembly GCA_027475135.1 of Bactrocera correcta. NCBI lineage: Eukaryota > Metazoa > Arthropoda > Insecta > Diptera > Tephritidae > Bactrocera > Bactrocera correcta. The sequence continues at coordinate 45,660,986 of CM050323.1, forward strand.
ACCAACATAACTAGTATCAAGTGAAAAACGATTTAAGTTTGATTTAATGACCATATACATAACCAAATTAGAATTGAAACACTAAAGCATACATCGAAGTTTGAGGAATCTCATATACATATAACTATTTTTTTTATTTTACAACTAATGCAATTCCAATGCACGCACATTCCGCCAAAGCAAATATGCGCGTAACTTTGCATGTAACATTCCAGTGAAATTTCCGTTTTATATTTGACATGACAGAACCTTTCCTACTCTTCGTGTCCACACGCACTCGCACTGCTGCAAACAGCTCGTAAAGCATTCTCACACTTGCAGCGCAAATAAATCATAGCAAATCGTACGCAGCGCTAAAGTTTTACATTTCGAGCCACATTGCCAGGCACTGTGAGTGTTTTTCCAATTTCAGCTGCTTTAGTTCATTCTGCGCCATTTTAGTTGCCATTACGCGCTGTGCCTTGCCTTAGCCTTTAATAGCAGCTAAATTGCTTTTCTTCTTCTCGTTTTGCTGTTGTTGTCTGAAATCACCGTTTTTTCGTTAGAAAATTGTAAAATTTTCAATTCACTTGGTTTGGCACACGAACTCGTGTGCTCAACCGCGCCGCACAGCAGCTCAGCATGCACATCGAGCTTCCAAGTAATTCGAAGGGCTACTGCAATGCGTTTTCCATTCCGCGTTTTTTTTTTTGGTTTTTTTTTCGAAAGCTCCCACATAACGAAAGCGTTTGGCAGCATTACATTTGCTCAGACGCGTGCTTCTTCGTGCTGCGTGAGCACTTCGCCTTCAGTGCGCACCAGCGTGTTTGCTGGGAAAGTGTTTTGATTCTACTTTAATACCTCGACGGCTTCAATTTGACATAGCCGCCGCGCAGTCATGTTGCACAGCAATCTTAATACTGTAATATGCCAGCATCAGAATACTCGCGGGTCTTTCTAATTGGTTGGGTAGAGCGAAGAATGCGCATTTCGCGAAATGTGGAAGATGTAAGCGCGTTGTTTGCTTTAGACTTTGAAAGAAAGCAGAGAGTTTAGTGTGGAAAAATATTGTTATCGTTTTCCACTGAGAAGAGTAGTGAAAGATAAGAAAAAGATGCACTAAGATTTCTAGGATAACATATCTTAGCTGTGTGTTTCAAGCTTAAAAGCTCTCTTATTGGTTTTTTTTTTTTAGTGAACAGTATGTTGTAAAAGTTGTAGTTTTCGTAATCAACGACGATGACGAAAAAAAAGGGTTAAATGTATTTCTTAAATTTTACTATTATTTCCGCATTGTTCATTATTCTTCATATTCCTGAAGTTACATACCATTCATTCTACCTAAGAAACCATAGAAACACATAATTCCGATCGTTTAGTTTGTATGACAGCTATATGCTATAGCGGTACGTTATCGAATTAAACATAAGAGCAGAACGTTTGTAAAATTTCAGATCGATATCTCGAAAAATTACTGGTGTGTTTATATATAACGGGTTTTTCAATAAGAGCTCCACAAATCTAAAATATCAATTGGAATATCAATGAAATTCTCTTTTTTTGTTAAAATACATTCAATGCCATTACGTATGGAACTCGATTTCTTTTGCATGGCCACCACGGGCACGCCTGCAGGAATCCAGACGCTGAACCCAATTTTTGACCGTTTTCAAGTATAAATCGGCCGATAATGCTGCAATTTCAAGTTCAATATTCGCACGAAGTTCATCAATCGTCGCTGGCTTGTTGGTATAGACCATAGACTTGATGCAACCCCGCAGGAAATAATCTAACGGCGTCAAATCGCACGACCGAGACGACCAATTGACTGAGCCATTTCGTGAGATAACACGTTCTGCAAACTTTGTTATCGATAAATCGATTTTGGCATTCGCTGCGTGGCTTGAGGCGGGTCCTGTTGGAACCATATATTGTCCTATTCCACATCATCGAATTCGGGCCAAAAATATTCGGTTATCATTGAGTGGTAGCGATTCCCATTCACAGTACCGCGCCGGTTTTGACCATCATGGAAGCTGTACGTCCAAATGACGCTGCCAGCCCTAAAACCGCAATTTTTTCGGGAGGTAATGGTGACTCATGGAGTACGTTTGGGTTGCTGCTTGACCAATAACGCATATTTGGCTTATTTACGAAGCCATTCAGCCAGAAATGAGCTTCTTTGCTGAAGATGATTTATTGATGAAAATCCGGTTTATTTTCAGGTTGTTTCTCAGCTCAATTCACGAACATACAACGATTCTGGTGGACGAGAAGCTTCATTTCCTGCCTCAATCTTGTAAGGATGTGGGCAGAGCTTTTCGCAAAATTCGCCACAACGAGATACAAAAACTTATTCCACTAGACGCTCAATTCATGATCTAACAGAAGGATTAAGATGACCATGAATTGGACGTAACGCTCTTAAAGTTGAGGTCACTGACTCCGAATTTCGGTAAATTTCAGTACCGACTAGCTGTTGGAGCGTATATCATTCCATGATAAAATGGCAAACCTTACTGAAGAGAAATATCAAAAGATCGGGGAAAAATATGGCGTCGGTTGCTGTCCCTATCGGTCTACTTTTGTAGCGTCCCAATTGAAAGACCCGTAGTAAACAGACACACATGACTAAATCACTCATTGCGCTGATAAATATATATTTTTTATAGGATCTCCGAAGTCTGAGTGTTACTAACTTCGTTGCAAACTTATTATATCTTTAAATTTAGTCTTCATTTTTTACCATGGTTGATCTATGTTTTTCTTCTGGTATTAAACGATACTGTTGTATAGTTGGTGAGCTGATCTCGATAACCAAATTCTATTTGTTTTCGTTGAACTCTTCTTTAACGGGCCAGAGATCCGTCTGTTTACATCTAAACAGTGCATTCTCTCTTTCCTTTCATAACTCCTAGTAGAAATCCGCTCATATTCATTCTGAGATATCATTTCAAATTGGTAGATTCATTATTAGAGACTTACAAAGATTTCCAAGAGTCAATTCATGGACATGAACGCAGATTTTCCACGAATCCGAGACGAGACAATAGAAGGTGATGGCTTCAAAGCTTTAAGCAGTCCATAGCTAGGATAGTGAGCAGAAACTCACCTGCAATAGGCCCATATTAGAACACTTTTCCTGAAGTAATACGAAAGTGATCACGGGCCAAGGGAAAATTCAAGGGTAGAAGGCGGAATGTTTTACTGTGTACTCACTCACGTAGGATGGCGATCACTAAATGGTGCGCAAGCCTTTTGAGACCTTCTAACGGCCTAAAAAAAACGCCAAAATGATTTGAGGTTGAAATAAACGCCCCAAATAAATACAAACGGAAATGTCCATGGAGTTATTGCTGTTATATAGGTATATGTACATATATAAGTTTTGGGAAGAAAATCTCACGACGGGGACTCCATCTTTATTATACCCTGAACAGGGTATATTAAGTTTGTCACGAAGTTTGTAAAACCAAGAAGGAATCGACGGAGACCCTATAAAGTACTCGTATATATATAAAAGATCAGTATGTCGAGCTGAGTCGATTTAGCCACGTCCGTCTGTCTGTATATATACGAACTAGTCGCTCAGTTTTTAAGATATCGTTTTGAAATTTTGCAAACGTCATTTTCTCTTCAAGAAAGTGCTCATTTGTCGGAAAGGCCAATATCGGACCACTATAACATATAGCTGCCATACAAACTGAGCGATCGGAGTCAAGGGCTTGTATGGAAAACTTTCACATTTGACAAGATGTACTCACGAAATTTGGTATATATTATTTTCTAAGGCAACAATGTGATCTCCGAAGAAATTGTTCAGATCAGTTAACTATAGCATATAGCTGCCATACAAACTGAACACATAGTTACTAACAGAAATGCACATGTGAAGGGTATTTAGCTCGGTGCAACCGAAGTTAACGTTTTTTCTTGTTTTTTTTTTTTTTAATAAATTCATCAGTTGAGAACTTCTGTAACTACAACAATTAGGTATACCTATGACTTTAAACTCTTATCTAATTCAAAAATATTTTCTTTAAAATGCATATACTTATGTATCTCCTTCACTTAATTTCATTGCAGCACTTCCTGCCTCACATCGTTTCGACTTGGCTGCAGCGGGCGGCATAGCGCCCTGTTTTGGTGATCCGCCCCTACCCTCAGCACTGCCACTGCCCGGCGCCGATGATGACCTCTTCAGTCCATCGGGCAATGGGGATATCAGTCCCGGCTGTTGTCATGCCGACCTGAGTCCGACCTTCGACAAGCCGTACATGCGCGAAATGGAGAAGACAATCGAGGGCTCGCGATTTATAGCGCAACATGTGAAAAACAAGGATAAATTTGAGAGCGTAAGTTATAGTGTAGCTTTATTTATTTTCTATAAAGAAGCATAGACCATTGTCATTTGTCATCAACATTGAAGTTTCAACTAGTTCGCAGCGCACTTCGCCGCATTGCTATTATCGTACACTTACTCGTAATATGCACTCCTTTCGCGCCACACTCATTTAGTCATCGTATATGCGTACAAATTGTAAATAAAACAAATTAAATATTATATTATTTTTCAGATTCAAAGTTACAAATAAGCGGACAATAGCTCTACATATAAAGTAAGGTCTTTGCGAATAAATATTTGAGAAGAATCTTTAATATGTAACAAGAATATAAGAATGAAAGGAGCTTCTCAAACTTTCCTTTCTAACATTATTTATTGTAGAGCTTGATTAAGCCTGCATAAGCCAATTCTTCTTCTAACTCGTCGATGCTTAAACCTACTGGCGCTTTTTAGGGAATTCCGTATTGATTTTGTAGTAGACGATTTTGGAGAAAGCATAAGTACGATACTGGTCTGAGGTGCTGCTTGAAAAATCGACAAGCTTAGTTAAGGTCGAACCTAAAACAGAAACTTTCGGATTGATCGGATTAGGAATCGATAATTGGACTTTTGTAGAGTCAGTACGAACCTCTAACGAACTTCAGTGAATACCTTTATATGAAACTTTTAAGTTTCTTATGAAGCGAAATATGAACATCAGTCCGAACATAGGAAAAAGATAGTCAACAAGAGCTGCGGGTCTTGCAGGCTTTTCAAACTCTTAGACAAAGCAGCATGAGGTTAGGTTAAGTTGTGTCAAAGGATTAATCGAAAGTCGATTTATCTCTCTCTTGGACGGATATTCGTCCTTTATATTACCCAAAACCCTTTAAGGTCAATCATCAGATCCACATAGATAAACAAAGGGTTTTGAGCTTACTACAAATTTATTAAGGCGGTTAATATCAATCCTGGCCAGATGTGATGTGTCTTCCGAGATATGATATCGCAATCTCAATCTATAAAGTCGGCTTACTGCATAGAGCTTTAGCAAAAAGCGTCTGACAAAATATACAGCCGCACCACGTGTGAACCCATTGCACAGTGTCCAGTCAGAACACCTGCACTTGCAGCGAGATTGACTTTGCTAAGTTCTAGTACTTGAAAGTTCTTACTGTTCACTTTGGATCCGAAGGATATCGCAGTCGCATAAGTTCTGATTATTGACCCGTGCGCCCCGTGAAGAGCTCACTTGATGTCCACAGATCTAACGCCAGAACTCAAGAAGATATCAGGAAATCAATTCGCCTTAAAAAGGGTGGAATTGGAGGAAAAGTGCCCTTAGCAACCTCAGTTGCAATAGTTGTCATAGTTGGCCATCTATGCATGCCCATACAAAGCAATTGTATTAAAGAAACACCCTTTTAATAATTCTGCCACTAAAACAAAAAACTATCTAAAATATGTACCAAGGCGTTTGGAGTCCATGATATGGCGAATGACATGATCGGCGGCATTAGCACTCAACCATCGGTACTCTGAAGGCTGGTAAAGTCTCAGTTTCTGACATCAGAGGACTATTTGACTTTAACCGGTCGGCAAATATGTTTCCATTATTCCAGTTTATAAGAAAATTGAAGCAAATCAACAACCTTTCGCCGCAGTTTAGCTCAATTTCTACTGAAATGTTAAGTGAATCCGAGCAGATCTTGTGGAGTCCTGACAATCCTACATCTGGCAAGTTCAATCAGTTCATTCGATTATTTTATTCAATGATAAACCACGTATTACCACTTACAATCTCGCGCTCAACAAAACTCTACACTAAAAGACTGTGTCACGAACTAAGTTGCCGAGCCCCAAACCCTTAGTGATTACTTTTTAAGTGCTTGCATGAAAATCTTTTTTGTTTGTGAAGATATTGAAGATATTTTGACAAAATTTGATTGGATTATGCTCCAGAACAACAATAAAATCTCCGAAGAATTTGTTCAGATCGAACTACTTTAGCATACGAGGTTTGACAATTAAGTACTGATACTGATTTTATTGCCGCGCTTGTGGTAAACCTGTGACCTTGAAATTCCCTTGCTCTTTTTACGGCATCCCTCCCCTCTCCATTGACATACGTACCATCGCTCTAGCTTGTTTAATTCGCCTGCTGCGTCAAGCTGAGTGGACGTGTGTTTGTAGTGCTATTCACGAAAATGGAAAAACGAAATCAAGAACAACGCGTCACGATAAAATTTTGCGCCAGATTGGGCGAAACAGCTTCGGAAACGTGCGCTAAAATTGTAAAAGTGTATGGTGGTAGTGCTCTTAGTCGTGCCCAAAGCTCACAATGGTTGTCTCCACGCGCCCCCCGCCCGAAAAAAGCTCGCGTGAGCAAGTTGCGGTGAAAACGATGATTATTGCCTTTTTTGATAGCCGAGGAATCGTCCACAAAGAATTCGTTCCACCGATGAAAACTGTGAATCAAGTCTACTATTGCCAAGTACTCGAAAGATTGCGAAAACGAGTCAAGAGAGTGCGCCCAGAAATCGCTCGTAACTGGATGCTTCATCACGACAACGCGCCGTGACACACCGCCCTCAGCGTGTCCCAGTATTTGGCCTCTAAAGTGATCACCGTGTTGCAACAGCCGCTTTATCCGCCCGACATGTCACCCTGTGACTTTTTTTTGTTTCCTAAAACGAAATCGATGGCAAAGGAACCCATTTTGTGTCGATTACGGACATTCAGGCAGTGACGAGGATACTCGCGGACATCCCAGTCGAAGCGTTCCAGAAATGTTGCGAAGCATGGAAAACGCGCTGGGGTCACTGTATAGCTGCCCAAGGCGACTACTCTGAAGGGGGTGGCAGAGTTATAGAATAATTTTCAAATATACGGGTTTTATGGAATCAGTCTCATTACTTAATTGTCATACCTCGTCACAATTCCTGAGTAATCAAAAATACGTTCTTGTTCTGGAACCTCTTTTATTTGACGACATATCTGCATGAAATTTTATTTGGATTATTCTCCAAAGAAGCAATACCTTCTCTGAAGAAATTGTTCAGCTCGGACTACTATATCATATAGCTACCTCACAAACTGACCGATCAATATCAAGTTCTTGTAGGAAAACTTGAACCAGTGTATGTTATTATAGGCTCGGAGCAACCGCAATTAACTGCTTTTTTTTCATTGAATTTATTACTGAATATTAGAAAATTAAACAGCATTTTATAAAATATCATTGAAGCACATGGCAATGAGCTTTAAAAGCTGCCACACCCAGCGCATCTAGTAAGTTTCTTAATCTTGTATTACTTCTATTTCTCTTTGATAAGCCACAACATTCTGCTTTCCGATATAATTTTATTGCACGCATATACCGTTTTGTATACATAAACACCAACTACTTCACTATATATACGTTGGTATGGATATATAGTACAATATATGAATGTATATGTGTTTCGCCCTCTAATCAACGCTAAACTCACAAATTGCATTGGAGTGTAAATTAAGGTGGCTTTTTATGAGGAATTTTACGCTTACATACACAACTACACAGGGCATATATACACATATACATACATGCATATATACACATATACATACTATGTAATTATGTGCTTGCTACAGAAGCTTCAGAAGCCAACTGTGCAAATATCTTATTCATACGCCCCGCTGCACTAGCAACCCATTGCCGAAGCTGTCGAGCAGCGCTGCATTAACCCCCGTCAGCTGTGTGTGTTTGCACGTCATCAGTGTGCCAAGCATTGACAGCTGATGCAACGGCAATGCCAGCAGCTGCCGTTGAATTTTGAAACGACTCGAAAAGAGGAAACCTTCAACTAGCACCATTACGGCTGCTTAGTCGTTGTTGCGGCTGCTGCACAGCTGCCAATTGCTGCTTGCATCACCGTCATCGTCATCGTCATCATCATTGGCATTATTGATGATTGCGGCAAAGCTGGCTCAAATCGAATTTCTGCCGTCACCGCTGTCGAATTGATAAACGCCCTCCCACTTAGGTTGTCACTATGCTCACCACCTCGCTCACCTCGCCTGTGGTTCGCGTCGACTGTCTATCTGCGTGATTTGCTTTGCCTCTTTTGGCATGTCATCGCTGCTGATTTACAAATATGAAAACTGCAAGTGGCTGCATTTACATTGCATGGCATGTGGCAAAAGGCAGGCGAACGCTTCAAAGGCACTTAACTTGCTTGGCTTGCATGCGCACCCACATATTTCTGAATTCGCCTGTGCACTGTGCATTAGCAACATTCAATGAAAATACACCCGGTTGGTAAACCAATTAGTTTCGAAATTGTGTGGCACTGGTGGATTTAGGGCTGAGCATAGTTCAGCAATATATATATCCTGTGGAAGAAAGAAGAGTATGTGCTGTAAGAGTAGTTCAGGATTTCTGACATTCTCCATTTGTAGAACCTACCTAAGACACTTCGAGAGAGACTCTGAGAAACTAATGAACTCAATATTATAAGTATTGCAGAAATATGTGACTTCCAGTTAGAATATCGAGATATCAGCTCATTCACGCTGCTACCCGGTGCAGCCGCTTTCAGTGAAATGTGATTTCACTCCTCCAACAGTGCAGAAATACCAGCGCTGAGCTCACTAACTGTCCATTCAAAGCTTGTCAAGGTGTATCCGCTCTCATGGTAAATAGTTAGAAGCAAATGACTTCATCTTTAGGCTTGTTTACGTGACTGATCATTGCAGTATCGCTGCCATCTGCAAGGCCTAGGACCTAGCCAGAGACGACATGCTTGCTTCGCTCACACGCGAATGGGAGCCAGTTGGTCACCCTCTGGTGTCTTACTTTCTCGCACTGGACCAATGGAGCTCGCGTGTGTTGAGCAAATGCTCCTGTGAGACTAAAAGAACCTTTTAGCCTAGTGAAAAAATGCAGGAAATCTACTGAAATACCGCTTAACAAAGTTCATCTTGTCGCGATCGTAGGGTCTCATACTATACACTGTTCATTAGGCATTCATGCGGTCGGACTAAAAATCTTGTCGGACGCTAGTTGTTAAAGTTGTAAGGATTCTTTCGTCTCCTTTATCTAGCTTTTACAAGACTAAGGTTGAAACATCGCGGAAGTCTTAACTTCGGCGAACCAGAAGACATAGCCCAGTCTGACATTAGCCGTCTCAACAAATTTTGATATGCGCAAAGCGCTTTGTTGATTTTTATCGGTTTTATGATCTATTATACAAGAGTATATTGTATAAGAGTTTTAGTTACCACCCGGACCGTCGCTCATATGAAATTTCTGTTAAGATCGTCCTCTTAACCTAATTTAACCTAGTTTCATTTATTGCTGGCGCCTCAGCACCGGAAACCTTATTTCTAGCTATAACAAAACTATTTCAGAGAGCGATCCTATTCACAAATACTGGAGATTTTCTTGCACGGATCTAAAAAATTAAATGGTTAGCACGTTCCTAATCTTTGTTTGGATTTAGAGTTTGAAATAATCACGTAATGGTCAAAATCACTTCCCACTCCATAATCAGTCTAAAATCTTAAGTACACTCAGATTTTATTAACTAAAAGCTCTGTAAAAGCTCATTAAACTCATCGATTGCGTATTAAAATGAACTTTGAAAGCTCATTCTAAATCCCACTACATCCTCAACTAGTTTCCTCCCGATAGCACTACATATACATACACTCATTTGCTTACGTAACTACAAATTATTGGAAAATTAGAGCAAGGACGGTTTAAACTGGCAGCTGCAGTGAAAACTGAAAACTTTGAGCAGCAGAGTTTTCATACAGCACACATACCTATAAAAAGAGAAAACCGCAGCTTCATAACAGTTATAATTGCCTTGTTGAAAGCCAACCTTTAATGCCCGATTTCATTTGAGCAGAAATTCAATTGTCAATTGGTTGTTTTCGTTGCCATGATCACTAAGTGGCACGCTGCAAGGCTGCCATATTTTCGAAAGTTTTGACTTTACGAAGATTCAAACTAATTTAAATAGAAGTCGTTAAATTGATTTTTAATTACTTCATTGACAATGTGCCAATTTTAATTAAAGAATGTTGTACTTAAAACCAATAACTAAGTTTATAAATTCCCATAATTTATGTAGCATATATTGAAACTCTTGAGAGCTTTTAAATGGAATTACGAATTTTTTGTATTATTTTGAGCGAAAAAGGTCAATTTATCGCAGAGAGGACTTTGATCGTACCATGAATGTGGGATCGTAATTCGCACGATCACGCATGTCCAAAGAAAATTATTTAACGTAATATTTTGGAAAAAACTACAACCCAACTCGTTTCCACCAAAATCATTCGAACAGACTTCGTTATCTCCCGAACTCTCTAGTCATCTCTCTAATACTTGTCTGAGGATTTTTAAGCACCATATCCTTAACATTTTTTTAATATTTTCATCAGTTGAAGAGATCAAAAGTCGTACAGAACGGGGCATGTCCTCAAGCTTTTGAAAGCTTTTTACCACTCGTAGACTTGTGTTTTTGATAGAACTGAATTACCGTAAGCCTCAACAATTCCGCAAACGATATTTGGTTTGAAATACAAAATTTTAGACAAATGTTTTGTTCGATATTTTCGTTCATTGTAGGAGTTGCAAAAGACTACTGAGTTGTACCGACATAAGCAGCTGTTATAAACAAACTCGTCAACAGATCGCGCTCATATTTAACATAATAATTAAAGACAGTTCTACCGACTTAGCAAAATAAATTGTTTTGAAATATCATTTACACTAGGACTTTAAATTACATTTTGTCATAATATATATTATTGAGAATAGCTTTGCTTCTTCTTACATGTGACAGGTCTTGTGAGTGATTTGTGAACGGAAGATAAATAATTTTTATTGTTCATAAAAATGCAGTTCTATAATTCCTTATTTCAGACAAAAAACTTCGAGAGAACAATTGACAAATGGCTTAAGAAATAGAATTAGTAACAACTGTTAAAGAATGTTATTAACACATATTATCTTGAATTCTCTTTACAGGTGGAAGAAGATTGGAAATATGTTGCCATGGTATTGGATCGTCTATTCCTGTGGATCTTCGCGATTGCATGTGTGGTCGGCACAGCGCTGATTATCCTGCAAGCGCCCAGTTTGTACGATCAATCACAACCGATCGATATTTTATATTCCAAAATCGCTAAGAAGAAGTTCGAACTGCTAAAAATGGGCAGTGAGAATAGCTTATAGCGACCGCTTGGGTTCGCAGCGGGCTGGTGGAATTTAATCACCAGCTCGATGCGAACCCTCTTCGCCGCACGCGATGACGATCGCGGATAATACAACGATGCCATTGCAATGGTCGAACGTATTTTACAAAATTTTATTGGTGCTGGCGAAGGACAACAAGACGACGAAATAGTAAAAAATGTTAAACATAACTAATGATAAATACCCAATACACGATCAACAAGCTGAACAAATAACAAGTGAAGAGTTTAATAAAACCGATAACATAGCCGAAGTAGTTAATAACGATGACGCGTCTAACGTCCTAAAACAAAACATACAAAATAAAAGTGCTAAAACGCAATTGAAAATACTAGTTTTTAAAAGCAGCAGAAGAGCATAACGTAAGCGAGGACAGTGTTGCATTCGAGGGGCGTGGCGTTGGTTATGAGCGACTTAAGGTAATTTTGCGCGGTGAAATTATTACGGAGAATACTACAGCCCGTGTTGTTGGAGAGCAATTGATCAAAATAAAATTGTTGCCATAAAGTAGTTGAGAATTAGTAAATTAAAATAGTAAACAGAAGGAGTGAGTAGAGAAGGCGAAAAATCAGTTGATATGTATATGCATACAAAAGCAAGCATATATATACACATATGAGTGAGAGCGAAAGAGAGTGAGAGCGAGAGCGAGTAGAGTGAGTTTCACTCAAGAGCGCAAGCTTAACTGTTTGTAAAGTGTAACACTTGAGCCTCACGTGCTGCATATGGTAGAGTATATTTGCAAAAACAAAGCTCACTCAGCCATCCAGGTATGTTTAAAATTAATTAACACACAAAAAATATTAAACAAAAATATTATTAAACAAAGATTAATAGGTAATAACACAAAGAGCTAAAAATCACGTTACTAATTAACTAACTAATTTAACGTATGATAAATGTTTACTAAACAGCTGAAAAGTAACTACAAAACTAAACGAGTTTATAGGTATGTATTCAGTATGTGTATGTATGATTAGGTATATGAAATAAAACCACAAACAAAAAAAACAATTGTTGTAGTTGAACAATCATCAACAAATGCCACATTTTTTTCTACCGAAGACGCAAGTGTAAAACGATGAATAAATTAGTTCTTAAGTATAAATAAAAATAAAAGCAAAAGTAATTAGTTAAAAATGCAGAGAACAGTTTCAGTTAGGCGCAATAGTATGCCGACTAATTGAGCGCTGTTAGATGTGGCGCGTGAGCGCGTAGTGGCATGAGTAAGATAATGTAGGTAAGAGAGGGAGAGAGAAAGAAAGAGCGCGTGAGAAAGTGTATTGCTTATGACAGACACTACGCTCCTTCCCTCTAATACGGTTGGCAAATATGAAGATCCCGTTATGCTAGTTATAATATAATTTTTGCATAAAATATGCAAGCGCAATGACAAAAAACGCGCTGCAGAAAAGATTTTATAATTAGAGTAATTTATTTACATTTTTGTTGTTTTTTTTTGTATTTACTTTCTTTCTTTGTGTTTGAGTTCACATAAAGTATAGCAATAATTGAAATAAGTGCAAAATTTTAAATTCAACGACTGAATGTGCTTATGTCTACATAATTGTATGTATAAGTAAAATAATATGTGTGTACACACTTTAAGATTAAAAAAAAAAATTATAATAATTAACAGCAAAAAGCAGTATAATTACCGAGTTAATCAACAAAAATTAAAAAAAGTATGTATTTTTTTTCTAACTTTAAGTGCATATGTAAATTAATTTTAGCATAAGCACTAAAAGAATTTGCCCTTGTGGCACATAAAAGTGTCACGTGGCAAAACAAATAACTACACAAAGCACGATTTTTTTTGCAGACACTTTTTCATTTCACATAGACATAAATGTATGTAAATTAACTCTGTAAAAATAAGAAAAAAAATATAAACAATATAAAAAGGTATTTGTTGACGACAGGCAACAGATCGAAAGCGTAAATTCTGAAATTAATTTAGATAATGGACCAAAACGAAAAACAATTGTGAAATACAGCAACAAACTATTAGAAAGATCACATAAAGCGAAACAAACACAAAAATATGTTAATAATTATTTTTTAAACTCCAGCCCGATCGACTAAGTGTATATACGTACAAAATATATAAAAAACATTTAATTGTTATAGCTTTTAATTATAAAGTAACATAATTTTTTGAAAAACATTAAAAAAAAATAATAAGTCATTAATTTCTTTTAAGTGAAACGTTTAAAATTTTTTTCTAATTTTTTTTTAATAAATTAAATAATGGAAAAGTTCATCCAAAGTAAAAAAAAAATTAAATTCTTTAAAATAAATTAAATTAAATTGAGTTCAATTCAATTCAGCCAAATTGTAATTTAAAGTAATTAAGGTCCAGTTTACAATTATTAAAATGTGTAATATGCAAGTTTTGAATCATGCAAGTTAACTAAAATAAATTAATTAAATTAAGTTAAATTAATTAATTTTCTAATTAATTTACAGTAATAATTAAAATTGTTATCAAATAATTTTTTTACTCTATATCTAATTTAATTTAATTAATTAAATTATGTATATTTAATTTATTTTTCAATAACTTAAATTAACTGCCCTAAATGCATCCTTATTATAATGTATAATATATGGAAATTTGTAATTTTTTAAACATACTAAAAACATAAATAAATTATTTATTAAAAAATAAAAAATTACTAATATTTTTACTTAGTTAAAAAAATTAGAACATAACTGCTTTCTAATTTGTATTATTAAAAATTTAGTTGAAGAAATTATGTAACCAGTTGAATGTTGCATTAAAGTAGTTTAATTAACGAATTGCATTTAATAAAGCTGAAGGCCTCGTAGCCAGTGCTGCGTTTATGTATTTATATAATAAATCTATTTTTGTTATATGAATTATTATGAATAAATAAATAAATTTAATAATTAAGCTAAAAATTGTTAATTACAAACAATTCCTATTTATTTATTTATTTTAAATTCATATTGAGATAATATAAATATAAAATTATTTGCTTTAAATTAAAACTAAATTTGTTAATTAAATTAACTGCAATGCAGAATTAATATATACTAATTAATTTAAATGCACAATTTGGATTAATAATATATTTTTATATATTAATTATATAAATTAATTAAGAATAGTAAAACATTATAATTTATTTAATTAAAATTTAAGTTGAAATTAGAAATATTTTTTTAATTAAAATAATATTTAATATACAAGTTTATTTATATTTCAACAACATTTAAATAAAAACTCAAACTTATTTAATTTAATAAATTAAGTTGGTAATTAATGAATTAAATATATTTATAATTTGTTTCTAATAGTATTAAAACTATTTTACTTAACTTTTTACAAACTAAAGTTATGTATTTAATTTAAGTAATTAATTTGGTAGTTAATTAAATAATTTAAATAATAATAATTTTTAAATAATTTTATAAATTAAAATTTTATAAAAACATATTTTTCATTTTAATTAGAATTGATTTATCTACATTTTTTTACAAAATTAATATAATTTTTATTGGATTAATAAATATGTTTTAATAAAAAATTAACTTGTTAATTAAATGAATTGCAATAAATTGTTAATAGAGATAAAATAAATAAATAGGCAGATACTAATTTAATTTAATTAATTAGAATAAGAATTGAAATGGATTTATTTTAATAAAAATATTTTATATTATTAATTAGTGTATATTTAAACATATTTTTGTAATACAATATTAATAAACTAATTTATTTTATTAATTTAAATTTTTAAATAAAGTTTACATTAAACCTAATTTAATTTTACTAGTTAAATTTATTACAGTTTAATATTAACGGGATTACCTAATTTAATTAAAATATTTTTTTATAAAATAACAATTAATTTTCTTTATTGATTAACTAAGTATATTTATTTTGTAAGAGTTAGTTAATTTATTTAATTAAACTATATGAAATGCCAAAATTTTAATATCTCGATTATGGAAATAAATATTTTATAAATTAATACATATATTTTTTACTTATTTAATTAATTATATTTAATTTTTAATTTCAGTAATTTATTATTTTTGTTTAATTAATTTATATATCACAAAAAAAAATTAATAAAAAACATTATTTAATATTTACAAACTAATTCAAATATATTTTATAAATATAATTAATTATAATTCATTTTTAATTACACTAATTAATTATTTTTGTTTAATTAATTTATATATCAAAAAAATAAATAAAAAAACATTATTTTATTTTTATAAACAAATTCATATATATTTTATAAATAATTAATAATTTTATAATAATTAATTATATTTAATTTTCAATTATTTTTTTAAAAATAATAAAATATAATTTTATTTAATTCTTAATTACACTAATTAATTATTTTTTCAAAAATAATAAAATATAATTATATTTAATTTTTAATTACACTAATTAATTATTTTTTCACAAACAATAATAATAAAATGTTTCAATAATTTTGCATTAATGAAATGCATTTCATAAATAATTTACGATTTGTTTTAGTTTTCATAAAAAAGACGTTTCACGGTGAAGAATAGTAAAGAAATACAGCATTTTTTTGTGTATTTGTTCACTTGAAACCCGCAATAATACAAATTATATGTTGTTAAAATTTGGAAAATAATTTACATTGTCTTACTAACTTTTTAAACATACACCCACCCTAATGTACACGCATAAGCATATGTATATTATTTTTTACGCACTCACTTGCGCTTTTGTATAAATACTTCGAATACATATACACATACATTTAAGTGCTTCCTGTTATTTTAAATTAACAAATATAAACACAAAGAAATTAAATTGTAAAAAAATTGTAAATTTTGTTGTTAAATATTTGTATGCTTAATATCGTCAAAACAAAAAAAATTAAAAAAAAACAACAATATTTCGGTATTGTTGAAAAATGTTAAGTGCCAGCGCGCATTTTAGATAGTTATTAAATTTAATTGCATTTTTGCTAATTTTCTATTTTTGCCCGTGTGTAAATGCATAATCTATGTGTTCAGTGAGAGTAAAAAACATAAATAAATATGAAACACATAAATAAATAATTCAACAAATTAATTTAGATGTAAAACATTAACAAAACGGTTTTAAATGAAGAATTTAATTGTAAGTGGTTTGATTAGGATGTAAAACTAAAAACCAACATACAAGTGCAAACCACTGCATTAAAGGTAATTACACACATTATGTGGTTAGATAAAATAATTTTTAAATAATTAGTTAGATAGGCTATAAGTTGCAGTTGCTGAAGGCTTATAGTTGTTATGCATTTATTAAAGGCTTTTAATTAATATGTCAGCCATTGTTAAAGTTATTGTAGAGCTTTCTCTTTTATTATTTATGCTCTGCTTTATAAGCTTTTTAGAAGCAAACGCTCTACAGTCCATACACGTTTATATTTACATTTATTTAGTATTATTCACTTCTGCTTTTTCTCTTTTGTAAATTATCTCTTGTTTGCTCGATTAAGCAGTCGCGAAGTTTACAAGACAAAACCATAGACTTTTCAAAGAACCTTTAGTTTGGTATGTCAACATTTTCTCAAAACTGGTTCAGACCTAAACTAAGCTGTCATTTGAGAGTAGTTTTAAAAGAAAGAAGCACAAACTTCAAATAAATTTTGATATTTTTACTGAGGTGCTACCCCGATTGTGCCTAAAAGACGGCGATTTTGATTCGACCGACCATGTGAAGGAACGGTATATACATATATTTCGCTCGCCGGCGGTACATTGGAGACGTTACTCGTTGAGGATCCGCGTCAAACGCAGGAAGAGCTTGCTTAAGTATTGGAAGTCACCCACCAAGCCATCGCAAGGCGACTAGTTGCGCTGGAAATGATTCAGATATAAGGAGCTTGATTTGCTTATAACCTCAATACCAGGGGCAGCACGAAAAAGTGATTATGCTGCATGACAATGCTCAGCCTCACGTTGCCAGACCCGTTAAAACCTACTTGGGAACGCTTAAATGGGAAACCCAACCCCATCCGCTATATTGTCCGTTTATTATTTGTTACATTCGATGGTATATGGTCTAGCTCAGAAGCAGTTCCACTCACAACGAAAAATCGCTTGATTCTTGGATAGCATCAGAAGATTAACAGTTTTCTCGTAATGTTATTCGAGCTTTACCAGAAAGATGGGAACAAATTTTGACTAGCAATGAGCAATACTTTGAATAATTTCATTTCCTTACAAAAAAATTTCAATTTCAATGAAAAGAGGCGAGAACTTAGTTTTTTTTAAGTCTAAAATATATTGTAAATACATACATTTGTAAGCCTCTTTGAGCCAGTTAAGGTAACCTAGTTTTTGAGCAAGCAGGGAGGCCACGGGAGGGTTGACACAAGTCCTTATGACAGCCTTTGTTTAGAGCCAGACTCCAACACGTATCAGGAGCTCGTCTCAACTGAACGTGTACGGCCAAAAAATTACGGCGTACTTGAAGACCTACCAGGGTTTTAACAAGGCAGAGGTGGGACCAGTATTCCTTATAATCCATTCCTGTTTTCCAGTAGTCCACAATCAGAATCTTACTGGCTTCGATTGCTCAGGGTTTTCATCGACACTTGTGTATACCCTGCCCATTTTCGATGCTGCTCGCTGTATTGTTCCCTTATCGCTTTGTTGCCTGCCTCTCCTCTCCCAGTAGAGGTTGTGTACGCTTATTTAAAGGTGGCATCTATTCGCCTCTTCACCGGATCGCTTATTTAAAGGTGGCATCTATTCGCCTCTTCACCGGAGTTTCATTAGGCGCATAAGGCGTTTTTAACCAAACCCTCCTCTCCTGCAAACCTACTTAGCATGGCTCGTCCGCTAGACTGAGCACAGCCCTAAGACTTAGTTCATTGCAGTAACTTAATCGGTAATTGGATAAATAAACTATTTTGATATTTTTGCTTGAGGCTATCTTTGTTTTAACCTGTTGGCGAGGTAGCTTGATATTCTTAAATTGGTTCCGAAATATATAATTTTAATATTTAACACAATTTTCCTTGCTTCAAGATTCTTTCAAGTTTTAGCTGAGAAAGAAATATTATATACAAGAACCAAATACTCGCAATTAACGAGTGCAAAGTATTCCATAACAACAAAATCCGGTTTAGTATACTTATAGGTTATTATATATGGTATTTGAAGTACATATGCATATGCTTCCTACTCCATAAATAAGTAGTCAAAGGTTAACCAAGTAAATATATAATTCAGAAGTTATTCTTTTCAACAACCACTGAGTCTCTGAATGCGTAAGTATTTGAGTCAAACAGTCATTGTTCTCTTTACTTCTCTTTACTTTGACGCAAAAAAGCTTTTATCCTTTAAATTTCGAACAAAATTACAAACTACTTGAAAACTTAGAAATGCCCTTTCGTTTCACAAACGCTTTGGACACAGCATAACAACAACTGAGTGCAAAAATTGTACAACAAACTCTTATTCTCATATAATTGCCGTACTCTCTATAATTCGTGCGCTAATTCAATTGTTGCTCAACAACAAAGCAGGACTAAGCAAATTCTTACAACTTTTCACTAATATTACTTTATTATTTGACCAAACAGCGCTGACCTTTCTCCTTTTGCCTTTGTTTGCTATTTCTGACAAATGAAATGCAAACGTCATTAACTTCAGAGAGCAATTCAAATTAACTGCATTCATTTGAAATAATTGTAACTTTTGCCACTTTTAACATAGTTGTCGCGGAGTTATGTAAAGGGAAGTTAAAAAATTATTACAATTTGATATTGAGTTTAAGTGGTCGGCGCTCAGAGCATAACAAATTTGCTATTGGGAAAGAAAGAGAAGTCAGTGTAAGAGCTAGTCAAGTTGGTGGGGAGAGAAATGTCAGAGAAGTTTTTGAAATTAACTTTCAAGTTATTTTTATGCTTACCATTATTATTAAAATGTGGCAACCATTTCAGCGTTTGAGTTCAAGTACCTTTAAAATATGGCAACTCCGTTATCGTTTGAGTTCAAGTGTTTTTTTTTGCACGTCTTTTTGATTACTCATCGTAGGAACATCTCTGCTTCGGTGTTATTTCGATGTAAGCGTTGTTAATTCTCTTTAAAATTCAGAGCTCTTTTGATAGTTCAGCGTGGTTCGTTGTACTATATTCACGTCAAATCAAATTTTCAATTGATTCTCAAATTTATGTCAGTTCGTCTGTTAGACTAGTTCTTTCGTTGTAACTTTTATGATATGTTTGTGGCCCTCAACTCGAAACAGGCCTGGCGAGGTCGGTGTTCTTAGTGCTTTTCTTATTGCTCACTGATAAGGAAAGAGGCTCTTTTGTTCAATAAAAGAGAAG
>CM050323.1:45681885-45697839 GCA_027475135.1 Bactrocera correcta
AAAGAATGTTGTACTTAAAACTAATAACTAAGTTTATAAATTCCGATAATTTATGTAGCATATATTGAAACTCATGAAAGCTTTTAAATGGAATTACGATTTTTTTGTATTATTTTGAGCGAAAAAGGTCAATTAAACGCAGAGTTTAAGTACCATACATAGATTGGATATTTTTGAAAGGCTTCTTTACGGACATATACACCGCTTACGCAGTTATTGCCATTTTGGAAAGGCGCTGAATATTTAAAATGTTTGGAATAGGATAAACTTTTTTTTTTTTTAGTTATATAAGAGTTTGGTCAAGTTTTCGTCCCATTTTATCCATTTTAGGCACAAGGATACACTATGTATGAGTAGTAAAACACACTGTCATATTTCCGTTGAATATTTCAACAAGATATATTCATTTCTACTCAAGTTATAGGACGGACAGTCCTACTGTCACCTTACTGACTTCTCGACCTCCTGATCATTCATATGCTACGATTGTTTTTCAAAATATTCTCCATCAAAATTTATACACTTTTGCATGCGCTCAAATCAATTTGCGAAGCACTTTTTCCACTCCGATTGAGACACCTCCAAAACATGGTTTTTGAATGCTTCAAGAGCATCTTCTGGCGACGAAAATCGTTGACCACACATTATTTTCTTGATGTGTAGGAATAAAAAGAAGTCACTGGGTGCAAGTCAGGGCTGTACGGCGGATGACCCATCAATTCGACGTTTGGGCCGGTCAAAAAGGCGCTAGTTTGAGCCGATGTGTGAGAGCTCGCATTGTCATGGTGAACAATGATTCGTCTTCTCTTGTTTGTTTTTCGAATTTCCCCGAAGACTTCAGGCAAACAAATGGTGGTGTACCACTCAGAATTGACCGTCCTACGTTGCTCAAGCGGAACATTCGCCATTTCCTTCGAAGTGCTTCTTCCACGAACAACTTTCGTTGGATTTGGCTCGTCTTGAAAGACCCACATGAATGTATGTTGGTGGGAGAAATGCATAGGCATGCCTCTATCTGAAGATATGTTACATGACGGTCTTGCATTATCAGTTCACGTACGGCATGGATGTTTTCTGGCACAACGGCTGTTTTTGGACGACCTTCACGGAATTCGTCTTTGAGCGAGCGTCGGCCACGATTGAATTCGTTGTACCAGTTTTTCACAGTGCTATAAGATGGTGCTTCATAGCCATACAAAGATTTTAGTTCATCGATGCACTCTTGTCGTGATAATCCACGTCGAAAGTTGTGAAAAATGATCGCATGAAAATGTTCACGAGTTAATTCCATTTTTTGGCCGAGTTGAATTTTTTAATTCCCTGTAAATAAAACAATTCACGATTAAATGACAAACCGTTCTGAGTGATGTTATGCTAACAAATGTCAAACTTTCCAATGGAAATGTCAGATTGCACCTGGCATCACTTAGTGTTGCCTAGACCAGAAATATATATAGCAGCCCTTGTATATACTTATATCAATATCTCGTTTTAACTTTAGGTGATACATGCAAACGTTAGGTTAACAAAACTATAAAAATTTTTATGCAAAAACTTGATTTACATGCTGTAATGGTCCAGTAAATCAACTCAGCTCATCACACTGAGTATTTATATAAAAAAAAGTCAGTCGTAGGCACGAAACCTCTAATAATTGGTATATGGAAGCTCAAAAAGATATACTCCAATTTCGATTATTTTAGTTGTAATACTCAAGTTCAGTAATTAAAACTTTTAGTTACAGAAAATTTGTTCGGCTGTTTTTATATATTTAGGGTGATCACATATCGTGGGGATGATAGAACGTTTTCAGTGGTTAAAGGTTTCAGAGAGGGAAATTTTGAACACTTTCTCACTTCAACTGCATACTCGATAACTTGGACCACTGCGCCGCGGAAACTACTTCTAACGGCATCTCCTTCGGTCACATACTTCTCAGCGCTATGTGATTGGTGCTGTGTCGCAGGTGCCGCAATAAGATTTTTCAAGGAAAGCTCGAAACTCAAGGCGAAGGTTGGAGAGGAGTATTTTGTCGGAAACTCTCAATAAACTCTTGTTTCAAACTGCCAGACCACTGTATAGTCTTTCTTTTAACCACAAGTAGCAGCCTCTTTTAGGTATGCCTTCACTCCGATACAGTGCGAGCTGCCATACAAGCAAATAGATTAAAATTCAATTTTCAATTAATGCACTGCAATAAACACGATTCCAGCAATGATCACGTGATTGGTAACATTTTTAAAGGGGAGTAATAAGAGAATTAGCCATTAATGTTCAGTCCTCGAACTTTCCATAAGCCCTTTTTGAGCCGGACTTCAGCGAATCTGGTTTTATGTATCTCTTCGGTCGACTGAAAACGGGTTCCACGGAGTGGCAATTTAAATTCAAGGAACCTGAAAAAATCACTTTGAACCAAAGCTGGTGAATACGGTGGTTTAAGGATGGTATTCATTGGTTTTTGACTTAAATTTGGTCACAATCTTGACTCGATGTGATGGTGCATTGTCATCGTGTAAAACCATGCATTATTCTTCAACAATTTCGTCCGTTTTCAAAAGATGTTCTTACGCAAACGCCCCAATACGGTCAAATAGAACTTCTTATTGAGCGTCTGTTTCACCGGAACAAATTCATGATGCACAAAGACACGATAAATGAAAAAAAATTGAGAATCTCCTTGATTTTTGAGCGGCTTTGGTGTGTTTTTTCCCTCAATTCCGTAGATTATCATAAACCCATGTCTTTTCGGCAGTTGTAATACTCTCCATGAATGTGGGATCGTAATTCGCACGATCACCCATGTCCAGAGAATATTGTTTTCCGTAATATTTTTGAAAAAACTACAACCCAACTCGTTTCCACCAAAATCATTCGAACAGACTTACGGGAGACAAAGAACTCCCTTGTCATCTCTCTAATACTTGTCTGACGATTTTCAAGCACCATATCCTTAGCATTTTTTTAATATTTTTATCAGTTGAAGAGGTCAAAAATCGTGCAGAACGAGGCATGTCTTCAAGCTTTTGAAAGCGTTTTACCACTCGTAGACTTGTGTTTTTGATAGAACTGAATTACTGTAAGCCCCAACGATTACACAAACGATATTTGGTTTGAAATACAAAATTTTAGACAAATGTTTTGTTCGATATTTTCATTCATTGTAAAAATTGCAAAAGACTACTGAGGTCTACGGACTTAAGCAGCTGTTATAAACAAACTCGTCAACAGATCGCGCTCATATTTAACATAATAATTAAAGACAGTCCTACCGACTTAGCAAAATACATTGTTTTGAAATATCACTTACACTGGGACTTTAAATTACATTTTGTCATAATATATATTATTGAGAGTAGCTTTGCTTCTTCTTACATATGACAGGTCTTAATTCCACTCGTGTGTTTGAAATGTTAGGGATTTGTGAACGGAAGATAAATAATTTTTATTGTACAAAAAAATGCAGTTCTATAATTCCTTTTTTCAGACAAAAACTTCGAGAGAACAATTGACAAATGGCTTAAGAAATAGAATTAGTAACAATGTTAAAGAATGTTATTAACACATATTATCTTGAATTCTCTTTACAGGTGGAAGAAGATTGGAAATATGTTGCCATGGTATTGGATCGTCTATTCCTGTGGATCTTCGCGATTGCATGTGTGGTCGGCACAGCGCTGATTATCCTGCAAGCGCCCAGTTTGTACGATCAATCACAACCGATCGATATTTTATATTCCAAAATCGCTAAGAAGAAGTTCGAACTGCTAAAAATGGGCAGTGAGAATAGCTTATAGCGACCGCTTGGGTTCGCAGCGGGCTGGTGGAATTTAATCACCAGCTCGATGCGAACCCTCTTCGCCGCACGCGATGACGATCGCGGATAATACAACGATGCCATTGCAATGGTCGAACGTATTTTACAAAATTTTATTGGTGCTGGCGAAGGACAACAAGACGACGAAATAGTAAAAAATGTTAACATAACTAATGATAAATACCCAATACACGATCAACAAGCTGAACAAATAACAAGTGAAGAGTTTAATAAAACCGATAACATAGCCGAAGTAGTTAATAACGATGACGCGTCTAACGTCCTAAAACAAAACATACTAAATAAAAGTGCTAAAACGCAATTGAAAATACTAGTTGTTAAAGCAGCAGAAGAGCAAAACGTAAGCGAGGACAGTGTTGCATTCGATGGGCGTGGCGTTGGTTATGAGCGACTTAAGGTAATTTTGCGCGGTGAAATTATTACAGAGAATACTACAGCGCGTGTTGTTGGAGAGCAATTGATCAAAATAAAATTGTTGCCATAAAGTAGTTGAGAATTAGTAAATTAAAATAGTAAACAGAAGGAGTGAGTAGAGAAGGCACAAAATCAGTTGATTTGTATAGTATATGCATACATGAGCAAGCGTATATATACACATATGAGTGAGAGAGAAAGAGAGTGAGAGCGAGAGCGAGTAAAGTGAGTTTCACTCAAGAGCGCAAGCTTAACTGTTTGTAAAGTGTAACATTTGAGCCTAACGTGCTGCATATGGTAGAGTATATTTGCAAAAACAAAGCTCACTCAGCCATCCAGGTATGTTTAAAATTAATTAATACACAAAAAATATTAAACAAAAATATTATTAAACAAAAATTAATAGGTAATAACAGAAAGAGCTAAAAATCACGTTACTAATTAACTAACTAATTTAACGTATGATAAATGTTTACTAAACAGCTGAAAAGTAACTACAAAACTAAACGAGTTTATAGGTATGTATTCAGTATGTGTATGTATGATTAGGTATATGAAATAAAACCACAAACAAAACAAACAATTGTTGTAGTTGAACAATCATCAACAAATGCCACATTTTTTTCTACCGAAGACGCAAGTGTAAAACGATGAATAAATTAGTTCTTAAGTATAAATAAAAATAAGAGCAAAAGTAATTAGTTAAAAATGCAGAGAACAGTTACAGTTTGGCGCAATAGTATGCCGACTAATTGAGCGCTGTTGAATGTGGCGCATGAGCGCGTCGTGGCATGAGTAAGGTAATGTAGGTGAGAGAGGGAGAGAGAGAGAAAGAGCGCGTGAGAAAGTGTATTGCTTATGACAGACACTACGCTCATTCCCTCTAACACGGTTGGCAAATATGAAGATCCCGTTATGCTAATTATAATATAATTTTTGCATAAAATATGCAAGCGCAGTGAAAAAAACGCGCTGAAGAAAAGGTTTTATAATTAGAGTAATTTATTTACAGTTTTTTTTTGTATTTACTTTCTTTCTATATGTTTGAGTTCACATAAAGTATAGCAATAATTGAAATAAGTGCAAAATTTTTAAATTCAACGACTGAATGTGCTTATGTCTACATAATTGTATGTATAAGTAATAAAATATGTGTGTACACACTTTAAGATTAAAAAAAAAAATTATAATAATTAACAGCAAAAAGCAGTGTAATTTCCGAGTTAATCAACAAAAATTAAAAAAAGTATGTATTTTTTTTCTAACTTTAAGTGCATATGTAAATTAATTTTAGCATAAGCACTAAAAGAATTTGCCCTTGTGGCACATACAAGTGTCACGTGGCAAAACAAATAACTACACAAAGCACGATTTTTTTTCAGACACTTTTTCATTTCACATAGCCATAAATGTATGTAAATTAACTCTGTAAAAATAAGAAAAAAAATAAAAAAAAAACATAAACAATATAAAAAGGTATTTGTTGACGACAGGCAACAGATCGAAAGCGTAAATTCTGAAATTAATTTAGATAATGGACCAAAACGAAAATCAATTGTGACATACAGCAACAAACTATTAGAAAGATCACATAAAGCGAAACAAACACAAAAATATGTTAATAATTATTTTTTAAACTCCAGCCCGTTCGACTAAATAAGTGTATATACGTACAAAATATATAAAAAACATTTAATTGTCATAACTTTTAATTGTAAAGTAACATAATTTTTTTAAAGACATTAAAAAAAATAATAAGTCTTTAATTTCTTTTTAATGGAAACGTTTAAATTTTGTTTTTTAAATTCTTTAAATTAAATTAATTAATGGAAAAGTTAATCCAAATTAAAGAAAAAAATAATTCTTAAAATTAAATTAAATTCAATTTTTACTAAATTTTTGTTTATTTAAATTAATTTAAAAAACCTTCAGCCAAATTGCGATTTAAAGTAATTAAGGTCTAGTTTATAGTTATTAAAATGTGTAATATGCAAGTTATGTATTATGCAAGTTAATTACATTAATTAAATTAAATTAAGTTAAATTAATTAATTTGCTAATTAATTTACACTAATAATTAAAATTGTTATCAAATTATTTTTTTAATCTATATTTAATTTAATTTATTAAATTATGTATATTTAATTTATTTTTCAATTGCTTAAATTAACTCCCCCAAAATGGATCCTTATTATATAAAATATGGAAGTTTGAAATTTTGTAAACATATTAACAACATAAATAAATTATTTTTTAAAAAAATAAAAAATTTCTAAAATTTTTACTAATTAAAAAAATTTGACCATAACTGCTTTCCAATTTGGATTATTAAAAATTTAGTTGAAGAAATTATTTAACCAGTTGAATATTGCATTAAAATAGTTTAATTAACGAATTTCATTTAATAAAGCTGAAGGCCTCGTAGCCAGTGCTGCGTTTATGTATTTATATAATAAAACTATTTTTGTTATATGAATTATTATAAATAAATAAATAAATTTAATAATTAAGTAAAAAATGGTTAATTACAAACAATTCCTATTTATTTATTTATTTTAAATTCATATTGAGATTATTAATATAAAATTATTTGTACAAAATTAAAAATAAACTTGTTAATTAAATTAATTACAATACAGAATTAATATATATTAATTAACTTAAATTCAAAATTTGGACTAAATATATATTTTTATATATTAATTATATACATAAATTAATTAAGAATATTAAAACATTTTAATTTGTTTAATTAAGAATTTATTTGAAATTAGAATAATTTTTTTTAATTAAAATAATATTTAATATAAAAGTTTATTTATATTTCAACAACATTCAAATAAAAACTCAAACTTATTTAATTTAATAAATTAAGTTGGTAATTAATGAACTAAATATATTTATAATTTGTTTTTAACAGCATTAAAAATAATTTACTTAATTTTTTTTCAAAATAAAGTTATGTAATTAATTTAAGTAACTAATGTGGTAGTTAATTAAATAATTTAGATAATGATAATTTTTAAATAATTTTATAAATTAAAATTTAATACAAACATATTTTTCAATTTAATTAGAAATAATTTATCTAAATTTTTTTTACAAAATTAATATTATTTTTTTTGGATTAATAAAAATATTTTAATAAAAAATAAATTTGTTAATTAAATTAATTACAATACATTGTTAATAGCGATAAAATAAATAAATAGGCATATACTAATTAAATTTAATCAATTAGAATTAGAATTGAAATTGATTTATTTTAATAAAAATATTTTATATTATGAATTAATTTATATTGAAACATATTTTTTTAAAATACAATATTAATTAACTAATTAGTTTTATTAATTTAATTTTTCAAATAAAATTTATATTAAACCTAATTTAATTTTACTAATAAAATTTGTATTAAACCTAATTTAATTTTACTAATAAAATTTATTGCAGTTTAATATTAATAATAATTTAATTGAAATTTTTTTTTTTAAATAATAATTAATTTTCTTAATTGATTAACTAATTATATTTATTTTGTAATTAAGAATTAGTTAATTTATTTAATTAAACTATATGAAATGCCAAAATTCTCGTACTTAATTTGTGGGAATTAATATTTTATAAATTAATACATATATTTTTTATTTAATTAATTAATTTTATATAATATATAATTTTTAATTACAGTAAATAATTTTTTTGCTTAATTATTTTATATTTTTAAAAAAATTTTTAAATTTTAAAAAAAATTTTAAAAATTATTTTATTTTTATAAACTACTTCATATATACTATTTCATAAATGTAATTAATTATATTTCATTTTTAGTTACACTAATTAATTATTTTTTCAAAAATAATAAAAAAAATAATAATAATGGAAATTTATATTTTATAAGTTAATACATATATTTTTTATTTTAAATTTAAATTTAAAAATTTTAATTTTTAATTTCAGTAATTAATTATTTTTGTTTTAAATTTAATTTTATGTATATCAAAAAAAAAAAATTATAAACAAAAAAACATTATTTTTTTTTTTTAACTAATTCATATATATTTTATAAATGTAATTAATTATATTTCCTTTTTAATTACAATAATTAATTATTTTTCCAAAAATAATAATATATAATTATATCTAATTTTTATTTACACTAATTAATTATTTTTTCAAAAGTAATAAAATATAAATATATTATTTTTTTAATTACACTATTTAATTATTTTTTCGAAAATAATAATAATAAAATGCTTCAATAATTTTAATTATTTTTTCAAAAATAATAATAATAAAATGCTACAATAATTTTAATTATTTTTTCACAAATAATAATAATAAAATCCTTAAAAAATTTTTTTTAATGAAATGTATTTAATAAATAATTTACGATTTGTTTTAGTTTTCATAAAAAAGACGTTTCATGGTGAAGAATAGTAAAGAAATACAGCATTTTTTTGTATTTGTTCACTTGAAACCCGCAATAATGCAAATTAAATATTGTAAAAATTTGGAAAATAATTTACGTTGTCTTACTAATTTTTAAAACGTACACCCACCCTAACGTACACGCATAAGCATATGTATATTATTTTTTACGCACTCACTTGCGCTTTTGTATAAATACTTCGAATACACATACACATACAGTTAAGTGCTTCCTGTTATTTTAAATTAAAAAAAAACAAACACGAAAAAATTAAATTGTAAAAAATTGTAAATTTTGTTGTTAAATATTTGTATGCTTAATATCGCCAAAACAAAAAAAAAATTAAAAAAAGCAACAATATTTCGGTATTGTTGAAAAATGTCAAGTGCCAGCGCGCATTTTAGATAGTTATTAAATTTAATTGCATTTTTGCTAATTTTCTATTTTTGCCCATGTGTAAATGCATAATCTATGTGTTCAGTGCGAGTAAAAAAAAAAAATAAATATGAAACACATAAATAAATAATTCAACAAATTAATTTAGATGTAAAACATTAACAAAACGGTTTTAAATGAAGAATTTAATTGTAAGTGGTTTGATTAGGATGTAAAACTAAAAACCAACGTACAAGTGCAAACCACTGCATTAACGGTAATTACACACATTATGTGGTTAGATAAAATAATTTTGAAATAATTAGTTAGATAAGCTATAAGTTGCAGTTGCTGAAGGCTTATAGTTGTTATGCATTTATTAAAGGCTTTTAATTAATGTGTCAGCCAATGCGAAAAGTTATTGAAGAGCTTTCTCTTTTATTATTTATGTTCTGCTTTATAAGCTTTTTAGAAGCAAACGCTCTACAGTATATACACGTTTATATGTACATTTATTTAGTATTATTCACTTCTGCTTTTTCTCTTTTGTAAATTATCTCTTGTTTGTTCGGTTAAGCAGTCGCGAAGTTTACAAGACAAAACCATAGCATTTTCAAGGAACCTTTAGCTTTGGTTTAGACCTAACTTAAGCTGTCATTTGAGAGTAGTTGTAAAAGAAAGAATCACAGCACTTCAAATAAATTTTGATATTTTTACTGAGTTGCTACCCCGAGTGCGCTTAAAAGACGGCGATTTCGATTCCATCGACCGTGTGAAGGTACGGTATATTCATATATATCGCTCGCCGACGGTATATTGGAGATGTTACTAGCTGAGGATCCGCGTCAAATGCAGGTAGAGCTTGCTTCAGTATTGGAAGTCACCCACCAAGCCATCGCAAGGCAACTAGTTGCACTGGAAATTATCCAGAAATAAAGAGTTTGAGTTGTTTATAACCTCAATACCAGTGGCGGCACGAAAAAGTGATTATGCTGCATGACAACGCTCAGCCGCACGTTGCCAAACCCGTTAAAACATACTTGGGAACGCTTAGATGGGAAGTCCAACCCCTTCCGCTATATTGTCCGCTTATTATTTGTTTCATTCGATAGCACATGATCTTCCTCAGAAGCAGTTCCACTCACAACGAAAAATCGCTTGATTCTTGGATAGCATCAGATGATTAACAGTTTTCTCGTAATGTTATTCGAGCTTTACCAGAAAGATGGGAACAAATTTTGACTAGCAATGAGCTATACTTTGAATAACTTCACTTCCTTACAAAAAAATTTCAATTTCAATAAAAAGAGGCTAGAATTTAGTTGCGCACCTAAAATCAAAAAAACAAATTTTTAAAAAGCCTAAAATATATTGTAAATACACACATTTGTAAGCCTCTTTGAGCCAGTTAAGGTAACCTAGTTTTTGAGCAAGCAAGGAAGCCACGGCAGGGTTGACACAAGTCCTTATGACAGCCTATGTTCAGAGCCAGACTCCGACACGAATCAGGAGCTCATCTCAACTGAACCTGTACGGCCAAAAAATTACGGCGTACTTGAAGACCTACCAGGGTTTTAACAAGGCAGAGGTGTATTTTCCAGTAGTCCACAATCAGAATCTTACTGGCTTCGATTGTTCAGAGTTTTCATCGACACTTGTGTATACCCTGTGCATTTTCGATGCTTCTCGCTTTATTGTTCCCTTATCGCTTTGTTGCCTACCTCTCCATCTCCCTTAGTGCAACCCCATTGGAGGTTATGTACGCTTATTTAAAGGTGGCATCTATTCGCCTCTTCACTGGAGTTTCATTAGGCGCATAAGGCGTTTTTAAACAAACCCTCCTCTCCTGCAGCTCTTGGTCGGGGGCTGCGTATGACTATTCGCCGAGAATGAAATATTATATACAAGAACCAAATACTCGTTCTTAACGAATGTAAAGTATTCGATTTCTAAAACTCGTCGGTTCACATCGAACTTAAGCACAACACCATAAAAACAAAATCCGGTTAAGTATATTTATAGGTTATTATATATGGTATTTGAAGTACACATGCATGTGCTTCTAACTCCATAAAAAAGTAGTCAAAGGTTAACTATGTAAACTTACTATTCAGAAGTTATTCTTTTCAACAACCACTGAGTCTCTGAATGCGTAAGTATTTGAGTCAAACAATCATAGTTCTCTTTACTTCTCTTTACTTTGACGCAAAAAAGCTTTTATCCTTTAAATTTCGAATAAAATTACAAACTACTTGAAAACTTAGAAATTCCCTTTCGTTTCACAAACGCTTTGGACACAGCATAACAACAACTGAGTGCAAAAATTGTACAACAAACACTTACTCTCATATCCGTACTCTCCATAATTCGTGCACTAATTCAATTGTTGCTCAACAACAAAGCAGGACTAAGCAAATTTTTACAACTTTTCACTAATATTACTTTATTATTTGACCAAACAGCGCTGACCTTTCTCCTTTTGACTTTGTTTGCTATTTCTGACAAATGAAATGCAAACGTCATTAACTTCAGAGAGCAATTCAAATTAACTGCATTCATTTGAAATAATTGTAACTTTTGCCACTTTTAACATAGTTGCCGCGGAGTTATGTGAAGGGAAGTTAAAAATTATTACAATTTGACATTGAGTTTAAGTGGTCGGCGCTCAGAGCATAACAAATTTGCTGTTGGGAAAGAAACAGAACTCAGCGTAAGAGCTAGTCAAGTTGGTGGCGAGAGAAATGTCAGACGAGTTTTTGAAATTAACTTTCAGGTTATTTTATATTCTTATTTACTATTATTATTAATAATGTGGCAACCTTTTCAGCGTTTGAGTTCAACTGTTTTTTTTTTTTTGAACTATTTGAACTATTTGGCAGGCCTTCAGTGTTCTTTCGATATAAGCGATGTTAATTTTCTTTGAAATTCAGATCTCTTTTGATAGTTCAGCGTGGTTCATATACTACTATATTCACATCACATCAAATTTTCAATTGATTCTGAAATTTATGTCAGTTCGTGCGTTAGACTAGTTCTTTCGTTGTAACTTTTATGATATGTTTGTGGCCCTCAACTCAAACAGACCTGGCGAGGTCGGTGTTCTTAGTGCTTTTCGTATTGCTCACTGATAAGGAAAGCGGCTCTACTGTTCAATAAGAGAGAAGTTTCTACTATGCTCTCAAACTTCTCATCGTAGGACTGAAAGAGATGTCCTACCTTCATAGCTTCTAACGGTATTTTAAAGTGCCTAGGTTAGCTTCAGTAGTCCCTTCATGATAGTAAATAGCATCACTTTGGTTTTTAACGGTACTTTGAAGGGTATAAGTTCCTGCAGCATTCCTTTTATAAGAGTAAATTATGTTTCGTTTTCTAACGGTACTTCGAGGTAAAAAAATTTGGAGAAAATTATGGTGTTGTGTGATGAACCCCTTTTTGTAGGAAAAACAATAACCACACACTTCCCCTAAAATCCTTCCCTCCTTCTTTCTTCATGCAACAAAATAAAAAATATGAGAACCAAAATGTTGAGTGTGAATTCTTCTCATTAACTCCAGTTGTTACACATGGTATGTTGCCGCTTATGTTGTCAATTTGCTTGCTTTTGTAGTTGCCACAATTGCAAGAATCCAACGCTGTTGTCACTTAAGTGAGTCAGCAGCTACTTTTTATAGCGCAACGCAATTATATTGTTTATGCATTTGCTGTTGTTGTTGTTGTTTTTTGGCGAATTTTGAAGTGCCTGCGTGCGTATGTGTGTGTGCGTGTGAAGTATGCAAAAGTTTAATTAAAATTCCTAATCAAAACTGCTCAACATTTGAATGAAAAATTAATTAAAATAGTTTTGTGTTCACACGCAACAGCAAATTTGGGAGCTTGCAACAGCAACAAACACAAGAACACAACTCTCGTAGGCACAATAGCGTACTTTGTTTTTGTTTTTGTTTTTACATGCATTTATATTACAAATTTACATATATACATATTT
Organism: Bactrocera correcta; assembly: GCA_027475135.1. Classification (NCBI taxonomy): domain Eukaryota; kingdom Metazoa; phylum Arthropoda; class Insecta; order Diptera; family Tephritidae; genus Bactrocera; species Bactrocera correcta. The sequence continues at coordinate 45,694,927 of CM050323.1, forward strand.
AATGCGCATACTTGCATATGTCAAGCACTTGTGTATGCAAATACAACACACTCGAAGAAGATCTGGCAACTCGCAACAAATTACGCACAGCCGCCCGGAGCTGCTACGAATGTATCATATAAATTTAAACTATAATATTATATTATATGTGCTCTCCACAAATGACAGTTTGTTGCAGAAAATTTACTGTCTTTTCCTGCAAAATTTCGCAAGACTTGAGTGGTAAAATCTCACTCTAACCTCACTTATGAATTTTTCTTCGCATTGGCAGCGCTTTTAAAGTTTACTAAGCACATTTATGTGGCTAATTATTGTACGTGAATTTGCTGGAAATAAACAGCGCGCTTCATATAAAAACGTTTACAAAATCACAAAAAATATCGCGGAAACTTTGTATCGTTATACACATATACTCTCATGCATATCGATATCCACTAGATCTCTCCAATATAGCTGAGGTCTTTTTCTACCTATCCTTCCACCGGCGGATATAGAATACTTACAAAGCTGGTGCGTTCTCAGCCATCCAGACAGCTCATCGTTCCATCGACAGCGATAATTGATTGAAGAAGTGACACGATAGGGTCTCTGCTTTTCTGAAACCTCTTGTGTTATCGAACAGCTCCGAGTGGTCCTTTGCAGTTCTAATGGAGCTTGTGAGGTTTATCAACTTTAGTTTACACAGCCGTACTATTTTTGAAGAGATGTCAGCCGTAGTGGCATAGAAGCAGTATTTTTCACTTTGTTGAAGGCGGCTTTAAAATCGATAGAGCAGTGGCGTGTGCCGAGTTCTTTTTTAAGACTGGTGAATATCTGGCGAGTTGTTGATTTTCCAGGTCTAAAGCCACACTGATAAACCCGAATCAGTCTGTTGACGATAGTCTTAGACTTTGACACACTAATGCCGAGAGGACCTTATATGCGATATTAAGTAGACTTATCTTACTATAACCGGCGCAGTTTGTGGGGCACCACGATGATATCTGAAAGCCAAATAACTGTATTCCAATACCAGTAAATGTGAAAATCTCACTAATCACGTTGCTTCGTATATAATTTTCTACAGCAATATGGGCCGATGGCAACGCCATTTTCTAATTTGTATCGAATTGTAACTCCTTAAATTTTCCAATTTCGAAAAGCCTTAGCTTTAGAAGAATTTTTTTTTTATTATTAAAAAAGGTAATTTCGAGTCTTTGAAGTCGGACAGTCAACGAAAAAAAATTAAGTTGCTTTCGTGTGTTCGTCTCGACCGTGAAGCCACACTTTTGATATAAATTGCCTATTTAAATTTATTTTATGTTATATTATTTTTCATTGCAAACAAACAATTTTCTTTCAATATTAATTTTTGAGTATTTATTTGAGTATATTCTAAAAAAATTTTTAAATTGTTTGATTTTCCAAGTTATATTCTTCGAACAACCTCAAACAGCAAGGAGAGCAACTGAAACAGCAAAATTACATGACGAAATTTCGCTCATCCACATGCACTACTTATACGAATGCCTAATGTAATATAACATAATAAATTTTTACTTAACATAATAAAACATAACATAGCACAACATAAGCATAACATCATAAAATATAAAATAACGTAACATAATACAGAATAACATAACTTAACAAAACGTAACATAACATAACTTAACATAACATAAAAAACAAAAACATAGCATAACATAACTAAACATAACATGAAAAAACAAAAACATAGCATAACAAAACTTAACATAACATAAAAAACAAAAGCATAACATAGCAAAACATAACATTCATAACATAACATAGCATAACACTACTTAACAAAACATAGCAAAACATAACATTCACAACATTACATAGCATAACACTACTTAACATAACATAGGAAAACATAACATTCACAACATAACATAGCATAACATAACAAAACATAACATTCATAAAATAACATAGCATAACACTACTTAACATAACAAAGCAAAACATAACATTCACAACATAACATAGCATACACTACTTAACATAACATTGCAAAACATAATATTCATAACATAACATAGCATAACATAACATAACATAACATAACAAAACATAACAATATTATGAATGTTAAGCAACTACATAACATAACATTCATAACATAACATAGCATAACACTACTTAACATAACATAGCAAAACCTAACATAACATGACAAACCTAACATTCGTTAATCCAACTTAACATTCTACAACATAACATAATCTTCCATAACTTTACATGACATAACATAAGCTAGATGCATAAAAGTTAACATTTTTAAATATTTAGGAAATTAAAAAAGTATTAATATTAAAAATTACTATTAAATGTGTGTAATGAAATTGAATACGCATTAAATATCCAAATTGCTAAACCAAAACTAACATTTCAGCTAAATTAAACGAAATTAAGAAAAAAAATTTAACAAAAAATACCGATGCAAAAAAATGTGTGCTAAAAGTAAAATTAAGTTGATGTGAATACGCAAGTAAAGTTGAAAATTAAAAAAATAAATAAATAGAAAATAGTACCAAACGATGCAACAGCAACAAGTGTTTCATACCCAAGCAGCGAAAAAATTTAGTATAAAAAAATTATTACTTATATTTATAATTATAATTATTCAAATTAAAATTAGCTTAAATTTTTGCTTTTGTAATACTTTTTTTATATAAAAACAAAAATATTTTAAATGTATGTTTTTGTAAAATTTTATTTTTTTATCAAATAAAATTAAAATTAAATCAATTTCAGCATGCATAAGCAGTAGCAACAACAACTAAACAGCAATAAAAACTAACAGCTAAGATTTTTGGAGGTACTGGCAGCTCTTTTTTTTACTTAAAAAAACGATTTGTTTCGCTTCATACTCTCAAAAATAGATTCCTTTACCTTTTCTACGGA